>RXPK01000069.1:1293526-1674827 GCA_004143645.1 Protaetia brevitarsis | reverse complement strand
AAAAAACTATAACATACGTTGTGTTACTTCTTGCAATGCAACACAATGTATTTTATTAAAAATCGAAGATACAATGTACCTATTTACCAGACACATAAATCCTCTAAATTAAGAAGTAATTCCCTATCCGGAGCGTTCCTTAGCCAGATTTTGATCACATCTTCTATTTGTTTTCTTGTTGCGTTTTTAGCAAATGGATTCTTTCTCAGAGAAACTGCATGAAAACAAGTAATACGCTAATTGTAATAAACACACTTAAGGAGAGAACGCATTAGGCGTTCGCGGTCCAGGCGCATCGCGGACCATGCTAATCTCGTTCCAGATTAGTAGAGATTCTTTCAATGTTTTTAAATGTGTAGGTACACAACAGACATTCACGAGCTGGGCTCGCTCGCATCGCGGTCTTATTGCAAACTTTCTGGAGAATCAGTCCGCAAACATCTAGTGCGCATAAATCCGTCGATCTCATACCGTGCTAACATGATGGATCGTTTAAAATCGTGGCAAATCGGCTACATTCGTGGTCTTATCAAACAAACCTGCGTACACACGTTTTAATTTTACATTGTTCGTGACGGTAACACAAAGCGAAAACAATATGGATGATGAAAAATTAATGACTTTAGTTCAAAAATACCCTGAATTGTATGATCAGGCTGATAAAAATTATGCAAATCAGCAAAGGAAAGACAATTGCTGGTTCGAAATAGGTGTCGAAATGAAACAAACAGGTAAGCCATACTATTTACTTGTTTAAATTATTTGTTTTCGTCATCTGAAAACAGTTATTTTATTTTAAACAATGTATATGAACAAACGGAAACTTTTTTTTTGTATTTAAGTATTTTTTTTTGGCAAGTGTATAAATTTATGGTGTGTGTGCAATCAATAAAATAAATAGGTGTTAAGAGTTGGGTACAGTTTTATAAGGTATTTTTCTTGCAACATTACATATTTAACATATTTATCATTATAACTTATTCATTGAAACTTCTTGAAATTCTCATTATTCTTATTCATTAATATTATCTTGGCGACCAGCTGATACTCTGTCCATTTGCCATGGTACTGAACCTTCATCTGAATTAAAATAACATGTAAATTTTTCTCTAATACTGAAAGCACTCTGCCCAAAATTGCCTCCAATATTTGGAACTGTATGTAAACCTTTTGGCCTCGATAAATTGGTAGGTGGTTTAAAAGTGTCACCTTTACAAAAATTATGCAAGCAACAGGTAGCAAAGACAACAGTCAATCTGAGCCAACGTTGATAAATGCCAAATTTTTGCGCTAGAATGCCAAATGCATTTTCGGAAACCCTTCGTGCTCTTGATAATCTATAATTAAACACTTTCTTTTTGTCATTATGATCGTCCCGAAGGGAAGAACCAAGGTAGGGGCGTAACAAATATGACTTTAAAGGAAATGCTTCATCGCCAACTATAACATGTGATAAAGGTTCTTGCATACCCGGAAGAATTTTAGCATCCGGTACATCAAACTATTAGCTTTTAATCCTTTCCCCAAAGCGGAGCGTGAAAAAATTCCACCATCACTATTTTTTCCATAACTTCCTATATCGACAGCAGTGAACTTGTAGTCTGCACTGACCAGTGCCAGTAGTTAAAATATAGAGATCCGCTGTTTTTGGGGGCTTGAATTACTATATGTTTCCCATCTAGGGCGCCTATGCAATTGGGAAAATTCCAAAAATTACGGAACTTTTTCTCATTTTCTTCCCATATGTCTTTTGTTGGTTTTGGCATCACGAGAGGAAGTAGTTTTTTGCAAATTGCTGCGCATGTTGACATAACTATTTCTTTCACTGTTGTATAGCCAATTCTGTAACTACTTCCTATTGTTTTGAAAGTGTCCCCTGTTGCTAGATACCTGAAAAAAAAGTGCACAATTGGAAAAAAATACATTTTCTTGTTAAAATGGAACTCTCTCATAAGTGTACAATACAATTAATCAAACTTTTTTACTTCCATTTAAATATTTTTTTAAATTTTACCTTCATTATGAACTTTTAACACATAAAAAATAAATAAGTATACTTTATTGTTTTGTTTTAGTAAAAGAAATCAAAAAGCGATGGGGATCTTTAAGAGCTATGTATCGAAGGGCGGTTAAGAAAAGAAATGAGACACGTAGTGGCCAGGGAGCGATCAGTACCAAGAAATCGCGTTTTGAGGAAGAAATGAGTTTTTTTGAAATTGCATGTTAACGAGGAGTGAGTAAATCCGTAATATATTTAATTGGCAAATTTGGGTTGCTACGTTAGGGATAATTAATTAATAGGAAATTTTAATAGTGATAATGAGAAGGAAATCTCAAGATGACACATTATAAAGCAATATACCTTTCATGTGACTGTACTAAAGGGTCCGCCATCTAACGTTTTTTTTTTCAACTAGTGCTTATTTCGTGAATGGTAACACTTAGCTCATGTCTGATTTGACAGATACTTAGTTTTATCCTTCCGCTGAACGAATATGGTTGTGTATACGCTTGAACAACGCTGGGAAATATTGCGACATTACTTTGAAAATCATGGTAATGTTGCAGAATGTGTGCGAAAATTGCGTACGGATTTTGGAAGAAGAGAAGCACCGTCAGCTCCGTATGTTCGTTATCTCGTGAAAAAAGTGAAAGAAACTGGCATCTTCATCGATAAACCAAAGCGTGAAAAGCCAAAAACAGTGCGTACACCCGAGAATATTGCTGCTGTGGCAGAAAGTGTGCGTGAAGCGCCATCAACATCAATTCACCGTCGTTCTTAACAATTGAACATTTCGGAGACATCATTGAGACGAATTTTGCATAAAGACCTTGGTATGACGCCATACAAAGTCCAATTGGTTCAGGAGTTGAAGCCAACTGACCATCCAATGCGTTTTCGCTTCGCTAAGTGGGCCTGCGATCGACTTACAGAAGATGCCGATTTTGCCAAAAAAATCATCTTTTCAGATGAAGCTCATTTTGATCTTGGCGGGTATGTAAACAAGCAAAATTGTCGCATTTGGGGCACAGAAAACCCGCACGCATACATTGAAAAGCCGACGCACCCAAAACGAGTCACTGTTTGGTGCGGATTTTGGCCCAGAGGCATAATTGGGCCATTTTTCTTCGAAAATGAGCAAGGAGTGGCCGTTACAGTCAATGGCGATCGTTATCGGGCCATGTTGAACAAATTTTTGTTCACAAAAATTGAAGAGGAGGATATTGGCAACATTTGGTTTCAACAGGACGGCGCTACGTGCCACACAGCCGAAGCTACACTCGATGTTTTGCGCCCTGTTTTTGAAGATCGCATTATCAGCCGCAGAGCTGATGTCGTTTGGCCACCTCGGAGCTGCGATTTGACACCGTTGGACTATTATTTGTGGGGTGCCGTCAAAGATAAGTGTTACGCCGACAAGCCAGAGACAATTGACGCTTTAAAGGACAATATTCGTGAAGCCATTGGTGAAATAACAGCTGCACACAATCGATAATGTGCTTAGAAATTGACCGATCGTGTAGGCTACTGCATGGCCAGCCGAGGCAGCCATTTGAATGAAATTATTTTCATTATTAACCGGAAGGATTGTACTTTCAAATAAAAAGAAATTTGAGAAAATATTCAGTAGTTTTTTTTTATAGCATTTTCAAAAAAAAAGTTATCTGGCGGACCCTTTACTTTAGGACAATTTCGAATTTAGAAGAGTGAGTCTGAAGAGGCTGAGATAGCTCCAGATAGAAATACTGAGGAGCAACTGTTTACAGAGTTGAGTCAGAGACGATACCTTCTCCTCCAGCCCTTAGTAATATATCATCGACTCCTACTGCGACAGGAGTAAAGGAAAACGCAAAGTTACCAGACACGAACCTTACCAAAAAACAAGCATCTGTAGGTAGCGTATTTCAAAATTATTTGGAAAAACAAAAACCTCAGGAACCAAACAAAGATCTCCAATCATTCATTTCTTTATTAGTATGGGAAAGATTGTTCAAAATTTTACACCATACCAACAAGCTGTTGTAAAGGAAGGTGTACCAAATTATTAATGAAATGGAACTGATTTCGTACAATTGTCTTCCACCAATTATACAAGCCCAAGTAGCTATTTCAAATTAAGGCCATATTACAATATATTGAAGCCTTTGGATATATTTGTTATTTATTTTTTATTTGTATCAATTATAAATTTAATGAATTAGAATAAAATTACTTTTTATATTCTAATTGTAATTGTTAATTAGTTTAGCCAAAAGAAAACGAAACCTTATATTGAATTTCAAAAAGGAAGAACCTAAAGTTTCAGTTCAACCACCTGCTATTAAAGATTAATATAATAAAATGTAATATAGAATATTAAAATTATACAACTTAACTTAGGCAAACTGCAAGCTTTTCTATAGGCGGGATGCACCGTCTAAATCTAGTATTTTGTAGTGGAATATCTTTAAGAATAACATTGAGTAGCTCATAGAATTTTTCTCTTGACATGCGAAAGTAATGTGAAAATCTAGCTTCGTCCAATAATATTTTTTTAAATAATGTTTGAAATCACCTTCTGTTTGCCTAGATAAATTAATTGGATGAATCCAAAGTTTATGCGTTTTCGTCTTTGGCGTTTTTTCTCCTCTTCAAATAAAAGAGCCAATAAAAATACCTCCCCCATGGAACTCATTTTAATAACTGAACAGCTAACAACACGATGGGTGTGTAGAGACCAGTGTACGATCGCCATAATGCGCGTGATTTTGTTCAAGCTACGATCAGCTCAGCATGGTACGGTCCGCGATGCGCCTGGACCGCGAATACCTAATGCGTTCCCGCCTTTATAAAGAAAATAGCAATAGAACTTACCAGTTATTATGTTTGCAATATTTTTCAGTGAAATGATGTTTTTGTGATTTTTTCTTGACGCAATTGTAACTTAAAGATAAATTGTGGGCTATATCAAACATTTGCAGCATTGTTGCATTAAATAATAAGAAACATTTGATTTTTTAAAATATGCCTAAATTTATTACATACCAATAAAGTCATCTAGTTGACATTTTCTAACTCCTTTCTTTAAATCCTCCAGTTTTCTTTACTTGTACACGGATTAATTTATTATTAATATTAATTATATCTTGGTTATTACTGTGCTTACCATTATTGTTTATATTTATTAGAAATTTTACATTATCTCGTAACTTTTGTACCTCTGTAATAATTTGTCGAATCAAACCTGTAAAGTTGTATAAAAAAAATTAGAAAAAATAATACTGGCTTGGTCCTACTTAGTTACTTTCATTTTGTTAACATTTGGTGCATGCAGACACTTATGAGGACCTGCTAGCAGAGTTAAGAAATTAGTAGCAGGGGAACCAATGATAGAGATATGTAAAAACATTATCATTGATTGATGTGTGTAATATGCAATTTCTGGTCAAAATCGTATTGGTTTGAGCGGTTGATACCAAAGGTGTCACATTTGACATTGCATTTGTTTTTGTTCTTTTCATAACCGGTACTTCTGCAATGACCGCCTCTTCATCACTTTTAAAGCTAGACGTTCTGTCATACTGAGAAAAATGTTTAGGAGGACGCTTATTCCGTCTGTCTCGTACATGCCTGGTTGCTTTTAATTATCTTCTTTATTTGGCTTCGCAATATTCTTCTTGTTTCTTCCACTTTTTTATTGCTATGTCTTCCTGTGCACCCCGTTCATTCTATATCTCTACCTTCATCTCTTGGTATCTCTTTTTGTCTTATTTACTCTTTTTCAATAACTTCGTTTCGTGTCACTTGCCTTTCCTTTTGCCTTGTCTTTTTTTTTCTAATTTGTGTAAGCTCTTGTCCTTTCTCATTGTCCGATTTTTTGCCAATGTCGTCATATCATTTGCCTGCTCCGTTGTTTTTACTGGTTACTCTCTATTACTTCCATTGCATCCTTACCCCCCCCAGTTAATTACTATTTTCTTGAATCTTACTTTTACTTCGCTTCCTTTATTTCGTTGTTCCCTCGCGATACTTCTTAATTCTTTTTGGATGAATCTTTTCTCTACTGTAAAATCGTTGTCGATTGATTTCTTTGTCCCTCAATCATTTCAATCTACTCTATTGCTTTCATTATTTCCTGTTTTGCTTCGAAAGTTTCCAGTTTCGCTTTTATTATTTGGAATTTTATTAACCTTGATGTTCACCTGTAGCTGGTCTCGTAAGAACTATTCTATCCCTTCTTTTTCCAACTTCCCACGTATACTCACCCCCTTTATTATAATATTGTTCCTTCTTTTATGTTTCTCATAGTTTTCCTGTTTATCTTCTAATTTCTCGATTAGATTAAAACTTCAATATCCTAAGTGCGTTTGTGTTGTTTATAATTTTGTTGTTAACCTTCGATCTAAAACAACAACAAACTTGCGTAGAATTACAACTTAACCTATACCTTGTTAGTCGGGGCATGTTGTTACATTTGGAATGGGGCATGTTGTTACAATGTGACAATATGCCCCATACATATTTGCAATGTATTAACATACTTCGCACATTAAAGAAAATTTTTGTTTTTCAGGTTTTGTTGTTTTTTTTTTTCAAGAATTGGAAAGATGGTAAGAACATATAAAAGAAAAACTGAAAGGGGATATATTTCAAAAGACGTTTTTGAGCAAGCTCGGAATGCTGTATCACAGGAGAAGATTTCTATAAGAGCTGCGGCAAATCGGTATGGAATAAATTTCATGACTCTCTTCCGTTACATAAAGAAACGAGGTGCCGGTGAAGATGCAGCTAATGTATCAGTTGGGTATGCAAAACCGTCTCAAGTGTTCACTGACGAACAGGAAGAGGAACTGTTGAAATATGCTGAGGATTGTTCAAAATTATATTATGGATTAACCTGTAAGGATTTACGACGTCTTGCGTATGATTTGGCTGTTGCAAATCGTAACAAGATTCACGAATCATGGAAATCACTTTTAGAGACAGGATGTTTTACCCCATCCGAAAAATCTATCAATTTTCTTTTAAAAGCGCTATATGTATCTACATGAGTTTGTATAGCATAAGGTAGATAATCAATACTATTAACACAAATGTATATCTATTTGTAGGAATACGAAGAAAAAGAAAGGTTGTTGTCTTGTCAGATAAAAAGAAAGTTGCATTTAGGCGTCGCTTTTTAAATGTTAAAAAGAAATTACGTCGTTCACAAAGAAAAAACTGTTCTTTAAAAGAACGATTTAAGACGCTCTTTCAGAACATGCATCACTGGAGCCCTTTAATTACTGACTTCTTCATGAGCCAGGCAAAGAACGTTAAAAAAGAAGTCCATGGTAGGCGATTTTCTTTTAGTGATAAAGTGTTTGCTTTGGCATTGTGTAAGCAGAGTGGAATGGGATAAAGATTCTTATCGAACTGTTTGCTTTGCATCGAGAAAACTATAACTTCTTTCTTAAGAAGTATATCCTTGGAAACTGATTTCAACAAATCTGTATTTGATCAATTAAATGAGAGTGTCCAGGAATTGGAGGAAAAAAGTAAATATTGCGTTATTATGTTTGATGAAATGGCGTTGGATCCAAGTATTTTATGGAATCCTTCGAACGATAAGGTACAGGGCTTTGTCGATGATGATATAAACAGAAGTGCTTCTATAGCCGACCACGTTTAGTATTGCTTTAAAGGGAATATTCACAACATGGAAGCAACCTGTGTATTATTCTTTTTGTGAAGGGAGTTCAAAAACACAACAGCTCCTTCAAATAATAAACGAACTTATCCACAAAGTACTTGAGGTGGGTCTGAAACCTCTACTCGTAGTATGTGACCAGGGCTCCACAAATGTCGCTGCCATTAATTATTTGGTTGCACAAACAAGAGCAAAATATGTGAGAGAAGAAAAGGATTTGCCAAATTGCAATGTTATCAATATTGCTGATACAGAAATTATCTGTATTTACGATCCTCCTCATTTAATAAAGGGTTTGCGGAATAATTTCGTAGACAAAGATATTGTTTACATTAATGATGATAACAAATTGTCCAAGGCGTCATGGAGAGATGTTATATGTGCGTACAAAACCGATTTGCCTTCAGGGTTATTGAGAATGCTACCAAAATTAACTGATCATCATGTATTACCTGATCATCTGAAAAGAAAGAAGATGAAAGTCTCTGTTTGTACTTAAGTTCTTAGCCATCGGGTAGCTGCTACAATCAAAAGAATGAGTATTGACGGTAAGTTTTATGATCTAATTTGCCATTTAATTTATATATTGTGTAATATTTTCTTATAGGGAGCAGAAGTATTGATGGTAGTTTTTCCATGAGGCCGGAAGTTGCAGACACTGCCGGTTTAATCCTGTTCTTAGATGAACTATTCGACTCTGTAAATGGGTCGGGCAATATTTTAAAAAGTGGCAAACCGCTAGGTGTCGCGAAAAAAGGACGCGGAAAAAAAGACGCGGGGAAAAAAGGACGCAGGACAAAAGGACGCAGAACAAAAGAAAACCCTACTACTATTTTGAAGTCCTGCACTCAAAGAAAAATCTATACTTTTGCAAATGTTATAAGTAAATTCCTCAAATATAATACTGTAATTATACATCACTTAAGTATGCAAAACAATATATTATATATAGCAATTTATAATTTTATGAAATTTATAAATTCATGTCTAAAGAGAGTCTAATTACATAATCCGGGTAAATACATAGCTAATGATTAGACTATAAAGAGGGGAAATTTTTCTTGGTATATATTTTGACTGTTCGTGAAGAAACAAAAATCATTTTACAAATAGATTTCAGTCTGCTAAGATGGCATTAGTGTTTGTGAAAAGTCAAAAAGGTAACAACATGTTACTTTATAATGGATTTCTCCACAAAAAGGAGCGAGTAATTCAGGAAAAGACGATTTGGAAATGTGCTACTTATAATAAGTGTAAATGTTCAGGAAGAGTGCATACCGTTGGGAATGAAATTACGAAATCTACAGAACACAATCACGTTGCGGAGACGGCAAAGTGTGAAGCAAAAGAAGCTTGTAATCGAGCTTCTTTGCTTCACACTTTGCCGTCTCCGCAACGTGATTGTGTTCTGTAGATTTCGTAATTTCATTCCCAACGATTACAGATGAAGGAAGTTGCACAACAACTTGAACTCTCTACCCAAGGTGTAGTAGCTCAAGTACCTCGAGGACTTTCCTTAGCTGCTACAGCACAACTTCCTTCAGTGTCTTTAAAAAAAAACTGTTCAAAGAGTTCGGAACGAGCTAAGAGGTGCGCCCGCAAATCCAAGAAATTTAATAGAACTTGTGCTTCCTGAAGATTATAAAAGAACTACTGACGGTGAGCTGTTCCTATTATTTGATAGTGGTCCAAAAGAACAGCGTATTTTGTTATTTTCAACCCAAAGAAACTTAAGTTTTATGGAACAATGCGATCATTGGTATGCCGATGGAACATTTAAATCAGCACCAACATTGTTTTCTCAAATATATACAATTCATGGAGTGCGGTACAGTAATGTAATCCCGACCGTGTTTGCACTTCTACCGAACAAAACACAAGAGACCTATTTTCAACAATTAAAGGTGTTGAATCCGGGCTTGCGGCCTCTAACAATAATGATGGACTTTGAAAGAACCGCAATGAACGCTGCACAAATGGAGTTCCCGAATGTGAGAATCCGCGGATGTTTTTTTAATTTCTCGCAGTGTATGCGGCGCCATATTCAAAGTGCAGGCTTACAACGCAGATATATTGAGAATTCTGACTTCGCTCTTCACTTAAGACAATTGACAGCTCTTGCAATTGTTCCAGAGAACCATGTAAGCGAAGTGTAGGAGGAGTTGCTCGATAGCGATTTTTATACACAAAATGAAGAATTATTAGTGCCACTGATAAATTATTTTGAAGACACTTGGATAGGGAGATTAGATAGAAGAAGACAGCGAATACAACCCCTTTTTCCTGCAAATGTATGGAATTGTTACGATCTGGCAGACCAAGATATACCTCTAACTAATAATGCTGTCGAAGGATGGCACAACAGCTTTTCTTCTCTTCTCAACGCTGCACATCCCAATATTTGGAAATTTATCGATTCTCTTAAAAAAGAATATAACTTAAATGTGTAAAATAGAGCAGTACATTGCGGGGAATGTACCTCCACGTAAAAAAAAATATCAAGATACAGCAAACAGGATAACAGCTATTGTTATCGATTTGAAGGAAAGTTTCAATAAATAATAACGTTTTCCCGCTTCCTTTTTTCCCACGTCCTTTTGACCGGCGTCCTTTTTTCCGCGTCCTTTTGTCCCGCGTCCGTTTTTCCGCGTCCTTTTGTCGTACATTCAACCGCTACGAACTGCTGTTACAAGGTCTTCCCCACATACGCGCTTTTGGTTATTAGCTATAAAAAAGCTGGAAAATATGTATTTTTTAACAGTTGATGGGAAGAAAGTTCGACCGCCTTCACTGCAAAATTGGATAGTTACACTGAGAGGCTTTAGGCATTTATATGACCGAATTATTGGAGAATTGAGCTTCAAATACTTTTCACCAAGAGGATTCAATCAGGAGCCCTTGGAAAAATTTTTTGGGCAAATGCGTCAGCACGCCGGTCGAAATATAAACCCTACCTGCTCTGCATTTTCTGCTTATTTTAAATCGTTGCTAGTCAACAGTATGGCCTCCAGACACTCCATTAATTCGAATTGTGAGAAGGATGACACCACGAAATACCTCGTAACGCTAAGACAACTCTTTAAAAGGAGCAATAGCGAAATGGCGATAAAAGATTGGCTAACGGGATTCTTGAAACGCCACACAAATTTAAGTGTGCGTACGCCAGAATTCACACGTTTGTCCAGGGCGACAGCGTTTAACCGTTCTAACGTTAACATATTTTTTGATAATCTTGATACTGTCCACGAAAAATATAAATTTCAAGTTAGTGACATTTACAACGTGGACGAAAGTGGGTTGACTATCGTTCAACGTCCATCTAAAATTATTGCTAAACGAGGAATTAAGCAAGTCGGAGCAATAACGTCGGGAGAACGAGGAGTATTGGTTACTATGGCATTAGCAGTCCAAGTAGACAAACAGGAATTCCTTTGCAAATCGGTCGAATTCTTAGGTCATGTTGTAACGCCCGAAGGTGTAAAACCGAACCCGCGAAAAATAGAAGCGATTAAAAGGTTTCCAATCCCCAAAACAAGCAAGGAAATAAAATCGTTCCTAGCACTTGTTGGCTATTACAGAAAATTTATTTAAAAATTTTGCGCAATTAACAAAACCGTTGACGCAATGTTTAAGGAAAAATACGAGAATTATACATACGCCAGAATTTACTAAATGTTTCGAGACCTATAAGACCATATTAACCGAAGATCTTATTCTACAGTATCCAGATTTCTCAAACCCTTTTAATGTAACTACATACGCCTCAAACTTCGGTATAGGAGCCGTATTGTCACAAGGTCCGATCGGAAAGGATTTACCGGTAGCATACGCGAGCCGTACACTAAACCCCAGAATTCTTAGCAATTGTTTGGGCAATCAAATATTTTAGACCGTACGTTTACGGAACAAAATTTAATATAATCACCGATCACAAACCTCTTCAGTGGTTATTTTCACTTAAAGAACCAAACTCTAAATTATTTCGCTGGAGACTTAAATTAGAAGAATATGATTACGAAATAATTTATAAAAAGGGAAAAGCAAACACTAATGCAGGGTACAAAGAAAAATGTTACTCCGAGTAGCCAGCGCCTTCCGTACAGTATCGGCAAGTGCAGTGCAGGTAGTCACCGCAGTGATCCCAATAGAACTAAATCCGGCTGAAGAGAGAACGAGGTTACATAAAAGACGAAAGGTGGACCGAAAGAAGCCAAAAAAGAAGAACGAGAGACCACGCTACAACTGTGGCAAAAACAAATGGGAAAGTACAGAAGAAGTGGCCCAATGGACAAAATTTCTAATACCAAGAATAGAACGATGGGTAAAATGTACACACAGACAAACTGACCACTACTTATCGCAAGTACTAACAGGACACGGCTGCTTTGGTACATACACCAAAAGAATAAGAAAAAGTATAGACGACAACTGCATATACTGTGGCCAAAGAGACACCGTGGAACACACTCTATTGGATTGTGAACGATGGCAAGCAGAGAGGACGCAACTGAACTTACGGATTGGGACGGAAATGCAAAGTGGGACCAATATGATAAACTTAATGTTGGAAGACAGAGGAACTTGGGGAGCAGTACACAGCTACATCGGAGAATTAATGAAAAAGAAGGAAGAAGAAATAAGACGGAGGAACTAAGGCAGGACAGAAAAAAGACAACCCGTACTCCGAAATGCATTTAGCGGTTCCGGCGCACGGTATGAAGAGGTGGGGTCGTTTTTAGCCGGTAAGAATCCGGCACTACTGGCTGCCGATACTAAAAGATTGGGTCCCAGTGCCTATGAAGGTTTTCCTCCCAACGCTAAAAAAAAAACACTAATGCAGACGCGCTCTCTCGCATAGAGATTAACCCCCTCGAAATAGCCGATGACCATTCGATGATTGTTAAACTAGATGACACCGAACTTCCCGAGTTAGATGCTGATGAATTAGGCACGATTTTACACACAATTCAAAACCATCCAGTAAATCTCGACCAACCTCCATAAAACTCTTCAGATGGTGATACAGCACACGCCGCTGTAGAAAATCCAATCATCACATTAACCATACGCCGATAGACACCGCAACACGTACAGCAATCAAATATTATTCAAATATTTCAGGTACATTTTGAAAAGATATTGAATAAAAAACGCCACATGGTTAATGCATGAAACTCTGAACTGTTTCAGGACAAAGTAAAGTTAGAAGCGATCTTCTACAAATTCATTAAAGAGTATTTACGTCCTAATCAAAATTATTGTTTGTTCTTCAAATATTTTGACATAAAAAACCCGCTAATTCAATTCTTACAGAAATATTTCCAAAATAAGACTTTCACTGTCACTATCACGCCTAGTATGTTAGAAGAGGTAACTTCGCCCGATGAGCAGCAAGAAAAAATTAAAATGTATCACGAAAGAAAAACCTCTCACCGCGGTATAAACGAAAATATTGCAGCAATAAAAAAGCATTTCTACTGGCCTAACCTGGAGAATGATGTAAAAAATTATATAAATTCTTGTGAGGTATGTCAAAAATCGAAATACGAACGGCATCCAAATATACTAATCTTTAGAACAACACCCATTGGTGCTAAACCGTTTGAACATCTCTATATCGATTCTTTCAAAATTTCAAACCAATGTTTTGTAACAATAGCTTTTCGAAATTTGGCCAAGCGTACTCTGTTAATTCGTTAAACTCGGTGGAAAGCGCGGAAAAAATCATTCATTATTTCTCTAGTTTCGGTATTCCTAGGAAGATAACTTGCGATAATGACATCGAATTTAGAAATAAAGTATGCCAAGATTTATGTAATCTTTATGAAATCGAACCGCATTACACTACTGTATACAATCCAAATAGTAACAGCCCAATTGAACGCTTTCATTCAACTATAATTAGAACCCTACGTGAAGATAAACCCAACCTAAGTATATTAGATTTAATGAATTACGCGATATTACCGTACAACAACAGCGTACACTCCGCCACGGAATATACACCTTTTCAAATAGCAAAAGAGCAATTAGACTTTAAAAATCCGTTCGAGGTCACTAAAAATAAACAAATATCTAATCATATTGCGGAGCACACACAAATACTAGCCATCGTAAGAGATCCCTCACTTTAAATGTAGATCAACCCTTGTTTTCAAAAAATAATTTGAAAACACAGAAATACCAACCGCCCTTTATTAAACTAAATAATCCCCAAGTCATAGAAGGTTTAAAAATATTAGCCGACGACAAGGTCACTCATCAAAGACAATTAAAACCACAAAGAAAACTAATTGTTACAGGGAATCAGCACGATGATGACAACGACAATTCTGATTCTGATGATATCCCTTTATCCCACTTACGCAATAGAAATTGAAACCTTAAAAAATCCTATCCTCTCCCTACAGATAGGCAAAGCACGCGTTATTGAAAATGAACATACGTTCGCGTACCACGTTAATATTAGCACCCCAAAATTAATCAATCGAAAAATTCAAAGCAACATCAATACATTAAGAGAATTTTTGGCAAAAATTCACTGCTAGTTTCCGAAAAATTAGAAATTGCTAGCACATTAAACAATAAGGTCGAAAACGCCATACCTAACGCACGTAATACTAAACAGAAAAGGGTAATTTTTGACGGAATCGGCACAGCTTCAAAGTATTTATTCGGGACTATGGATTCGAACGACAGAAAGTATATAAACCTTAAACAAAAACTAATTCAAAATTCAACTTCAATTCAAATCTCTTTATAAACAGCAAACCATATTAAAGGAAATTATCGGTAAATACACAGAAACCTTCGAAACGCTTCAAAACAATCAAAATTGTAATTCAGCTAAATTAATACACTTAACCGCAAAATTAACGCACCACTCTGACTTTTGGTTTTATTTCAAGAAATATTATATATTTTCCGATTCATTAATATTAGTTATAATATTTGTTCATTATTACGCCTTTGTAGGTTTTTGTCTGTATTCTTTATTTAATTTTGAAATCATAGCAGCTTTTCATGAGGGGCTTGTTTTTCAAGTAAATAAGCCTCACTTCTAAAATAAAAGTAGGCATTGTTTTTTAATTGTTTTACCAATTGATAAGATAACTGTCATTCGTGGAATACATATGTTTGCGATGGAACGTGCTAGACGAAATTTAAATCGTGATGAATGTGTTGAAATTGTAACTTTGTCCAATGAAGGACTAACAAATCGCGAACTTGGTAGAAGATTTGGCGTGGCTCATACAACGGTCGGTAGGGTTCGCACAGATTTGTAGAGACCAACGATCACGCTAGACGACGTGGCCAAGGCAGGCCACGAGCTACAAATGCGGTGGAGGATCGATTTTTGATGCTTCGAGCACTTAGGGAACGGTTCACTACTGCACGAAGCCTCCAAATACAACTAAGCGCGGTTCATGGCACTGCTGTTAGTCAAGATACCATAAGAAGAAGACTTCGTACTCAAAATTTACGACCTCGGGCAGCAGCTACTGGTCCGAGATTATCTGCAAACCACCGAAGAAACAGATTGGCTTTTGCAAGAAGGCATGTGGATTGGGAAATCCATCATTGGGAGCAGGTGTTATTTACGGATAAGTCACGGTTTTGCCTTGTAAGTTCTGATCGTCGTCCAAGAGTGTACAGAAGGCCAAATGAAAGATATTCCGCATGTAACATTCGAGAAACCACATTATACGGAGGCGGTTCAGTAATGGTATGGGGTGGAATATCTTTAACAGCTCGCACGGAACTTTTATCGTTGATGGTGGACGTCTGAATTCTGAACGATACATAACAGACATTTTAGAACCTTTTGTGATACCTTTTGCACCTTACATTGGCGATGGGTTTCATTCTTATGCAGGATAATGCGAGGCCACATGCGGCACATATTGTTACTGAATATTTAAATTACGTTAATATTCAAATCCTCGAGTGGCCAGCCTGTAGTCCAGACCTGAACCCAACCGAGCATCTTTGGGACATAATGGGACGGAGGATTAGAAGTCAGCATCCACAACCTAACAGCTTAGACGAGCTGCGACAAAGTCTTATTCGCGTATGGGACGATATCCCTCAAGAAACCATCAGATCTCTAATTGAAAGTATGCCACGACGATGTCAGGCTACAATAACAGCCAGAGGTGGTAACACTAGTTACTGATAACCTAAATACGGTTCAAAAGAAGTTATCTTTGTGTTCGTAATAATAATGATCATTTTACATGATTTTGTTAAAGTCATATTTTCAGTTTTTGTTTATTTCCTACAATTCATTTAAGTCAAACTTATTGTTATTATCGAAATAATTGTGTTTGTGTATTCTATTCTTAATATGTTTTTCAAAATGTATGATAATTTTGACTGTAATTATAATAAATCGAAATATATAAGTGGTGCGTTAATTTTGCGGTTAAGTGTAGTAACGAAATGTTGCAGGAACATGGGCATTTCATTCGTTTTACGTTAGACAAATTAATATTGAAATTGCAAATATGCTTGATTATCATAAACAACCTGCAGGACAACGTTAACTTCCGCAGAATCTACACGGTTTTGCTTACTTCTATAAATAGAGCGAACGAAATCGCCACATTTAACTATATCAAATACGAATTATGCCCAGGTCACTTACCTAATTTTAAATATCTTAATTATTACTCATTTTCTCAACAAACTTTATTCATTTCAATGACGTGGTTCTGTTCAAGATATATGTACCGATGGTTTCCAAACCTTACGATTACTCCACTTAATTCCGTCTATAAAAACAATTATACAATAATCCAAACCTTCATACTCTTATTCGACCAGGAAAATTAATTGGAATACCTAGAAGAGATGCAATGTCGTGGAGAACATTCACTTTGCAAACAAGAGGACCTCGCGAAGGAGATCCCTGCCTGAGAAACATCCTAAAGTCCACGCAACAAACGAATGCCCTGTCACGCCTATCACGTTGACTAGGACCTTGATACTGTTAAATATTGTATATGTATTTCATGTTTTCGGAATATGCCTCAAGTTCTGTTCAATCGTTATAGATGACAGCACATCCTTTAGATTTTAGATACTTACCTATGAGACCTACATTCAGTTCAGTGTGCATGTCTAATATAGCATAGTTTTCAATGTCACGTTGTTATATGGTTATGTATGAATTTACGTTTAAGAAGTGCCGTTTATTTATCGAGAAATCTCGAACATTATCTATCAGATACAACGCATTAGTCGCAACGAAGATTCTCGTCAACCCGAAGAAACGATAGCCGTCCACTCTACGTGCCCTCAAGAGACTAGTGTTGCACTCAACATCGGTGATCAATTTTCGGTAATTGTGATATCGAATCGAAAATGAAAAATTCTCACCAAACGGAACTTCGAGGACAACATCTTTGCGTTGCCCGACTTAGAAGTCAACCTGTGCATCATACCAAACATCAGCCCCTTCGTGTATCATCTATCACCAAGAGGACGGGAACGCCACATAAAAATCCTGGCGAAAAACTCGAAACACGCAGGTGGAACTAGTCCGATTAATCGAGACATTCATGGACCAACACCGTATTGCTGATAACACAGGTCAACAAAAAAAAGATTTTTTTTTGAGGTCTTTTATTTAGTGATTATTTTCTGATTAATATAAATCGAAAAGTAAAACAGGAACTCATTAATATAATAAAGTTTGCTTTTGTACTTAATATAATGAAACTAAATATACGGTGGTTTTGCAAATTTTTTTAAAAGCCGTTGCATTTACAATGCAAGAGAGGGGTGAGAGGGACTGTGGGTGTGAAGTGAGAGGTAGCAGAGTGTCCTGGCAGTATGCGAGTGCGCTTTCTAGAGGAATAACGTATTTTATGTGTCGCGAGGCCTAAAAATGTCATCGAAAATGTGTAAAAACGACGTGGACTCTTTTTGCTATGTTTGTGGTGAGTTTATGAAAGTGAGAGCCAAAAAATTTAGTTTATCATCAAATAAGAAACTTTTGTGAAGCCTATGAAGCGTTATTTTAACATGCCGTACGAAGTCAGAATAAAATATGGGCGCCTCACTTCTCGTGTAATAACTGCAAGAAACACTTTAGAAGGTAAGAAAATACACCTTATATTTAAGTACATTTGTATACCTATTTACATATTTTAAAATATTCATTAAATGCGTCATTTGTTAATGAATGATATTAATTTTTTTTCCAGCCTGGTAACGAGGAGAAAAAAAAAAGATTGAAGTTTGCAGTACCAAGATATGGAGAGAGCCAACTGATCACATCAATGATTGCTATTTTTGTGTTGTTAATCCACGTATGCGTCGTGCTGGAAAAAATGCCAAGAAGATCCAGTATCCAAACCTACCATCAACGTCTGCTCCAGTACCTCAAGTGAATTTTTTCCAGTTCCTTGTAGTCCAAAACGTGAAGACTCAAGAGATGGTACCGCTATCACAATTATTGATAATAGCGAAGCAGCGAGTACGTAATCGCGACACATCTATTGAACCACATCTCATTGATGCAGAAGAGTTTAAATGACTTAATAAGAGATTTAAACCTTCCTAAATTAAAGCAGAAATATTAGCTTCACGGCTAAAACGTGGAATTTGCTCAAGGACAACGTTAAAATAAGTGACCAAAGAAAGCGTCATGAATGTTTTGCTGGGTTTTCACGAAGGAAGACGGACTGTGTTACTGTAATGATGTGAAAGGTTTGTTTGATGCAATCGGAACCCTACATTTCTTCTGAATGGCGTCTTTTTCATCGACAAGCTCTACAAGAAGCTTAAAAGCTGTTCTTCTTCATAATGGGATAAATTTTCCATCACTTCCTCTGTCTCATTCTGTAATGCTCAAAGAAAATTACGAAAGCGTTAAAATGGTTCTTCAAGTTTTAAATATGAACAGTATGCCTGGCCCGTGATAGGGGATTTCAAAATGGTTGGTTTTTCTGGTGGGAATGCAAGGGGGATACACTAAATATCCGTGTTACCTTTGCTTATGGGACAGTAGAGCCGATGCACTTCACACAGCAGCATTCATGGCCTCAACGGAGCGAGTTTCAAATCGGACAACATAATGTAAAAAATAAACCAATTGTAGAGCCTGATCGTATTTTAATGCCTCCACTGCACATAAAATTAGGACTCATGAAGCAATTCGTAAAGGCTCTTCGTCAAGACTCCGAAGCCTTTCAATATTTAAAAACATTTTTCCCAAAACTGTCAGAGGCTAAATTAAAGCTGGTATTTTCGTCGGTCCACAAATAAAGAAAATAATGGCGAGTGGACATTTTCTTCAGCTCCTGAGTACTCATGAAAAACAAGCGTGGCTCAGCCTTAAAGCAGTCATTCATGGCTTCCTTGGTAACAAGAAGGCCGAGAATTATGACGAGCTTATTTCTAATATGCTTGACAGCTTCAAAGTCATGGGTTGCAGAATGTCACTCAAAGTGCACATGCTACATGCGCACTTGGATAAATTCAAAGATAACTTGGGTGAATATTCAGAAGAGCAAGGGGAACGCTTCCACCAGGATATAATGAACTTTGAACAAAGATATCAAGGACAATATAATGAGAACATGATGGGTGACTACATTTGGATGCCATACGAGAAAGTTCTGACGATTACACTAGAAAGTATAAAGTATTCATTTTTAAAAGCTACTTTTGTATCATTTTTTGTATTTTTATGTTTATTTGTGCTGTCTTTTATAATAAAAATTAATTAAAATATATATTCATAACTTGTTGTTAATTTTAAATATGATTAACATTGAAAAATAGACCTTTTCCATAAATGTTGAAATTTCGTTCTGGTATCTACAAAAGCAAACTTTATTAGATAAAAATATTTTTTCTTTCTTTAGTTTGGCATAAGTAATCAAAATCAGAGGTACAGAACTCAGAGCTCAAAAATCGTGTTGACCTGTGTAATCGCCTTCATCGCGATACTTTGCATCTTGGGATATCATACCTGGAAAATCTACCACAGGATAACCAACAGCGGTACCGAAAAGCTAGAAAATATACGACGCAAGACGAATACGGACTCCTTATTCACTCGTGTTGAGGAAGGAGAAGATATGGTATAATAGCAAATAGTTTTTTCCTAGAAGTGTAATCTTCGATGTATTTCTTATCGTAAAGCCCATTATTGTAAACATACTTTCGTTTAGAGCATAAATACGCCAAAAAGGCAAATTTCAGTGTTATTGTTTTTAGACTCTTGTGCTGTGGCGTTAGTCTTTAGTAATTAAATCATTTTTACCCAGTCTTGCTGTGTTTTTATTTGTTTTTAAAAACCTCAAGTGACAAAGGTGAAACTTAATTGGCGCAGTCAGTAGGATCCGTGGAACTTGTAGACTCAGGCTAGAAGAGCATCATCTACGAGGCCGATATTCAATCGTTATTCCGAGACTAGAACCAGGAGCTTCGCGGTAAGACGAATCCAGAGGACGACGCTCGCAGAAGCAGTCCTCCGAGACCACATCTCCGAACGCTCTACTTAGAAAGTAAGTCGAATTTTCCTTTTCCTTTGTTTTCCTTGTTTTGCATGTATTTTGAAACAAACGCATTGACGATCGCGTTAAATTGAAATTTAGTTAATAATACTGTATGCCGGAATCTATCGAATCGCTTTTCAATACTACAAAAATGTCTGTAAGAACCGCCAACCATCTCTGTCGCGAAGCTATTGTTGAAAATGTTAAACGTCCAAAAAGGATTGCAGCATTGCGAATACATGTAGAACGTGTTATAGGAGTAAGGACTGAGGGAGAATATGCTGTCACCTATGCACGTATAGTAATATATGATTGCAATGTGGATAACATATTTTAATAATTGTGGTGTAATAAATATTCATTGATCTTATTAAATTCAAATGAAAAAATAATGTATAGGTACTTTGTTCTAAATACAAATATATACATATTTTATAAGAACTTAATTGTATGTTTCAAGACCTTTTTTGTTTTTAACGACATGATAGCTACATAGAGCTACAGTATTATTATAATCGTTAATTGTTAGTATAAGTATCTTTATTTGTATATAACTTTCTGTATAAAATTACTGGATATTAGGTACATACTGCTGTCACTGCCTTTGTAAAGACTTCTTTCATCCACTGTCGATATTGCTGCATCACTCAACAACGAAGAGATAAGAACATAGTTAGCGATAGGTGTAGGATTACATTAGTGTCACTCTGAACCATGTAAAAAACATAGTTTTATGATTTAATTTAGGGGATTGCAACAACGGGTGGGTATATTTTGCCGGGCGCTAGTCGGGGTGTTAAACGAAGAAAGGGGCATTATATTTTGCGGCGGCCGACGAGAGGGTCCAATAAAACTTAAAGTGAGAGTTCTACAGTGTTATTATTACCCGCCTATTTAAATCTCCTCAGTTGTTTACTGTGTGTCTAATATTCTCAGAAGTGGGATTCTTGATCGAAGTGAAATAGTGTTACGAAAAAAAAAAAGCGCTTCATCCTAAACAACAGCAGACAAGTACGACGGCGAAGGAAACACCTCGGCAGAGAGTGAGGATTGACTTTTAGAGGAACCTCCTTCTGACCCGTCGAAGAAAGACGCGAACAAGGAGATCAGAAAAAGAAAGAATATTAGGAGATTATGGAGAAAGGAAAGTAGTGTGAAATATCAAACAAATTCACTGACGGTATACACAACGGCACCGGGCCATCCACAAGTACTATGAGTACGGCGAAAAAAACACACCAAACTATTGGTTGAATAAAAATTGAGCACTGACGGGAAATACAACTGGATAACGCCAAACAAATCTTATTGCATGTCAGTCCAACTCGATGGATTGACTAGGTGTTAGTATTGGCAATGTTAGAATATGTGTGGCCAATATTAACACGAGAAGTACGAAGAAAAAGTCAAAAACAAGAGTCCGATATTAGAGCTTATAATAGTTGTGTTTCGTTTCATGTTATTGTTGTTACAATATAAAAGTTATAAACAATTAAAAAACTATTAAAGTACGCTTGCGTGTTTCAATAAAGGTGTGGTACAATAGTTTGTCTGATGTACATAAAACGGAAGAATGGAAGCAGCGGGTAAAAACAGCTTTCCCATCCATGAAAATTTTATTTGACAACTTAAAAGCGATGATGGACAGAAAAAAGAAGCCGGAAGAATTCTATGATTCATTATTATTATTCAAAGTTATTATTGACGGTTTGCCCATCAAGTCCCAGGAACGCAAAAATCCAGGAGGCTACAAAACCCGGAAAGAATGTTTCAAGCCTTCGTTGTAAGCTAGACGATTAAAGACATCTTCTCCAAAGTGGTCAAGTCCGCCACATTGAAAAAGAAGAACTTGCCCTACATCTTCAACATGCCAGGTCCATGTCTCCGGTCAATGTACTACCGCTAGCCCATAAAGCCACAACCCCACCAGAGGGCATTCAAAAAGCTAAAGGAATACTCCCACTGCCGCAGAAAAAAGCACATACAAGGCAGGATGCTCCATTGGGTCCAGCTAAGGGTCGAACAATTACAAAGCAAGTTAAATTAATCTTGTAATATTCGTCTTACTACTAACAATATGCCGTTTGTAACGGTTCCTAACGATTTGCCACCGCCTGATTTATTTCTGGGTATGTAAAGCCATGATTTTACCGGCACAATAAGTCAGGAAGTATGTGTGTGTGAGTGACAACGCGGGTACGAAGACCAATAGGAATACATCAAGCTAGTCAACGGGGAATAGCGCGACGATTCTAATTGAGCGCGAACGCAGGAAAGTCGGGTGCACACTAAATATACGAAACGAGAGGTAAAAAACTGGTGACACTGTTCATTTAGCAATATATTCCTTCGAACCAAACCAAATATGGCTTATAAAAATATTTTTGGCTAAGTGATTGGCCAAGTTGTATTATCGCCAATATGAAATATACTGCGGACAGCAGCCCCGAAGGACCTTTCATCAATCTAACGCACTGATCAGTAGTAATGAGGCTTTCTTAACCTATTATCCGAGATTATTAACGACTGCGTAAATATCGCCAATATTTAGAAGGGAGATAAAAATAAATTTGAAAATTATCGTCCAATAAGTATTCTGCCCAGCCATCTCAAAAGATATTAAGAGGTAATCGCATCAGCATGATTTCTTATTGATACAGAAAAAGCATTGTACAATCAAGCGGATGTTACAAATGATAAAACATATACAATGGCCTACGACTCCAGAATTGTATTCCAGAATGACATTGCTGGATCTAACTAAGGCCTTTGACTCAGTGAGTCGTTCATTTTGATGCAAAAAGTTAGAATATTACGGGATAAGGTTGAAACCACTAACTTTGCTACTATCTACCTCAGCGAAAGAGTCCAACTAACATCTTGGCAATGGTTCCCAGTCAGATCTAGGAAGCATCCAAAACGGAGTTCCTCAAAGATCAATATTGGCACTCCTGTTCCTGATATACATAATGATCTCCCTGCATAACATGGCTGGAACTGTAATTTGTTTTATATGCGGACGACACGTCACTCTTGGTGCACGCTGAGAACCCTCAAAAACTAAATGAAAAATCCCAAAGGCAGTGTGATTGCTGAAGAATGGCGGCTGCAAAACAAATTAAGAATGACTTTATGACAAAACACAAAACCTTCGCCACCGACAGTAGTGCTTCATCATATGGAAAGTTCATTGGAGTTATAATTGACTCTAAACTGAGATGGATCCAGCTTGTGCATGATTTGAGCAGTAGGTTGTCATCGGCATTGTACCCCTAAAGAGAAAAAACATACAGCAACTTTGGAAGCCGCAAAAGTTGTCTACTTCACATATTTCCATTCCCTCATGTCTTACGAGTCATTTTCTGGGGACTGGCGACGGAGGCGCATAAAGTGTTCCTACTACAAAAACGGTCGCTTGGAATCTTGTACAACCTAAAAGATAACCAAACTGTAAAACATTCTTCTCAGCGAAAATATACTTACCCTACCATCTGTGTATATTTTGTCCATCGTCATGCATGTGCACAACAACACCCACCTATACTCCGTAAACGGTGACCTATTCCACAAGAGGGAGGAATGAAATAAGGGTTCCTTACCATCTCCTGACCTGCTCCCAGAAGTCATTGGGGTGCTAAATTATATAAGGGAGCGGTAAAAAGATCTGACGGTTTTTTAAAATAAAAACAATTCAAACGTTTAAAAAAGATACAATGTGTTTTATTGCATAATTACAGATTGTATTTATTGTAATTTAACAAAAATACTTCAAGAAGGGCCAATTTCATCCGTTTAAGACTTGAAGATGACGTCTTTTAAATGATGTCCTTCTTGGGCCATGCATTCTCCCAATCTTGCGGTGAAATTTTCGAACACCTTCCCTAGCATTGCGGGAGACAGGTTGGCGATTTCTTGCCGTATGGCTTCCTTAAGGTCACCCAATGTGAGGGGTTTGTTTGCGTAAACTCTTGCTTTAAGGTGTCCCCACAAGAAAAAATCACAAATGATCAGGGGAGCGAGCTGGCCACGCAATGTCCCCGAAACGCGAGATGACTCGTCCACGAAACTTACTTCTTAGGAATAAAAAAACGAAAAAAAGACAATAAAAATGTATAAAATATTTTAAGCATACTGTTAGCGCTTGAAAATATTTTTTTCTCATCACGTAGAATATGTTCATACATGTCTAATAAATTCTTTGCCTAGTTGCCTTGTTAGACGTTGTATTATTGGTATTAGACCTCAGTGCATTATTTGTTGCTGTTTGATAATCTTTTGGGTCACACATACCATTATTATTTCTGCACCTCCATAAATCTTCCGGCTAATGGGTAAGATGTTAGCGAGCAATATTAGGTTACATGAGATTATTTGTTTACATAAGGAAAGAAGAACACGGCTCCGCTGTCGCAAACAGTTCACACAGTCTGACTCGACGCGCTGCGATAGATACCGTGAAATACGAAAATTGAGTGGAGGTAAAAGAACGTTATAATTTAAAATATTGTGTTTAGTGACTTCATAATTCTAACAATACATATTGTGTGGATACCTAATGAAAAATGTTTGGCAATTCATTTTTGTGATACTTGTGAAGACTATACAAATAGCGGCGAAGAATTAGATGATTCACCGATCTTCTGCCATTTTAAAGCATACGAGGACGCCGATTCTGAAACGTTTGGGAATTTAAAAATGCCGGATGATAATTTTGTGTACTGCATAGCACAATTGGAGTTTGTTTCAAAAAAAAAAACTTTCAAGACTTACCTAGGATAATATAATAAGACGTTCGTGAAATTGTGCAAAACAATATATTTATCCACCCTTGCAATTTATTTCCTACACAATTGTAATTAAGTTATACTGGGTGAGTTTTTTTACCTTGAGACAACGGAATATCTCTAAAACATGCATCAAATCAAAAACAGATCTTAATAAGATTTGTTATAATGTAGGGGGTTCACTGAATGGTGCCGAACTCCATCAGAAGGGCCGGCGTCTTATAGACCTCTATGTCTACTAAACACAATCAGTAAGCTAATGAGGCGCTAATCCGAAAACGACTAGCAGATGAGATTGAAGAAAACGATGGAATTGTCACCAAATCAATTCCGGATTTTCCAACGGGGCATCCACGATCCAAGCGGTGGAAAAGGTGTAAGCAAGAAGTGGTAACTTGGTTTATTATTGGCGGTTCTTATATTTAGTGTTGACAAAGGGCACCGAGTGTCCTGAGCCTTACATCACATCGTCTTGACCAATCGGAGAAGTCGGTGAATTGTTGATGTTTTGGTATAAATATGGCTGCCTACGTGCTACTGCTAGAGACACTTCGCAACTTTTCTTTTTGGTTGTGCTCTGCCCTATGCTTTGCTTTGGTTAACATTGCGAAACCAAGATGTTTTATTGTTGTGTGCCGTTTTGTAGGCACACAAGTAAGGAAGTACTAATCGGATTCTACCATTTGAAGTTTATGTAAATATAATTGTATAATAGGAAAGAGTGTAGGGTAAGTAGGGGAGAGATACACCGGTAGGAGAGATGGACTTTCGGTTTTAAAATTGTGCTACACCGCCATCTAGTTTAAGTGCGGTCATGAGGTCGTAATACATTAGTGCTAGTGGCGACGGTGAAAATTCCAGTTAATTTAGAAAAGAAATCATAGTTTAATGCCGCAAAGTGTTACTAAAATTATTGTCAGTATAATCTAGAAGTGAAGAAAAACTATTTAGGTAAGTTTAAATGTACTATCTTTATATATTTGTTAACACCACATGTGATGGAATGAATATAACCTAAAAAGCCGGTTCTATTCGTATCGGTTGAGCAGAAATTGAACGGTCCATCTCACCTCTGCATTTAGGACAGATGGACTCTCATATCGAGGAGAAACGGAATGGTTGTTTTTATGTTTTTTTACATTACAGATATGCCTACAGTTTATATTAGAAAGAAAAATACTGCGATTAGAGGGGCATGGAGTGCCCAAAATTTGCAAAATGCAATTAATGCAGTAAGAACAAATAATATGGGGCTTACTGTAGCAGCCAGAACCTTTCAAATTCCTAAATCTACATTACTGAGAAGATTACGAACTAATAATACAGCTAAGGAAGATCGTCTTGGGCCGCCATCACTATTAGGAGACGATGCGGAAAGAAAATTACTTAGTCACATAACAAAACTACAAAAAACTGGGTTTGCACCAACTAGAGATGAGGTGCGCATGATGGCTTTTAATTTAGCTGAGAGATTAGGCATAAAACATAATTTTGACAAGGATGAAGGTAAAATAAAAGTTTCAAAATACAGCGTTACTAAAAGTATATAATATTATTTTGCCATTTTCAGGTAAAGCAGGATACAAGTGGTTGCAGTCTTTTCTGCGTAGGCAGAAGGGCATAACAATACGCCAATCAGAAAATATTTCAGTTGCTCGTGCAGTGGCAATGTCAAGAGAAACTGTAACAGAATATTTTTCTTTGCTCGATAACATTTTGACTGAGAATGAATTGCATGATAAACTCGGTAATATTTATAATACTTACGAGACAGGCTTACAATTAAACAGTACAGCCGGTGCAGTCTTAGCAGAAAAGGGATCAAAAAAATGTGACATCCATGAGTTCCGGTGAGAAACGAGAGACGATAAGTGTTCTGACTTGTTGTATTGCAGAGGGCGTTTTCCTTCCTCCTTACTGTATCTTTAAAGGAAAAAACAAGAAGGATCAGCTACTGGACGGAATGCCACCTGGATCCGCAATTAGAATGTCACAAAAATCAGCCTATGGTAATTCTGACATTTTCTTTGAGTGGCTAAAAATCCATTTTCTGCCTAGAAAGATGCCCGGAAAGGTTCTCTTAATACTCGACGGTCACACTTCTCACACTACTAATTTGGAGATGCTGGAATTTGCCGAACAAAATGATATTCTATTATTTTGTTTGCCTGCACCACACTACTCATTACCTTCAGCCGTTGGATCGGGCATTTTTTAAGGCACTGAAGATTTTTATTCTCAAGTATATCGTCATTTTGTAAAATCAGATACTAGCCGTACATTGAAGAGATTGCGGTTTGGGAAGCTTTTAGGGGAATCGTGGAATAGGGCTGCTACAGTAGACAATGTAGTTGCAGCATTTCGTGCCACTGGTCGTTCCATTCAATCCCACGGCTATTCCGGATTACGCATACATTGATAATGTACAAGTTAATAATACCATTCAAGAACCAAATACAGTGCACGCTCACACAGATAACCATTCATCCCAAAGCCGCAAACCATCTATTGAGAAAGAAGATCAAGCAGAACGGAGTGACAAAGAGGAAGAGAAAGAAACACCGGGCAAGCTTCTAGAATTAATTTCACCCACACCCTCAACAACAGCAGTATTGAACGCCCGTAAACGCGGAAGAAGTATTGCGACTCTTCTTACCTCAGAAGAAAATTTAACCAAGAGAAGAGCGCTTAACAAAAAAAAAGAACGCAAAAAAAAAGACCAACTAATACTGAGCGATTTAATAAAGTAAAGCGAAAGAATATTAAGTCAAACCGAAGGAGATATTCTTCTTCTTCTTCTTCTACGACGACTTCTGAAGAAATGGTTTTAAATTATTCATCAAATGATGATAATACGGCAGAGGACTATGAAAATGAATGTGCAGGGTGCAAGGAATACTACAGGAAGACAAAAAAGACTGAGGATTGGATCAAGTGCACCATATGCGGTCGCTGGCTACACGAGAATTGTACCACCTATCATAATTTGTGCCAACAGTGCGGTAAGCATGCTATAAAAAAGAAAAGCAATTAGTTACTATTCATATTTGTATCGGTTCTTCTCTCCTGTACGCAGTCCATCTCACCTGCACTGTGGAGGAGAGATGAACTTTTACTAACCACTACATATGTTAGTTTTTGTTAGTATCCAAAAGATTTGTTTAAGTTATAACATCATTTCAATATTCGTTAAGTTATGTTAAGTTACCTATAAAATATTTGTTAGCAAATATCTCTAATAAAAAAAAGTTGGAAGCAATTTTCTAAAATGTGGTCCATCTCTCCCCCACTTACCCTATGTATGTATATATTGCAAGTGTGATAAAATATAAAAGATAAAAGATCTGTTGTGTCCCCTGTTCTTGCTGTTTTACAGCTGGCCTTCCAATCCTATTCCTTTCAGAAAGTGTAGGATACCAGAAGGCCCCAAGTTAGGTAAGTCTCCCGTCTCCCTCTTCGATTTCACGTGCTCCCAGGTGCAACGCCCTCAAGTTGCACAGTGCTACGCAATTTGGGAGAAGATTGATGCCATCCTGTTCCCCAATCTGCTCCAGTCGTTTTGCTCCTCCCTTTGTTCCTTCCTTGTGAGGTACTCTCACTTTGGAAGTGGAAGGTTTCTTATGGAGGTCCTGCTCCAATTCCTTTTTATTAGCGGTGTCGTCCCGCCAATAAACGTCCTTCCTCCATGGTTGATCTCACAAGTAACTAGGGAAGAAAAGGTCCACCTTCACAGAGCCCCGCATGCAGAGGTAAGGCTAAATACAATGTGGTGCGCCAGGTGCCCCAAGATTGGACTAGTAGACTGGTTTTCTATCCA
This sequence comes from Protaetia brevitarsis, assembly GCA_004143645.1. Lineage (NCBI taxonomy): Eukaryota > Metazoa > Arthropoda > Insecta > Coleoptera > Scarabaeidae > Protaetia > Protaetia brevitarsis. The sequence goes on along the minus strand of RXPK01000069.1, from coordinate 1,646,044 downwards.
GCTACGCATCCCATCAGCCTAGTCCGCCACCTTAAGATTTAGGTTTTTGTTGAGGTTGTCTCCTCTCGGTCCGTGCAGTTAAGCCAAGACGCCCATCCCTTTCGGGGCCTGGTTTAATAGTTAGGCTTTCGGTGGCCGAAAGTAACAACTGGCATCGTTGTAGAACCCTGTGCAAGCCCTTAGCCATGACATGACAGCTCGGGCGAGCGTACACAAGGAAGGAAGTACTAATGCAGATTCTACCATTTGAAGTTGATGTAAGTATAATTGTATAATAGGAACAGTAAATAGTGATGTAAATAATCCTGAAACATTTCCTATGAAAACGAATGTAAATATTCAATTTCCATAATATGTACTATTAATGCATTTATTTCTTTTCAGAGATTTGAAGTTTGAATGAAATTAATTAGTAGGCTAGATATCACATACAAAAAACGTTCCAGCTACCCTGTTTGTGATGTTCACACGTTACCACTCTTTGAAATGAAGTTCATTCCAACCAATAATAAGACATATCTTACAGGAGACAGTGTACCTGATTTAATGTTACCTCATCGTAAGTTTTCTTTGTTATATATTACTGCAGAAATATATCATATTTAAATTTTCTTAGGTAACACTGACGAAGACGTTGTGAACAACATATTAGAGGAATCGGCTGCAATCTGGAGTCGGAAATATCAACCCACTTGCAGTGTGTTTGCAAATTCCTTCAAGAGCTTAATAATAACAAATTTTATGTCCAATTATTCACCGGGCAGTAACTGCGAGGAAGATGAAAACGAAGGCGCTTTGACTTCGTCGAAGCAATATATACAGAACCCAATTATCATCGCAGGCATTGAGCCTTTATCATGTTTGCAGGATGAGGAAGAAGATACTTTTCCTGCTACAAGCGAACCATGTACTGGCATTGTTCAAATTCACGCTTATGCTGCGGGGTATGTAACGGAGAGAATCTTAAAAACTCTAGGTCATTATATGCAATGCAGGACAAATTTAATTTCGAACGGAGAAGAACAACACACTACTTTAATCGTTGAAAAAGGGTGTACGGCCCAAATAAATTATTAACCGCAAATACACCATTTTTAAAAGTGTTTAATAAATGTATGGAGGTTTTAAAGTATTTTATTTAATGTTGCGTTAACAATAATGTCTTGCAAATATTAATGCATAAAATACATAGTATCCCATAATTTTTATTATCCAGAACATAATTTATTCAGTATTTTTATAAGGACACTTACAGTTTTTTATCTGTATACCTGGACTAAAAATAATATTTTAAATGGAGTAGATACAAGAAATATTGATTATAATGTTAAAGAATTGGCCTTACAAGTATACAATAAAGGTAACTGGAGAAAAAAAAATATTAAAAAATAATGTTTAGTTAATCAAGATGGAATAATTTGACACTGATACTTTAAGTATATCGTGAATATTATATGGAGGTATTGAAAATGAATAAATTTTACCCTTGTTTAAAATGCCGCGGAAGAGTGCCCCTAAACAAACCGAAAGCCATTGGGAAATCGTACGCCGATTTAGTCAAAAATGTAAAAAGTGCTATAGACGTAGATCAAATTGGAGTTGACATTAAAAACGTCAAAAAGACCAGGGAAGGCCATATACTGCTAACGATAAAAAACGGGGATGAGAAAGCGGAACGGCTGCAGCAGGAGATACAGACTAAAGTATCCGGGACAACGTCGTCCGTGGTTATAAATAGAAAGGTGCTTCACATCCGAGAACTAGATGATACAACTTCGGTCGAAAATATTAGGGAGGCTATCCATAAAACTATTACGGTGGGTGCACACCAACTAGAAGTACGCTCTTTAAGGCCGGCGAGAGGTGAAAGACCAAAATGTAACCATTCCCTTGCCAACAACCGCTGCCGACAAGTTACTTAACCAGGGCAAAATCATAATTGGGCTTGTGAGATGCCCAATAGTAGAGAAAGTCAAAGACCTAAGATGCTACCGATGTTGGGAAAGTGGCCACACAGGGCGTGAATGTACCGGCCCAAACAGAGAGAAGCTATGCCTAAAATGTGGAGAAGAAGGGCATAAAGCGGCAATATGCCAAAACAAACCCTTTTGTGTCATCTGTAACGAAGAAGGCCACCAATCTACCAGCCGAAGATGCGCTAGAAGTAAGCAGAGGACCAGTCTAGCAATGGCTCCACATAATGAAAACTAATTTTCTACAACTTAACGCCTTCCGTAGTAGACCTACTGTTAATGTGTTAACAATCAAAGATTGTTTTTTTCTAATTTAGCGCCACGCAGGAAGTAGTCTTTCTTTTTCCTTTGTCAGGTTGTAACCACTGTGATGTGGCTATGTGCTACGTGCATTTTGTCGCGGCGTCACTTCTTGTCGCTTCTTCTTCCTGCTTGGTGGAGAGTTCGTTCCAATGCATATAAGCAGTTTATAATATAAGTTAAGATCTGATAAATATACCATTGTATATTGTAAACCTTTAATATATACATTAAACTTTCGTCATCTGATTAAACATTGCATATGTAATATACTTTCATTTAATCCACTGCAATTCCTACACTAGACTTAGCTATGGCAGAAGCAACCCAAATTGCTGCAGACGTGCTTTTATTAAGTGAGCCCAATAAGAATGCTATAAGTAACCGTCAAGACTGGAACTACGACCAGAAAAATAGACACTGCCATCAAGGTACTAAATAACAACATGATTGTCAAGGCCATGGGATTGGTTTCACCTACGTAGTATCTAATGGGGTCACTATCTACAGCTGCTATGCTTCACCAGGAACTAGTCGATCTTCAAGAATTTTTGGATAATTTGACGTTGAGTCTAAAATCAAACCCAGGGAAAGCTATAATCACGGGCGACTTCAACGCTAAATCCCCTCAATGGGGTGAATCCTTCACTGATGCTCGCGGACCGAATGTTGCTGACTGGATTGCGGAAAACGTGTGGTCCTCAATAGAGAAAGCCTCCCCAACATTTTGCAGGCGCGATCAGAGTTCTGTCATAGATCTGACCCTAGCAACGCAGAACATCGCAGGCAGGCTGGTCGACTAGACAGCCCTCCCAGACGAATCCCTCAGTGATCATAAGTATATCTTTTTCTCTATTTGCCTTCAAGAAGCACTACCGCGAGAGCCCACCAGTAACAGGGCAGGGTGCACGTCCAAAAGATGGACTTCGTTAAGCTGAAAGAAGCCATTGTCAGCAAAAAGCGATCGGGCAATATCGTCAGTGTCGAGGGTTTCAGTAAGATTCTGAGGAATCTATGTAACGCAGCCATGCCAAGAAAGAAAACCGTTAGGGGAAGACGACCAGTCTATTCGTGGAATGATGAAATATCAGATCTTAGGAAAACTGGCGTTCATAGACGAAGGCTGTACACCCGAGCCCGTAGCAGATACGATCAGGCCGCGATTCAACGCCTGTGGGAGGAATATAGGGAGTCCCAGAAAGCGCTGAAGCGACGCATCAGGAAGGCCAAGCCAGACAGCTGGAAAGCATTATGCCAGGAAGCAGACGCGGTTGTCTAGGGAACTGTGTATAAAATCATTATACAAAATAAAATTCTCTCTCTCTCTCTTGAATTCTATAAAACTCATAAAAATAAAATATTTCATCTGCTTTTAGCGGCTGAACGCATGTATCCACTAACGTTAGTGAACGTGTCTATAATTTTTTAACGTTTAGGTATTTACAATTTTTGTGTATACCGTGTTTGACACGTGTTTCTAGATTTTCTTATTTTTTGTTGTGCAAATTGAATATTCCAACATGTTTTGCAATTTATAATTGCTCTGAATGTCGTTAGTTATGAAAAATTACCTAATATCGTGCGCTTAGTAAGCTTTTAGTGAAGATATTATGGATTATTGGTAATTAAATTCGTTCCTTCGAGAAGAATGTGAATGGTTCCGTAGATGTCTTTAACGCCCTGTAGTATTGTCGTTATCTATTGTGTCACTGTCAGGATTCGATATAATAAGATAAATAAGATAAATAAGATATCTTTATTACGTACATTAATTTCAACGAGGTTAGATAATTGTGAATCTATGAAGAACTACGTTAACCAAATTCTTAATACAGCGCAGAAACTAAGAAGTACTGGGTTTTAATATTGATGAGGAATGGATTGGTTCGCTTTTGTTAGCAGGATTGCCAACTAATTCCCAATTACTTGGGGCACGCCGACGACGTAATAATGACATCGATGCTGCAATGATTAACTTCTTAAAGAAAAAAATGGATAAAAAGGAAGGTCTGCTTCCAGAATTTAATGACATGAAAAAACAGCAAATACGAACACTTAAAATAAAAGTTTTACAGTTGATAGATGAGATCAAGCAAGCTCAACAATCATCTACCCCAACGTCAGGAAACTCATGTTATCATGTACAGGGTTGGGATAAAGTATGGAACCAAGCAAATAACTTTAAAACGGAGAGGATGATGTTGATGAAACTTTGCAAATAAATGTCACGAAATATAATACATCTAATTTCGATTTTGTTGTTGTGACTGTACTTCCGGTTCAACCGGAAGTTCTCTTAATTTTTTTTTATTTAAATGGAACACCCTGTATATTTTTGCAAATTATAATAGACCTTGTTTTTGCGAATTCGACCATACTGGTTTTAGCACCGTTATCTGTAAATAATGAAGAGATAGAACACTCCACATTTACTGAACAATTAATTTTATTTATCTTAAATTATTAACAAAATGGTAGTCATCTTATAAACGAACTCATTTAAAATGTTCAAAATGCTGGCCGTTTACTTCCTGACAATATGCAAGTTTTCTACGAAATTCCTGAGTTACCTATTCCAAAACTTCTCTACGGATTAAATCACATTCGTCGACTATTCTTTGCCTCAACTCCTGCAAAGTAGTTGATCGCCTAACGTAAACACGAGATTTGAGAAAACCCCACAGATAAAAATCTAATGGACTAAGGTCTGGAGAACGTGCAGGCCACTCTATGAATCCTCTACGTCCAATCCATCGATTTGGGAAAGTAGCACCCAAAAAGTTCCTAACTCGCCTATCATAGTGGGGAGGCGCTCCATCCTGTTGAAACCAAAAACTTTGAGGCAACTCTCCATTGTGTTGAAGTGCAGGAATAATGTGATCTCTCAGTAGATCCAAGTATTTTTCCCCACTTAAGTTTCCTTCCAGAAAAAATGGGCCTATAAGCCTGTTTTCAACAATTCCTATCCAGACATTCAACTTTTGAGGATGCTGAGTATGGGCTTCATGGATCCAGTAAGGATTCTCATTGTATCAGTACCTGGAATTATGGCGATTGACTGTTCCATTCAAGCAGAAAGTTGCTTCGTCAGAAAATACCATATTAGTTGCAAAATGTTCGTCTGCATTACAAATTTCCATCATTCTTTCGCAAAACTCCAGGCGTCGGTCAAAATCATCATCTGACAGTTCTTGAAGTAGGTGTATTTTATACGGATGGAACTTTTCTCTCTTCAATATTTTTCTTACAGAACGACGACTTATGCCATGGTTTAGTGCTAAAGTTGTAGTAGAAGTTGAGGTGATTCTTCTAATTCAATAGCAATGTTTTCCCTAACAACTGCGTTAGTTTCGGTCTGTGGTCTGCCTGTTTTTGGTGACTTTTTAACCGTTCCAGTAATACTTAAACGTTTTAGTGTTTTAGTGACAACCGAACGTGTTATAGGAGCTCTTTCGGGATGCAAATCATTAAAAAGGTGACACACTTCTTCATGAGTTCTAACGCCATCGCCAAACCCGATCATCATTAAAATTTCAATACGCTCTCTTTCATTTAAATGCACTATTTTCATCCGTACAATTAGTAATTTGATGGACGTGAATTAAATAAACTTGACAGTTTGTCAACAGTTACCTACTAGATGATAATACCTTTTGTTTGTTTGTTGCTGGGCAAAGCTTCGGGTTGTGACCGACATCTATGGACTTATTGTATCATGCCCGCTGACATTTTGCCGAACTAATTATCTCTCCATTATTTAGAAATATTGGTGCAAAAATCAGTATGGTCGAATTCGCAAAAACAAGGTCTATTATAATCTGCAAAAATATACAGGGTGTTCCATTTAAATAAAAAAAAATAGAGGGAACTTCCGGTTGAACCGGAAGTACAGTCACAATAACAAAATCAACATCAGATGTATTATATTTCCTTACACTTATCTGCAAAGTTTCGTCAACATCATCCTCTCCGTTTTAAAGTTATTTGCTTGGTTCCATACTTTATCCCAACCCTGTATATTCTTCGATATCGTATGTTGGCATGCCTGTGCAAAGAGCCGACCAGTCACTTCTATCTCCAGTTAGTAACGAGGGAAGTTCAAGTGAGGCACCTCTCAATGTTTCAACACATTTTGCAGTTTCGTCACCACTCAATAGGTTCAGGTAACATTGACAATTCCTTTACAGAGATATAATAAAAAAAATCTTTTTCAAAATTCATGTTTAAGAATTATTTTTTTTTGTACATTTGATATTTTAACGGTATTTTTTAGTTTTGATTTAATAAATTACATATTAAGACTAAGAGTGATATTTATATTCCCACTTACCTTAAAGTAATCAGCAATCTTTCATCAGCGCATTCTCTAAATCTGGTATTTTGTTTTGTTACCACTGAAGCGAAAAGTACAATAGCTCTTTATAAGTTTTCTTCGGCATCCTATACATACATAGGAAGTTTTCGTCATCTTGCGAGAGTTCTTTAGCCGTAACAAATTTAATATTTTTTTCAATATATGGATGCCGCCAATAACGCTTTCTTTTCTTTTGTAAATGGAGATAAATATAACACGCTATAACATCATCATTACTCGAAGACAACATTTATGGTTAAAATTTCGCGACGATCAAACCGGTTCTACACAATATTAACCAAGCACACAGAAAATATGCCGAACAAGTACGTACATAAACGCAATGCGGTATCGTTTCGGTAAGCGGTAATTACCGAGCTAACCGATACCGCGACATTGCTGTACCGACAAATCAAGAAGCGGCCTAAAGAGCATATCCGTAAATTATTTTGGATTATACCGAATATTCTAAAAATCGGAGGTATTTCCACATATTTTTGAAGAGGACATAGTATTTTGCGCACTGGTGTGCTATTGTCTCTACCCACCTACCGTAAACGTACCAGTTGCTGACAGTGGCCCGGTAGCTGACACTAATTTCAATTAAATGAAGAAAATAAGATCTGATATTGTGTGAGTTTAGATTTTTTAAAACTAGGAAAATCTTTAAACTTTGGTAGGGCTGTTGGCACCGCTGATTTCACTCTCAGACGAAAGTTGTAATGGAATGAATCCTTATCAGGTAAGCTAAGAAAGTGTATGTTTTTATTAGTCACTACACGTAAAAATTTTAACTCTTCGGATATGTTTAAACTAGCTTAAATAATGACTATAAAACACTATTTAACCTCCAAAATTTTTCTCTTTAGTAATAAAGTCGCATGTCAGGCTTGGGTACATTAAAATCGTTATGTATCCTGAAGCTGATAGCTACATGTCAGGCTCTAGGACTTGCTATTAAAAACATATTCACATTTAATATGGAACTCTGTGAGGTTGATTAGTGATTTTAACAAAATTGACATCATTTTTCCCATAAAATTCAAGGGACCAGAACCTGACATGCGTTTTAAGCTTACACAGTTGTCTTTATCCATTTTTGATATTCCATCAGCTACTGAGACATTAGCTTTAGGTGTAAATAGTATAGGATGTTTTTAAATGGCACATTGTTCATAAGAAAATTTTATTGCTAGCCCTTGTTAACACTTAATTTTTTTGCTAGAATGGAAAACAAAAAGATTTTGAAATATTCGGAGGCGGATATGCAGCAAGCTTTGGCAGCAGTTAGCAGTGGAATGGCGGTATCAACTGCTTCTAGAACATATAAAGTACCTAGGACAACGTTGCTATATAAACATACGGGGAAATACCCCGTAAAAAGAAAAATGGGCCCTGACACGGTACTGTCTGAAGAAGAAACGGCGTTGGTGCGATGGACGCTTTATATAGCAAAGGCTGGATTTCCTGCAATAAAGAATCAGTTATTAGCTAGTGTTCAACTGCTGCTCAAAGAAACAAAAAAAGCGAATCCTTTTGTAAATAATAGGCCCGGGAGGCACTAGTTCGAAAACTTCCATAAAAGACATCCTGAGCTATCTATGAGACAACCAAGAAATATTTGTGGTTCAAGGAGTGTCCTAACTGAGGGTCAACTAAGAAACTGGTTCAAAGAAGTTGAGGACTTCTTGAAATCTTACGGACACCTTGATGTCATTAAAAATGGAAATCGAATTTTTAATATGGACTGCATTTTTTTTGTGCCCCAAGGGAGATAAAGTGATTGTGAAAAAAGGACAGAAGTGCATTTACAGTTTTAATCAAAACGAGGAAAAAGAATGCCTAACAGTGCTTCTTGGTGGGAATGCTGTAGGTTTGCAAAGACCACCAATGGTAATTTTTTTCATACGAAAGAATTCCGGCAGCGGTTTCTTTATTACTGCCAGCAAATTGGAGTGTAGGGAAAAGTGAGAATGTAAAAAGCTCTGGAAATGGCCAAATCCACCGGATAAGTTATGGTATAAAATTGAGGACAATGTTATGGCAATCATAAATAATCCAAAGACTCTGGGTACTCGAGGGTTATATATGGTACCTGAAATAAAAAAATACCTGTTATAAATAATATAATTTAATAAATTTATATAAAAAACATACTTACCTGTGTTTTTGTAGTTTGTAACTTATTTTGGGCATGTAAACTGTATTTTGATACTTTGGCTCATCTTTCTAACTAAATTTCAAACTCTTCGTCAGCTACTGGGGCAATAAATGTCCACTGGATCAAGACATGTCAGCTACAAGTACATTACCACTTTTTTTATTCAAAATTTAGTAAGAAAATTACGGTAGCTTATAGCGGGCTGATAACAGATATACCATAATTTTTTAGATTTACCATAAGGTAAAAAACTTATGAACAAGGAAATTATAAGATAAAGTATCTTGTGTTTAAGACCCTCAGCTACTGGGACGTTTACGGTATCTTATTTTTGTCATTGATACCTTCGTTCAGTTTGGTTAATATTACGATGAAAAATTGATATCGCCACAATGCAATTAAAAAAGCACCAGTATCGCTGCAGATAGTAGATCTGAAACCAAATGATAGGAGATTCTTTCATCAAGGCGAGAAGATATTTCAGCCAAATTTCAAGTTGTAGCGATATACATGACCAAATTTCACTATCCAATTTCGAAAATTTCTCTAATTTTTTAGTTTTCTTTTTCTAAAATTGGATACTTTGAATATTTTTACACAAACGGATGGAGATCTTAATTATGAATGACTTCTGTTTGGATGTTCATATCGCCATCTGTAGTCGTTTTTTTGATAAAATCGTGTGTAAATCGTCTCTTTTATTGATGATTTCTACCAAAATAGTGATAGACACTATCGACAGTTTTGACTGTCGATTCTGATTGCTGCAATTATAGATTAATTGGACTAGTTAACAATCGATCGCTGTAAAGTACCGATACTCCTCAACACTAAAAAGAAACCCAACATATATTTGACTTGAGGCTGAATAAAATACGGTTAAACAGACAGAGAAACATTGCAAGTTGGTTGTTTGACATTTCTTTTCCTATGCAAAAAAGCGGCATGTGGCAGTAATAGAAATAAATTAAATTAAAACGAAATGTATACGTATATTAAAGTAAAAGTATTTAACATAACATATAAAATATAAATATATATAAACTAAAATAAGTATTAACAAAAACAAGAAAAAATAGTAATGCCAAAAAAAAATAATAGAATAAAAGTCTACCTAACTAAAAATCTTACAATAAAATAAAGAGAATGACTGTTTGCGAACGTTTTAGGTTATAAATATAGAAATGCCTACCACTAAATGGCCTATAATTAAACTATATATATCTTATAACGGGGCGACTTGAATACACCTAAGCGTCTTGATAATTTTTTTCGAAATGTAAATGCAAAACATGTAGTACTGGCCTTGACCAACGTAGAACCCTCAATTGTTCCAGCAGCTTTGTTTGGGACTATTGTCATTATATGTACACAAATACGGAGTATTTGTATAAAGTTTAAGTCTATGTATAGAGCAACAACGTTACAAACTTTCATTAAGTGATTTCAATTTTATTTGACAATGTTAATGATGGACATGGACTCAAGTTTACCGTGTCTGATTGTGAACATTTACGCACGGAACACGTTTGATCCTTGAAAAGTTTAATTTGAGAGGGAGTCATTTTTACGATAGAGTTAGCCAGGCTCCTGAGTGTCTGGTTCGTAATTTCGAGCTATAAGGCCTAATTTACACATACAGAACTGTGCCCATACCTTGCGCGAACTGTGTCATGTTATTGGATGTCGAAGAAAGCACATAAGATTAATTTCCAAATCGTTTACTTTAAATCACATATACAGTACTGTGTAACAACGCATACGATGCTATGTTGCAACCTTATCGTTTTGTGCTGCTTCCAGACAGTTCTTCGAGCGACATGTTTGCATTGAAGACACAGTTTGAAAATTGCTAAAACAGCTAAAAATATGTTTTAGCAAAAAAAGCTAAAGATCTCGAGAATTCCCTGATATCAAGTACATAAAATAATACGAGGAAAAATAAATCGTATATTTATGATAATATGAAACCCGCTAATATAAATTAAGCCTTAAATTTCTGTTAAAGTTATAGCAAGTCCTGCCTCTGGCAAAATGGTTCCCATAGAATTTTGCATTTTAATATCTATCTGAATAAGTTTCAATCCTAAAATATTTATAAGGTTTTGATATAGCACCTTCAAGTCTGAAAAATATATACAGTGTGTTCACGAGAACATTCTACAATAGCTAACTTTTTTATTTTTAGAGATACAGAATCGGTTAAATGGAGAAAGTTCATGTACTTTTCCATCTGTATTTCGTACTATGGCATAAAAAACAAAAGAACGCTTGGTTGCGAAAAAAAATACATGCTATAGTCGTATAGCATGTATTTTTTTTTAAATGGGGTGTATATTTTTGCATTTTTGAGTTTCTCTAATCATTGGCTATAACAAAGTATAAAACGACTTTTCTGTAAAATCACGGGAGTTATAAAGAAAATCACGCCCAGTTCATTCGAGGTGTTCACAAAACATTCTACAATGGCCAACTTTCTTGTTTTTTGAAGTTACAAACTATCACATGAAGGTGTAGATAGACACTTTTGTATTAATCGTGTTTTAAGTGTTGCCACCTGGATGTAATCTTTCACATAAATAACGGAAGCAGTGTTTACTATAGTAATTATAACAATTGGGAAGTAGATATTGAACAAAAACTAATTGTATATTAAAGTAAAAAGACAACAAGAAAATGTTTTAAATTTTTGCTTCAAAATAATTGCCATTACTTTCCCTACACAGGTTTACCCTTCGCACCAGATTACTGTGTACCTTTTGCACTGTTTGTTCATTAAAACCACGAATATACTGTGTAATTTTGATTTTTAAATTTTCCAAATCAACGGATTGTGTATCATACGCCGTGTATTTAATAACACCCCATAAAAAGAAATCCAAAGGATTTAAGTCGGGTGACCTAGCCGGCAATAATATCGGGTCTTGATTTCCGATCCAATGATCAAAATGCTGTTTTAAGCGACTAAGGCTACTTATTCATTAAGCGTGTTTCCCATTTAAAAAAATACATGCTAAAGTCGCATCTTAGTAACCAAGCGCTCCTTTGTTTTTTTTATGCCATAGCACGAAATGCAAATGGAAAAGTACACGAGCTTTCTCCATTTAACCGATCTGTATCTCTAAAAATAAAAAAGTTAGCTATTGTAGAATGTTCCCGTGAACACCTCGAATGAACTGAGCGTGATTTTTTTTATAACTCTCGTAATGGTGATTTTACAGAATTTTATACTTTGTTATAACCAATGATTAGAGAAACTCAAAAATGTAAAAATATATCGGCTGTCCCATTTAAAAAAATACATGCTTTAGTTGTATCTTAGCAACCAAGCGCTCTTTTGTTTTTTGCGCTATAGCGCGAAATGCAGATGGAAAAGTACACGAACTTTCTCCATTTAACCGACTCTGTATCTCTAAAAATAAAAAAGTTAGCTATTGTAGAATGTTCCCGTGAACACACTGTATATGAAATTTGCTCTTTGTCATGAGTACTCCACAACTTGTGTGCTTAGTATTTGCGCTTCGGCTTCTCATGATGTTGAGAGAATTGCGAACATTATAGAGGAGACTACTGCGAAAGTGGCTCTCCTAGATACACGCGCGACAGCAATTAACTACCGGTCTGGTGTGGGCAAAGAATTTTCCTCAACGAAAAACAAAAAAAAGCTATGCATCACCAAAACAATAACCTGCGAAGAAATCGTTACTTATCTCAAAATATGCACAATATCTTCGACTATATGACGTCCTTAGTAATAATGTTATTTTTGCTGTTTACCCAAAAGAAATTTCGGCAAATCAAGTGGCCTCGTTTTACGGTATGTATCACAGTACTATAGTATTTACGCTACCAATATCATAGGCAAATAATAATTAGATAAAATAGTAAATAGTAAAACTAAAACGTCCGCACAATAATAACATAACATATAACAAAAGAATTTAAAAATAACAATGAAATATATTTGGACTTTAAGACAACATATTGGCATCAATTTTAAATTGCACTTAGCCGATCCATATTCAAATTAGAAACACCAAACGGAATGTGATGTATACATACAGCATATGGTTTCAACCAGCTGATGCAGTTGATTGGTTAATGAAATAAGTACAGTCTTATTTTTAGACATTTCAAGGTCACTACAGCAATTATCTTTTCTTGATACCTAGTTACATATTCTCGAATATTATCATCTAAAATTACATAAATATCTCCTTTCGAAAATAGATTTTATGGTGTTATCATTCTTGTGAACAAACTAAGGATCTGTTTGCACAGGCTAAAAATAACTTATCCTGTGTCTGCATACTTAAATACCTATCATATTATTAAGTTGCAACAGCAATTGGGCGCTAATTAATCAAAAGCATGGCAAGTTTTGACATGCTTATCCAAAGCATTCCCACTGCGTGTCTTATAATTGCACTTGGAACAATAAAATTTCTCGACCAAGTGGACGTTCATGTGCCGTTTCAGCTTGCACTTCTCTAAGAACCTCATATTGCAAATTTGACACACGTGAGGCTTCTCCCCAGTATGCCTTTTGAGATGTTTACTCAACGATCCCACTTGAGAACACCGGTAATCGCAAAAATCGCACTTATAGGGCTTTTCTCCCGTATGTACTCGAAGGTGTCGCTTCAAACTGCCCTTCTCAGTGAGCACCTTACTGCAAATACTACATTTGAACTCGGCAACGTTTGCAGTGTCAATGTTCTGAGGTATTTGCGTAAATTTCTTCGTGTCATTATCTTTTTTATCGTTTGATTGTGAATTGGACGCGTGAGCTTTAGCTGTATGGTCTTGCAAGCCGCCCCTACGATCGGAAATGAAATCGCATTTTGAGCACGCGAACTCTTTGGTGTGCATGGACATGTGTTTCCTTAAGGTTGTCTTTTGGTCCGTTCGGTAACCGCATTGATGACACGAGAGATACTTAATGCCCGTGTGTTTCTTCTTGTGTCTAGCTAGATTATTTTTGTGTGTGTACACCGCATTGCATACATTACATTTATACAACTGCTCGATGTCCTTGGGTATTCGAGATTTGCTGAAATATGTAACGTCTCATTAAAGACAGACAGCTTTTAAAATCCATCACCACAAAAATATATATTATAGTGGTACATTTTTTTTTTAGTTTTGAATGATAAACAGGGCTACCTCTTTTTTGTTGAATACGCTATGCAAGTATTCTTTATTTTTAGTGTAAGAATTTGAGAATAAAATTATTAAACTGGCAAGGAAAGGCACCCAATGGTATCTCCCCGACTTCAATAAAATTTGATAGAAATGTAGAACACTGAAAAATATTTGGCAAGTATTTTTTTAGCGTCCCGTTTTTGGTCCTAGGGGATGTAATGGAGATCCAAAGTTTCCCCCAAAAACACGGTTTTTGCAATATTTCAGAAACGACAAGAGATATCTGGAGCGGGTAAAAATCAGATCGTTCCATGCTAGCAGCATTACATTTAAGGTTGAAAAAAAAAACAGTGGCGCATTCACGGGCTGGTTAGGGAATTAAAAAATATCATTTTTTTTCTCACCTCACCCTCTTGAATATTATAAATTCAATCAATTTTTCATTTTTTAATCTTTAAACTATATGGTATTTTGAAAGAAACTTCAATCGTCTGCTTTAAATCGCAGTTAAAGAATTTTTTAAGCACACGCTGCTTTTATTCACTAGATGAGTTTTTTTCGTAAGTAGGATTAAAATAATATTAGAATTTCTCTTCCTTATAACCGCTTAGGAGGGCTCTCGGCATACTCGTGTGTGTACTGTGGTTGTTTTTTTTTTTATTTTCTTGATGTTTTTTATTGTGTAACTTCATGTGTATTTAAATGTTATGTATATTTAGATTTATGTATATTTTTATATTTTCCATATCAACGGTATTGAAATAAATTACTTACTTACTTACATGAAAGAATAAAGGTTACGCGTTTTTTTCGTTTTTTTTTTTTTTGCGAAATGTTCGTTATATGAAAATAGAACTAGTAAACTGATACGTACAAATAATTATACTAAAAAAAAAAGTTCGTGCGTTGTTGGTCATCTCGTAAATATAAATTACTTTTTCACGTCTTGGCAAATCAATATGTTTACGTTAGCCAATGCATGCAAATGATTATAAATAAAACTTTAAAGATAAAATTATCACCGCCCCTATATAAGAGTGTGGCCAGCTCACTAAAGTGTCATCATCATTAAGGGTTTTGCCCAAGGATAAAAGTCCCGTATTTGTATCTGTTGGATAGCGTTATCTATATGACGAATCATTTGGCAGAACATAACTACAAAACGAAATATATAGTTAAGGTACGATTAGCGTAAATCAGTTTAGGATAAGTAATATTTTTTATGATTTACTGGATTTGAAATGGACATAAGTAGCCTATATGTTTTTATTTTTACAATATATGTATAGAATTTATATACCATACATGGCTACTATATAGCATGCAGATATTTATAATGCATAAAATTTATGAGTTAAATTTTCATTTGTTTCCATTAATTCTACACTGTTTTAGAATAGAAAAGACAGAGACAAACGTTGTCCTAACTTTACCGAACTAGAAAAAGAAACATTGATAGGTGTTGCATATAAATTAATATAAGTCCATTATAAATCTATTTTACACACGTTTTTATTCTTTTTTTTTACTTTCATCTAAACCACCAAAGGTTTCTGGCGTCCCTTTCCAGCATTATAAACAAAAGTAATGAGGTTATGTTAATGCAATATATACCCATTAACTTGATAATAATTTGTCGGTAGGGTCGAGTAACAGATAAATTTTGCGCCACGTATCCGAAGGATAGGATTTATCAATAGGTGAAGAAAATAAGTATTATCACTTATCTGACAGTTAAAGTTATCGTTTAGTTATCCTTGACTGAAAAAAATCCGCCCTAAGTGTCTGGTTCTATTTATTATAATTACAGTTAGTTATCAAACAGATTTTGTTAAAGATAATTACGACGTACTCAGACTGGCCTGTTTGCGTTAAATATGTTGAACGTCTTGAAAATCCATTGAAATCCATAAACATCCCAACAATTTTCACCGTGAAGACGGTTATTTCCTACATAACACCTGGAAGTCCCTTCTTTTTTCCAAACAAAGGGGTAACGGTTACGTATGTGTTTCGATTTCAGGTCAACAGCAATAGCAGCAGCCCTGAAGATTACCCCTAGTGTGGACGAAACGTCGGCGAGATAAAGAATCAGGACACGATTTCAGCCCAGAAGCCTAGCAGATAGTACAGACAACGACTGCGAAAGTCTACATGTCAGTTTAACTTGTGAAGTAAGTTTACAGGAAACCGTTATAGCATTAAGCCCATTGGTACCGTACTATAATCCTTTCTACTTACTTTCTTATCAATGATATGCGAAATATTGGTTTTTGAAAAAAAAAAATAAAGAACTTTCAATAATTGTGATGTAGTTGCTGGATTCCCCAAAAGAATTTTTGGATTTTTCACTTCATTTAAGACTACAAATACTTCTGTTTCTCTTTTTTCTTTTTATTATGATGGGGTACTTTCAAGTCATTTCCTACAACCAAGGTAAACGGACCTCATTAACGCCAAAAAGATAGCTATCAACATCAAGCAAAAATGCGAAGGAGTTCCCTTCTACGATGAAGAAGAAACATTCTAGCCAAACACATCATACAAGGATCTAAAAATTCAACATTGATGACGACAAAGAATAGCAAACCTAGCTAGTAAAGCAGAGAATCTCAGAGGAAGATGAGAGTATTAAATTTGGAAATTTCGACAACATTGAAATTTCCACTTGAAATTTCAGTCAATTCAATTACAATTATTTAAAAACAAATCAACTCAATTATTACCGATATAAAATTTGAGAATCATTTGACAAATTTAATGAATACTATCAAGGAAACGGTATCTGATTAAAGTTCATCATCCTTGCCAACATATTCACCAGCTTCACTAAGCAGGTTCAGCTGTGAGGATATTGCATACCTTGAAGGTGTAAATATCATTCCCGACGCCACAGTTAACAATATTAAATATTTGGTTACATACAAGTACAAACTTGTTTACCAAAAAGTTAATTAAAAGAATGCTTAGAAATTATTCGCATCATACAATTTTTTAATAATATATAGTTAACTAATAACAAATATATATATATATATATATTGCTTTCCCAAAAAAAGAAATTGAGAACTCAGTAGATAGTTTTTCACAAAAGGAATCCATACCTGAAGATCTACTTTCAGTTAATACTGGAATAAATCAAAATAAAGATGATGAATCGTTTATAAATGTTATGAACGTTATTGCTTCTTCTTCGAGTTATCCGAAACATGAAAATCTGAAGATAAAAATATAGCTATATAGACTCAATTATACTTCTTCAAGTAGAAGCTCAACATTCCGAAATCATTGGTATACTTCAAAATAAAGAAATTGTCAGCGTGCTATGTTTTGATTGATCCAAAGATGGTGCATTGCAGACCTTACGGTATTGGAAGGATACCTGGACGACAGTAATAAGATTTCTGTTGTGGTAAATCTTCGTCGCTTGCCAACATAAGAGGAAAATGTTTGTTTTTACCTTACAAACAAAATTTGGTCTATTCTATATATCTATTGAAGTAGGGTAATATATTATGATATATTCCAAGTTGGAATTAGTTAGGTTGGCAACAGAGAGAGATATAAGAATGTGATAATGTGGTGTAGAGAAATAAATAATTATAATTATCAACCATTTGTATACTTATATAATTAGAAAGTATATTTTTGTGAAGTTTAGCTTTAAGTAAATGAATAACTAAAATATGTTTCAGTCGTCTGAGAGCTGATGAATACAACAAAATTTCGGCAAAAATTATAAGTCTTTTTCCAAATGAAACCATGGGAACTTACTATGTTCCTGCAATAAAAAAAATGTGACGTTTCAACAAGTAAGCCAGTTTTGGCCAAGGGAAAACTTGTTGACAAATTAAGAAATGCAATACACAAATGCGACGAAGCAGTACCGAAAAGAAGAAGGAAATCAAAACAGGCTATCTCCTCTGAAGGTGAAGAGATAAAAAGGAGTGATCTTTTTTGTGATGTATCCACTGTGTTACATCAAATCACAATTGATAAATTGTATGTATCAATGTCCTCATACTAAAGAGGTGTATTACTTATTGCTGAAATAATAAATGTTCTTAGCACATTTCTTTTCTTTCTTCCTTCCAAATCCCAAGCTGATATCAAAGAGGAAATAATATATTTTTTCAACTTTTTTTAGCTTAACATTTACACCAGTTCAGCATTTTTTTTCAGTTTGCAGGAAGGTTCTTTTCCATACAAAGGTGAAAGGGATATTACTTATTCGTTGTCCTTATAATGATGTTGTACGCAGGTCACATAGGTAACTGTGCAAACAGAAATTAAATGCATCATAAACTATAAAGCGTATTTCAAATTCGTAAAAGGCACTAGAATGTAGAACGACACTGTAAACAGCTGTCAAACGAACAAAGTGACGGTCAGGGGTACTGCGCGGCAAGGTTCAGGTAAATTAGTTCGCATATTTTCCGCCCGCCTAACTGTAGTAATGTTATTATTAATGTTGGGCGAAATGGAATCTTTTGAATAATAAAAGTGGTATAAATTAATCAATAATATTTCATTGTTCATTAAATCTTAATTCATTTAGGATTTAATGGTTCACACATGAGAGAAGAACAACTGAATATTCCCATGAGAAAGAGATGAATGTATTTGTAAAATGCATGTTTATCTTCATACAGAAAAGTGTTTTTGCAGTGAGAAAATTACATACCTGCGTTTGGCTGAAAAACCCTTTTGTTTGAAGAAAAAATATTATCCAGAATCTGAGCCAATGCCAAGAACAAAATAATGAAGAGAATAGCGTTGGGATTTGCATTACTTCTTATGTGGTTGCATTTATTGCATGAAAATTACGGAAGTATGTGGGAGAATGTTAATGGATTAGAAATCTTGTTTCAAGGAATGAAGAACCTGAACATAAATTAGATTAAATGCCAAGGGGATGTGCAAACATCGTGTTCGAGTGCAAAAAGCTTACTTCATAAATAAGTATTTTGACAAAAAAAAGTCATGCATAACTATCAATTTATGTTAAAATTAATAAATAAATGTTTAATCTTATAACACACTATTAGAAATGCTGTCACCAGGGGCGGCTCGTGCATGCGTCATCGAGGAGGCTATGCTGTAGATCGAATTCCTTCGTAACATAGTATCTTCCACACGATATTATACGACAAACTTAGATTATGTCATAATTCACAGCAGAATGGTTTAGCCGAGAAAACTAATAGAACGTTGGTTGAAAAGGCAAGGTGTATGATAAAAGATAACAAATATGATGAGAAAATTTGGGTAAAAGCTGTCATTACTCCAGCGTACTTGAAAAACAGATCACCACATAAAGCAATTAAGGAAAATAAGACACCTGAGGAAATTTGGAGTGGGAAGAAAATAAACATCAGTAAGCTACGTGTATCTGGATGCATCGCATATGAAAATAGAAGAGTAAGAAGGAAAACTCTTGCGTAGGAAATAGAGACACAACCGGGGACAATAGTATATCGTAACGGGCAAAAGCCCAGCTTTTGAACCGACACCAGTCAGTGTCAAGGAATTAATTGCCGCCGTAATTGACGCAACAAAAAACAAAATATCCAGCAGAAATAACGACTCTAATACCTGACTTCGCACGAACGTCAAACGAAGACGTAGTGAGTTGGTTGGACCGAGTCGACGCGGTAAGATGGATACATTCAATCTCCACGGAAGTAATAATTGTTATGGCAACAAATAAACTGAAAGGCAGCACAAAAGATGGTATGATTCCAAAGCTGAGTACGTCTCGCTTGTCTCGAGAAGTAAGTGGTGTAGATGGCTTTGTTATTACACTGAGAGAAAGGCATATTAATATTTAACACTCCGTTACTTGCACCTTATCTGAGAGATACACTTTTAAGTCAAAAGCGAACAACTAGAGTGCGCCTAAAGTCACGATTTTTTGCATCCCCTTAGCATCCCCCCCCCTCCTGCCTCAGACATCTCTACCGCTCAGTATCATTCAGCGATTGAAAGAGCAAACGTGGTTGGAAATGTAATTAAGCGAATCTGTGAGATACAGCGCGACTAAAAATGTAAGTGTTGTTAATTCTTATATACATTTATTAAACTATCTGTCATGTTTTTATTGTGTCATAATATGACCTCTTATACAAATAGAATTGTTAGCATTTGTTTTCCAAGACAATAACAATACACGAATCTTAGAGATACATAGCGAGTACTTTTGAGGTATTGTATGAACATGTGATATTTCTGCATCGTTATTCATTTCATAGTTAGTAACAACTATTGTAGAGCAATATTTATCAATAAAACTTAATATTTACCCAGTATAACTAGTTTTTTTTTGCAGTTTCAGTCATCAAAAAAATTGTTTGGCCTAACGAATGAGAAAGACATAGAAGAAATACACAAGCTCTTATATGATGATGAGAATGAAGAGACGGGGGGAGATCTTCATAACACACAGCCTTCTAGCACACATTTAGAAGTACCAGATGAAGATTATGATACAGATACATCCGAGAGAGTAGAAGAAAGAAATGAAACTTCTGATACAGAACAAAGCGACATTGATTCGTCTTAAAGCGAAAATGAAGAGTACGAGGAGAAGAATTTTGTGGCTATCAGAAAAAAAGGAAATAAAATAGTAGAATCTATTTTTTGGAGAAAAACTCCATATATCGCTAACAGAAAAATAACAGCACATAATCTGGTTAGAGAACTTCCTGGAGTGAGGGGTGTTGCAAAAAATATGAAGAGTATTTTTGAAACCTGGAATTGCTTATTTGACAATTAAATGCTTGAAATGTTAGTGCTTTATACAAATCAATATATTCACAATGCTAAACATCGCTACAATAAAGCTAGGGATGCTCTACTCACTGATATTGCTGA
The DNA here is from genome assembly GCA_004143645.1 of Protaetia brevitarsis. Lineage (NCBI taxonomy): Eukaryota > Metazoa > Arthropoda > Insecta > Coleoptera > Scarabaeidae > Protaetia > Protaetia brevitarsis. Next base: position 1,625,238 of record RXPK01000069.1, on the reverse strand, counting down.
AATTAAGGCATTTATTGGGCTTTTGTATAGAGCAGGAACATACAAAGCTGGACGATTAAATTTAGAAGATTTGTGGGAAACAGATGGTCTGGGTATAGAAATATTTAGGTTAACCATATGTTTGAAAAGATTCAGGTTCCTTTTTCAATCTCTACGGTTTGATGATAGAGACAGTCGAATAGAAAGAAAAAAAGTGGATCGTTTAGTGCCTGTAAGGGATCTCTTTGAGAAATTTGTTAAAAACTGCCAAAATTGTTATTCTGTCGGCGAAAATGTTACACTTGATGAGAAACTAGAAGCTTTTAGAGGGAGATGTTCATTTATTCAGTACATCCCTTCGAAGCTTGCAAAATACGCTATAAAAAAATTTTGCGTCGGTTGACTCCAAAATGTTTTATACAAGTAATTTAGAAATTTATGTCGGAAAATAACCTGAAGGGCCTTTCTCTTTAAGTAATAAAAATTTGGACATTGTCAATCGTATGGTTAAACCAATACGTAATACTGGCCGTAGTGTTGTTGTAGACAACTGGTTTAGCGATGTATCTTTACTGAGATCCTTGGCAAAAGAACACAAGCTTTCCTTCGTAGGAACTCTACGCAAGAATAAATGGCAAATACCTCAGATATGTTCCAGCATTTTTGCTTTCCGCAAAGAAGGAAGTTTGGTTTTTTATGTTCCTCGAAATAAAAGCAGCAAGAAAAACGTAATTTTAATTTCAAGTATGCACATGGATGATGCAATCGATGAAGACACCGGTGACAAGAAGAAATCAAAAATCATCACTTATTACAATAAACCTAAAGTAGAAGTTGATATGGTCGACAAGATGTGTTCTGCCTATAGTGTTACAAGAAATACCAGACGATGGTCAATGGTTATCTTCTTTTCCATAATGAATGTTTCCGGAATAAATTCTCAAGTTATATTTTTGGGAAACCAGAATGAACCTCTTCCTCGAAGAAAATTCCTTCAACGTTTGGGTAAAGAACTTATTCAGGAACATCTTGTACGTAGATCCAAAATACAATGTCTACCAAAATCAATCACGTTTCGACTAAATGAACTTCTAACAAAATACTATCGTATCGATCAAAATGAAGTTAGCAACAACAACGTTGCAAGGAATGGCAATACGAGTGCGTCACGTAAACGCTGTAAAGCTTGCAAAGAAAAAAAGTTAACACGTCTAACGCGGTACACCTATAAATTTTGTGGCTGTTACCTTTGTCTTCAGCATTCAGGCTTCGTATGTCCCGAGGATGTAGACAACTCAGATAACTCAACTAGCGATAAGGAAAATAATGATTAGACTATTCTTCTTTGGATCTGCATTTATATCTTGTTTTTTAGTTTAACTATGTTCATAAAAGTTATAATTATAATTATTCGGTTTCAAATCGGTGTTTTATTTGTTCCTACTCTTTCTGTTTATTTATTTTCATTATGACACTTTGTTAAGTGTACTTAACTTACATAATTTATCGCCTGTTAAGTATACTTAATTAAGTGCTACTTGAAATATTGCTGAAAAACTGAATATGGTTCACGTATCTGACAGATACCTCGCGATTATTTTTGTCCCAAAAGAGGGCGTGAGTAGCGGAGTGTCAAAAAACCGATTTATTTGGGTGTGCTTATTTAGCTTATGCTTTATTAAGAACTATTCCCTGAAATCAAGTTGATTTTGTTTAATGCGATGTTACTAATAATAAATTACCTACAATTTTTTGGAATACATTATTTGATAAGTTCTCTCTTTGTTAATGAAAAAATATATACAACTCGAAAAGAAGTTACTGGTGACCCACTTTGGATACTATGCTGAAAGGTATCGATGTTTGTTTCCAATGGTATCACCTTTTTAACATCAGATATCAAACGAAATCCGAGCATGTATGGTCCTTTATGCAATATGCCATTTACGATTTGCGCACAAAATGGGATGCTCCCATTCCTAATGTTTTAGATATAGTAAATAAAATTAAATTAAATGGTAAGTCGAATTTGAATTAGTGTGAATATCACTAAAATGTATAAGTGTCACGAATGTTCAAAAATACTTAATAATTCTAACAATTTTACAGACCATATCAAAATAGCTTATAGATTTGCTGCAACTTTTAATTGCGGAGCTAATAAATGTTCCCAAAATTTTAATACAATATTCCCTGGCCAAACATTTACGCCAAAAACATATAGAAACCAACACAACAGAGGAGTCGCCTTCTTTTTCTGGCTGCTTGAATTTGAACTCGAATGCTGCAGCGATTACAACCAATGTTATATGCACTATATGCTATACCTACCCAATTAGATTCAATAGAAGATTCGGTAGCTACTTACTTGACCCGATTCTACAAAAATCCAAATATAACAAGCAAATTTATTCAAAATTTTGTTGAATCTACGCATAATTTGTTGTCTAATATTTTTTATGTTTATCAACAGAAATAAAATCTCACTTATCCTCTCTCACAGCAAATGAACTCGCTAAAATTTGACAATATTTTTTCTATAAATCCGTTGAAAAACGTAATCACAGAAGACAAACGTTTTCAATTTCTTCAAATGTCTAGTACTTTCTTAAAACCCGTCCAGGTTAAGATAGGCAAAGTACCAGACGACGGGAGAACTGCTAATCACATATTAGATTTCAGGCCGTGTCATATAGAAATTGTTGATATTCGAAAAATAATAACCAAAATTTTGGAAATACCAAATTCATTAATCACTATTTTGAATTGTATAAATAGTGAATCTACAGACACTTGTGTTTATAGCAGTATGTTCAACAGTAGCTTGTGGATAAAAACACAAAAAAAAATTGCAAATAAATTGTTATTGCCTTTGATAATGTATTATGATGATTTTGAATCCGTTTTGATCCGTTAGGAACACATGCAGAGGTACATAAATTAGGTGCGATATACTTTACAATTGCCGGTATTCCACCGCAATATTCATCGCGTTTAGAGATAATTTACATGTTAAGAGACAATTTACAGTTTCCTACTTTTATTCAGTTACTGGCGTCTGGGCATGAGGCCGCCACATTCGTGTGTGTTTTCTATTGGTTCATTTTTTTTTAACGAAATTAACAAAGAGATGAGTTTTAACGGCCAACGAAGAGGTATTGTTTTTTTTATTTATTTATTATATATTAGTATTGCGTCGTTGTAACAACTTCTTTCAAGAAAAACATTGCTTGCGCTTCTACAATGGGTCCGATTCGAAATAGGAATAAATGAACATCTCTTCAAACATATTAAAGAATATGTCACAACTGAGGAAGATAAATGTTGCGTTCTATTCGACGAAATGGTTCATAAAAGAACAAAAAGAGTATAACATACGAGGGGAGGTCCAAAAGTTCGTGGAATGGAGGGGATGGAATGCGGATAGGTGCGCTCGCTATGTGTCATTCTGATTGGGGACTCATCATTAGTATATAGGTTAAGCTGCAGCCCTATTGCGTCAGTCGTTTACGAATAGTTGCCTGCTAAGCAAGCCAATCCGGAAGAAAACTGAAACTATGGAGAAATTGAACATCGTGCTGTAATAAAATTCCTTATCAAGCAAGGAAAGAACGCTCAAACCATATTGAATGAAATGGAAACCGTTTATGGGGAACAGTGCCCTAGTAAATCAATGATTTATAAGTGGCATGGTCTTTTTAAACAGGGCCGGGAGTCGATTGAAGACGACTCCCGTTCAGGACGGCCAGTTGAGGCCACCACATCAAACATCGTCGAAAAAGTGGAAGAACTTGTACTGGAAGATACCCGTTTGAAGAAAAAACAATTATCTGCATTAGTTGGAGTATCAGATACCACATTTTGCGTATCCTACATGACCACCAGGGTATGACAAAAGTCAGTGCAAGATGGGTACCGAGAATGCTTACGCCACTTCAGAAACAACAGCGCGCCGATGCGTCCGAACAATTTTTGGAGCTGTGTGGAGACGAACCTGCACACATTTTGGAGCGGATTGTTACCGGAGATGAAACATGGGTTCATCACTTTGAGCCTGAGTCCAAACAGGAGTCCATGCAATGGCATAAAAAGGGACACCACCGCCAAAGAAATTCAAAGTGTCAGAATCGACTGGAAAGTTGATGGCTACTGTTTTTTGGGATTGTGAAGGGATATTATTGATTGATTACAAAGAAAAAGGAAGGAGCATAACCGGAGAATATTACGCAGCGATATTAGGAAAATTAAAGGAGGCCATCAAGGGAAAACGTCGAGGAAAATTGACCAAGGTGTGTTTCCTCTTGCAAGACAATGCGCCGGTTTCACAAGAGGCAGAGTTGCAATGCCTGCTCTGCACAAGCATGGCTTTCAATCAATAGTCCATCCACCCTACAGTCCAGACTGGCCCTAGTGATTTTTATTTGTTCCCCAATTTAAAAAACACTTACGGGAAGAAAATTTTCCGACGACAATGAGGTAAAGGAGGCAATTTTAGCCCATTTTGAGGCGAAAGATAAAAAATATTTTTAGATGGTTTAGAAAAATAATTCATAGATCTAATAAATGTATTGTGCTTAAGGGTGATTATATTGAAAAGGAAAAATAGATTTATTGTTTTATTTTATTTAAAACCCTTTCATTCCACGAACTTTTGGATCTCCCCTCGTATAATCTGACCGAGTAGTTGAATTTGAAGAGTTTGTGCTAGATCTTCCATCCTATAAATTGGTGAATCGTGCACTGCTGTTTATGCTCTAAGAATTGGCTCAAAGGTGGACGCAACCAACAGCGTACTACTTTTCAAACAAATGTCCAGCTATAATTTTAAAAACTTTTAAAGAAGTTGTTTGTGCTACCCAAAGTATAGCAGGGTTAACAATAGGTGCCACAGTATGTGGCATGGGTTCAACAAATATTAAGGCTCTAAGAAAAATGGGATCCTCTTTACAAAACCCATATGTTTCTATTGAAGGATACAAGATTTATACGATGTTCAATCCACCTCACCTACTAAAGTGCACAGTTTCACTGTTTCGAAAACATATTGCCACGGAAAGTTCCATTATGCATTGCATAAATAAGTATAATAGGCGAAAATCGGAGCCTCGTTTCCTGTGGTACGATTGTTAAAAGCAATAATAACTAAGTCAGCAAATAAATACATAGGAAGCGAGGGCTCGACTTAGCCGCAGAGAAAGGATCGAGAGAGTCGATTGTTAGATTTTGTGTAGAATATACCTAGTTGTTCGTGGTTGTAAAAAGTGTATTTTTTATACCACCGCTCCTTATTTGGCCATTAGCAAGATACAGAAGAAGTATTTCGAAATTGACGAAAAAGATTTTAGGACTATTATTAATATTGTCCCTAAATATTTCATAATACAGTCTAGTCAACCTATTGTATCTACCTCATCCCCGATCTGCGAACTGGCATTAATGGAAACTCCTGTCGAAATTCCTAACTCGTGTCATCGATATGTGTAAATTATAGAAAAAAATCAGTTTATAAGAAGTTAATTCATGGGTTTTTGTTATTCCGGAATCAGAAGAATTTACAATAACTTGTCCGAACGAGTCACACGATGGAGAAGTGATACATCTGTCCGGAACAGGAAGGATTACTTTAGTTAACACATGTCATGGCAGTACAGAGAGAATAAGCCTCAACCCTGTTATAAGTAGAAAACAATTTCACTATCTTACTCCCCGACCCTTTTAATTAATTCTACATCAGCAAAACCAAATAATTTAACAAAATTTATTATCAGTGATTTAGAACCTTCAGACCAACACGATCTAATTTCATATTTAAGCGACGAAAATGCCCTGACAGAGAATAGTAAAAGTTTGAACAAAGTAATTAAAGAAGTAGCAATGGTAAAACGCAGAAAGATAACTAACATAAAAAGCAACGTAGAGTCGATAACACTGTATGTTGTCGGTTTAATTGTTCTTTTGGGAATTATAATGTATGGTATACGGCGATGTAAAAGAGGAAATATGAATCACGTTTGTCCTTCCTGATGGCAGGAAGTGTAGGGTGGATTTAAAGTCCGCCACGAGCAGGGAAACTCTTGATGTCGCGTAGGATATTAACTATATACTTAGTGTATAATATAGTATAAGATCGCTTTTTATTATCAATGTTACTCTGCGTTATTCTTCCGTTTGTTTCATACACCACTTGGAGAGCAACTTTCCCACCAAAGTCCAGATAACGAGAGAAATCACCAGTTCCTTCCTTGCCTTCTGTTTATGCAGTTATCAGCAGCATGTGGAAAAAAAACCGGTGACCACGGCACAGCAAGAGACTAGGACATACCTGGATTGAGTAGGGTACTGTCACTATGTCAGCTAACAACCATGGCATCTGGATCACTCCACGGAATGAGGCAGCTCCTGTCGAAGGCAGAGTTAGAGACTAGGACATGCTCGAATTGAGTAGAGTATAGTCACTATGTCAACTCACAAGTTTGTACTGAGAACGGAACATCATCCAACAGCGAACAAGGGAATTGGAAGGAGCAAGGATGATATAACTATGGATGGGGAAGGTGCAGACAGCAACGATGTACGAACATGGGGAAGAAATGAAAATGAAGTGAAATTGTAAAACTATTGTAACACTTTTGTTTGTAATTTTCTTTTTCTTTTGATTGTTTTTGTTTTCAAAGTTTGATTCTTAATTTTATCATTGTTGAAACCTTTTTTCAAAATCTTAAATAATGGAGCCTTGGTGGCAGTTATCCAGTTGTTACAGTTAAATTGTGTGGACACAATGTTTTCAAAGGGGAGGGTAATACCACGGAAAGTTCCATTATGCATTGCATAAATAAGTATAATAGGCGAAGCCTCGTTTCCTGTGGTATGATTGTTAAAAGCAATAATAACTAAGTCAGCAAATAAATACATAGGAAGCGAGGGCTCGGGTTAGCCGCTGAGAAAGGATCGGGAGAGTGGATTGTTAGATTTTGTGTAGAATATACCTAGTTGTTCATGGTTGTAAAAAGTGTGTTTTTTTATAACTGAGAAAAGCTAGACTTTTCAGAGACGCAAGAAATCAGGCGATATTAGGGAGGACAAGTCCCCATCACTGATTACTATTAGAGCAATCATGTTGATTTGGGGGTACCTCCCTTTTGAGAAAAGGTTTTCGTCGTTAGAAAGAACAAGAAGAATTCAATTCATTCATTAAACCCAGACACATTAGAAAATCTTTTTGACGCCGTACGAAATTGATGTAGAAGTAATGGCAACCCCATTGCACCTCAATCTGCGGCTAGCCTGAAGATACAATTATTAAATGGATTGACAAATAGGTCATTCTCTGGGGGAATTGTGCCGAGGATGACCACATCATCCTATATAATTTACGATTATTTTTGTACATAGAGAATGAAGAAATGCCAGTAAAAATTGCTGAAAGTGACCCAGTGCGAGGAGTAAGCGATGCGGTATCCATAGACATTGCCGATGTCGTTGCAACAGGATCAGTACACTCGGTTTCTGTTGTTTATGTAGTGGGTATATTGCGAAATGGCTCTTGCAGGAAATGGAATGCGAAATTTGTACAAATTTGCTGTTATCAACGTCCGAAGTACCTCATAACATTTTTATTGTACATAAGGAATGCTTAGAAACGGAAAAATTACAGTACCCATCGCAAGACTTAGTTGTGGCGGTTGGGCGTTGCATTTATTGGAAGACGTGCTTGAAAATTTAACGTCATACTCAAATGGGTGAACACTGGCTGCAAGACATGCTGTTTCTTTTTCCAATTTATCTTGTACTGTTCACACCACTTTTATTGCAGACAGTATAACCAAAGCCATTTGCAGAATCGGTACCCCTGGTTGCCAACGCTATGCGACGTAATAGATTTGAACTTGAAAAATACTCGCATTGTGCCGACAACATCAAACTTATGCAAAATGATAAGTTTGCTAAAGTTCGCCCTTTGCTTGATTTGTTGAACATACGCTACTTGAAGTACAGCGCTCTCCCAGAAAATCTCAGCGTGGACGAAAGCATGGTGCCATATTTTGGAAAACATTCTGCCAAGCAATTTATTCGTGGCAAAAAAAAATCCTATAATCTGACGAACATCGTTTTAATTAAAATCCAAATGTCCCCCCAGTCCTGGAAAAGTATGTCCACCAACTTTTTTACCCATTTTTCCTATGTTAATCTCATCACAGGCCTACATAGAGCAACTTCAACTATAATGAAAGCATGGTGCTATATTTTGGAAAACATTCTGCCAAGCAATTTATTCGTGGCAAAAAAAAATCCTATAATCTGACGAACATCGTTTTAATTAAGATCCAAATGTCCCCCCAGTCCTGGAAAAGTATGTCCACCAACTTTTTTACCCATTTTTCCTATGTTAATCTCATCACAGGCCTACATATAACAAACACAAGCGAATCCCCCACAGATGGGCAGGACAGAGGAGGTTATTGTTTTCTGAAGAGCCATTCGAAATGTTACGACAGGAACGGTGACCCCTCTTTTAGAATAACAGCATGTGATGAAAGCTACGACCTGAGACGAGGCCAAGATATAGAACACATGTGCCGCACTTTAGAAAGGTGTCATGAGAATCCAAGAACATACACGTGTGAGATAGAAGGATACAAGGCACCCTGCCATGAGTGTATAAAAGAGGATTTCTTGTTAATAGCAGGCAGAAGATCCAAGATATATGAAGATTCTGGAGACACCCCATCAAGAGCAACTTCAACTATAATGAAAGCATGGTGCTATATTTTGGAAAACATTCTGCCAAGCAATTTATTCGTGGCAAAAAAAAATCCTATAATCTGACGAACATCGTTTTAATTAAAATCCAAATGTCCCCCCAGTCCTGGAAAAGTATGTCCACCAACTTTTTTACCCATTTTTCCTATGTTAATCTCATCACAGGCCTACATATAACAAACACAAGCGAATCCCCCACAGATGGGCAGGACAGAGGAAGTTATTGTTTTCTGAAGAGCCATTCGAAATGTTACGACAGGAACGGTGACCCCTCTTTTAGAATAACAGCATGTGATGAAAGCTACGACCTGAGACGGGGCCAAGATATAGAACACATGTGCCGCACTTTAGAAAGGTGTCATGAGAATCCAAGAACATACACGTGTGAGATAGAAGGATACAAGGCACCCTGCCATGAGTGTATAAAAGAGGATTTCTTGTTAATAGCAGGCAGAAGATCCAAGATATATGAAGATTCTGGAGACACCCCATCAAGAGCAACTTCAACCATATTGATTAAAGAGAATAGAGTAGATTTTTTCATTCTTGCAGCAAATACAATTTGTCTTCTGTTGAGCATCATCATGACTATCATGCATCGTAGGAGAAGATTCATTCCTTCCCATCCACTCTTTCATTCCTATCGTACTTCTTGCGCTCTTCTCAACCTGCAACATCTTGGACATAGCAATTAAGGTGATAAGCTAACTTCAAAAATTAGGTATTGGATCAAAAACCTATTCGTAACGGCTACAAAATGTGGTGCTTATGTGAGCCTCTGGGATATCTGATCAATTTTGAGCCTTATCAAGGAAAGCAAAGTAACAGGAAAAAGATGCATTTGGGAATTGGTGGTTCAATTACAGCACAGCTGCTATCAAAACTACCGCCACACGTTCCTTTCAAAATTTAAGCGGATCCATATATTTTATCTCTAAAATTAATAAACCATTTACAATAACTAGGCTACGGTTATACGGGTACTATAATGAGTAATAGCAATCGACAATTACAGATGAGACTACAACAGATATAGGAACAGCTAATTCAATAAAAGAAGAAGAAGAAAAAGCTACCGAGGTACCTTGCACCACTCAGCCTATAAAAGACCGAACGTCAGAGCGAGTCCGAAGACTTCCTTCCAAATACCGCGATTTTGTCTAAAGAAGAAGGGATGTTGTAAGGACATCAGAGATGGCACAGTTATAAACAAAAGGTACGAGATTCAAATTCAGGTTAAGAAAAAGACGTTAAACGAGTACAACGGCGGAAAAACAAAAAACAGGAACCGTGCGAAAGGAAACGCAGAAACAAATGGAGTCAGAAAAAACAGATATACAGGGCGATAGTGTGAATAAATTACTGAGATCGATATCTGACATGATGGAAGTACTAAGTACATACAAGGGAACAGAAGGCTCTGCAGCAAGGTACGAGGCAGTATATGCCAGAGTTGGTGAGGAATATAAGAACATTCCATGCAGAGAAGGACTTGGATAATGCTATTGAGTGGTTAGATAGTATTAAGTTAAATTCTACGATATTCGATTGGAATGATTTGATTAAACTGGCAACGACAAGGGCTCACTTAGACGGAGCAGCCCTAAATTGATATGCTACTCATCGTGACGATATAAAAGAATGCGAAGACTTTGAAAGGCCTTTTCGAAGTACATTTACTAGGTTAAAAACAACATCTGATAAATTGGATGTTATGCGAAGTAGAGTGCAGCACGAAAAGGAGAATGTTACTCAGTATTTTCTAGAGAAGCAAAAGTTGTGTCGTGAATTTGGTTTAACAGTGAGAGAAGTACGAGATGAGGTTATCAAGGGATTATTGGTACATGAATATAAAACTGTTATTTGTGCAAAAGAATATAGTGTAGAAGAGGATATTTTGCAAGATTTACTAATCCTAGAACGTAGCAGATTGCAGAAGAGAGGAAATTATTACCGAGCAGGAAAAGAAGATAGGAAATCACAAGAAATTATGTGTTATGTGTGTAAAGAAAAGGGACACAAATCATTTTCATGTCCAAAAAGAAATGTGCTAGTGAAAGAAGGGGACCGAGAAAATGGGAAAAATACGGTGCAGTGTTTTAAATGCAAGAAAGAAGGACAACACAACGGGATAGCATGCATAGCATGGTTGTAGAGATGGTAAATATCAGTATTTCACGATAACAGGTACGAACTGTTCTTGTTCTTAGGTCATACCTGTTACTGCCTTTGGGTCTCCAATGGGATAGTTAAAATGCACTTACATACGCACCGAGTATGCCGTTTTATGGTAACCAGGTGCCCCAGTGCGCATCTATCTAAATCAGTATTAGTATCTTTACATAGGTATCTGTTACCAGACAATTGCCAAACAACTAGCGTAGTATTTAAGTGGTAAGTGTTGCACTTGGCCATTAGAACGGAAGAAGAATGAGATAACAGGTGTATATTAAATCGTGTACCTGTTCTATATTCATATCAGTTACCAAATAATTGTTATAAGTATTTGGACCAGTTTGGACTAACTCTATTTGGTTGTCAGTTGTCATAATTCATATTGTTTATGTCACATTCTTGTTCGTTCTCGTCTACTAAAAATTAATATTGTTCTCGTTTGTTGCTGTTTCTTCTTGTTATTTTGGATATATTAAAAACCTGTTCTTTTTTCACCTGCATTTTAATTCAATAAGGTAAGACTATAATGCATTATGTATCAATACTATACATGCATTTTCAGTTTTAGTTAAAAAAAAGGTGTTTACTTCTGAGGAAGACGCATTTATTTTAATGGCCCATTATCGCAGTCGAACTCCAGACGGATCTTGAGAATACAATTTGGAATCTTGTATTTAACAATTTATGCAGCAATATCCTGAGACAGGCTTTAATGGTTATAATCTTGTGGACCATAAAAGCAATTTAATTAGATTTCAAGAAAAAAAAAATGTGTTTGTAAAGGGAAGTCTCCTGGAAGACCAACAGAAGCTAATGTAAGTAACAATAGATAATATTGAGCTGCGCATAACAGTTTGTTCAAGAATTTTACGATAACCTGATCATTAGTCAAAGCCTTTGGCCACCCACGTCCTCCGATTTAATAGCACCTAATTTTTATTTGTTTGGTTGAATTAAAAATAATATTTTTAAGAACAGACTTCATAATCTGGAAGAGATTCAAGATGCAATTAGCAATGAAGTTCAACAAATTATAGTAGAAGAATTACAGATAGTCTTCGACAATATGATGAGTAGAATTAACGTCTGCTTAGCAAATCATGGACAACATTTTCAACACCTCATGTGATTTATTATAATGAAAAAATGTTCTAATTTAACTGATACTTATTACAATTTTTTTAATATAATGAAATTATCGGTATTAATATTAATTGTATTGTTATTTAATCTTTATTAAATCTTCAAAACCAAATAAATTATTTCATTACAAGTAAGGTAAAGTCAGGTAAGTGTGTAGTAAAAATTGCATTGTGTGAAGAAAATGTAACACTGTTCACATAATAAGACATTTTGATGAATTTTACACACAGAAGTACGTAATATATCCCCAGTTGTAAGCCTTCAATAGATACGCCTTTTATAATTATCAACGGTTTACTAGAAAAAAGAAAAAGAAATTTTAAACACTATCAATACTACACACTTACCCTGCAAAATGGGGCAAGTGTGTAACCGTTCCGCATTTTATATATTAATAGCATTATCTTTAGTTCGCGAGTGTAGTATACTATACCGATGTCTTGTTAATAAGGTATGATAAATTTACAAGATATCTACGCTATTACACGTTAGGGGATATGTGAATTTTTATTTGTAAAACTAGTATGAAGTTTAGTACATTAGTAATATAACAGAGGACATATTTTAATTTCAAAAATAAATGTAGCCAAACTATACACATGCCCCGGTTACACACTTACCAGTATGTATATTGGTTACCTATATTTCTCATCTGAATCATTTACGAATACTAGTATTTACCATACATTAGTAACAAAAAATATGTCCTTGAAGAGGCTTTTACAAGTTATTTATATTTCAGATGATATTGAGTTATTTCAAAGATATAATATCATTAATAAATACATAAATACAGGATCGCTAAAAAGTATGGATACAGTTAAATATTTTCAGAACGGTTTAGCAGAGCTCGTTGAAATTTGGCATACAGTTAGAAGTGTTTGATATTTTTAAAAAGAACATTGTTTTCTGAATTCAGTAATGTAACACATGCCCACCTTTATTTTTATTAAAAGGCAAAAAAAAATTAAATTCAAAAATTTAATTCTGAAAAATAAAACTAAGTTAGCTTTGAAAATGCTGTTATTGACATTGCATATTCGCCAAAAATTAAACTTGTGTGCAATAATTTGCTTAACAATGGTACATTTAAGCGAAACTGAGCGTGTAGAAATTCTCATAATGGTTGGTTATGGCGACAGAAAACGAAGTTGTGCTCAAGTAGTGACTCTTTTTAATGAAATTCATCCAAACCGGGAACCGATCTCCAGGACGACGGTTTCAAAACCCTTACAAAGATTTCAAGAAACTGGTAGCGTTAAAGACCGTGCAAGACCTGGGCGATCTCGAATTATTACCAACGAAGAAAATTCTTTGAATGTTATGTGTGGATGTGGTAGAAAATCCCAAAATTCAGTACAACAGTTGGCGTTGAACCACAACATGAGTAGAGGATCCATACAAAAAATAATGAAACGTGAAAGAATTAAGTGACGACGATTTTGACCGCAGAACCGAATTTTGCGAAACTATGATGCACAGAATACATCAGGATGGTACCTTTTAATCGAGTCCTCTTCTCTGATGAGTCAACCTTTTGTCTAAATGATATATTAACGCGCATAACTGTCGATATTGGTCTGACAGAAATCCGCATTGGATGGAGCCGGTTCATACGCAGCATCGACAGAAAATTAATGTTTGGTGTGGCATTATTTGTCGGAAATATCGTAGGTCCTTTTTCATTAACGCGAATTTAACGTCTGAAAGATATTGCAACTTTTACAACAAGATATTGTTCCACGACTTATAAATATTTCCAAACCACGGCAATCGAAATTGTATACCAACAGAAACCATATGGTTTCAACAAGAACGGAGCACGCCGCATTTTGGTCGTCAAGTGCGCGAATATTTGCATGAAACATTTCCGGTAGATGGATAGGCGAAGGGGATATGAATGGTCAGCTAGGTTTCCTGATCTGTTCCCACTTGTTTTTTCCTGTGGGGTCATCTAAAAATCGAGTGTATGTCAACAGACCATTACAAATTGAAGACCTACAGAACGTAATAAGAAAGAAATTGCCAGTATTTCTCCAAATATTTTGATTGATTTTTGCAAAATTTTGCTCAACGTGTTCTTATTGCCAGGAGGTAAATGGAAATCATTTCGAACATCTTTTGTAACATAAAAATTATGTAATTTCTTGTTTGAGCTTTTTTTTATTAAAATCTGTTGTTACAGTTAAATGTGTTATTTTTACAATTATTATTAACTATGATTATTTATTTTTTGGTCAAACTTCACGCAGCAAAGAAGTAACGATAGATAAAGACAACATTTCCAAGGCTAACAAAATTTTTCATTTTTCAAAATTTTACTAGTTCGAAATTTTTTTTTAAAGTTTCGATTAAAATAAGATATGGATGTGTTACATCACAGAACGCAGAAAAAAAGTTCTCTTTTCAAAAATATTAAATTTGACCCTTCGTGCCATTTAAAAAACATCAAGTCAGCCTTGTATCCCCAGAACAAATGAAGATAGAAATTTGAAGAACATCTTAGACGATAGAATTTAAATACTTTTAACCATGTACAAATTTACACAAGTTTGTTTGAATAGTTTTCATAATATTTAACTGTATCCATACTTTTTAGCGACCCTGTACAATGCTACCATCTATGAATAAGTGTACACACTTTTATTGGCGGACATTTTCGTGAGGTCACATCATGGCGATCATGGAGAGGGCAGTTAGATTGCCAGCTTGTATCGCTTGTATTTCGAAATTTTGCGGCATTCTTACCAATGGATTCATAACTATTCAGAAGATAGTACCAAGAAAAATCCGCAAGGGTCGCCCTATTAGCTAATGGCGTTTGTGTTTACTATTTCCAGCAGCCATTTTCTGTTTAACAACCGAGTGACGTGCGAGTGACATTTATTCTTTGTTTTTTTTGCGTTTATGGTTTTGTGTTGTTTAAGATTAAAGTGAATTATATTTTTTGTTAGAGTGAGTTACGGAATAATTTGTTATGATATATGTAAAAAGCGATATCAAACAAAAGAAGTAACACCATCTATCGAAATTGGATACGTACGATTATGGTTGGAGTATTTATGGAGAAAATTTTCTTCACTTGGCTTTACATATATCATGCCAAGGCGATTTAATCAAGATGCCATCGAGAATTTCTTCTGCTACATCAGAAGTCACGGTGTGAGGAACATCAACTCCACTTGCGAGGGCTTCCATAAATTCATTTAAAACATTGACAATTAATAATTTATTTTCTTTAAAGTCAGTGAATTCAAATTGTGAAAATGACATCTCCGAAAACTCTTAAACAATTTCGGGAATTTTTAAATCAGAAGCCAGTCATGAAGCCATCCATTACCAGTATTAATTTAACGGTAGATGTAACACATAGCCGGACATGTTTATATAGAAAATTACGTCCTGTGATTACACTGCCAGAAAAATATATAAACAAGTGACACATGCGATACCTGCATGAAAAAAATTACTCGTAACATCTGATGGAGAACAACATAAATTAATAATGGCAAGGCGATATGATCTTAAATCATTAACGTTGCCATCAACATTGTTCACGAGTATTTTTCATGAATGTGCAATTGTAGTGTCCCAAGAATTGTCAGAAATTGTTTAACAATAATATTCGTCGCAGCAATCGTAGAATGGGTTAAAAGTAGGATGGATTTTAGCAATATTATATGTGAACGTCATCCTAATTTAGTAGATATCTTTCTAATAATGTAGTCAATCTTATGATTTTCGGGTAGATAAAATCTATAACTAGATTGCTTAATGGCAAAGACAGTCGTTTTAAACCTTTAACTATTAATTGGCTGTTAAAACGTAGCTCTCCCATAACAGCAAAAGAAACAAATAATGTGCAACATAGTAATTTTAAATCAATTTTTAATTAGTGCACTAAATTCAAGACATTTATAATTCTATTTTTTTTCCTTTTTTCGTGTTAAGATCTGAAATCACAGCTTATTATCGTGAAGTGTATAATAAAATATTTTCTTACATTATGTGTTTTAATTGTAACAGACATTCCTATTGTAAAAAAAAATGATACTTTACCAAAAATCTGTATTTTGTTCATTTAAAAAGAAAACAATAATTGAATTTTTCTGGTAAAATATTTTTTGGAGAAAGTCCTATCCTCGAAATATGTCACCTGTTAATATTTTAGCTGCATTTAAGAAAACTGGAATTTTTCCCTATGACAGACATGTTTTTGGTGAAGAAGATTTTCTAGCGAGTCAAGTTACTGAGAGGGCAAGACCACCTTAAATTACAAGACAATCCATAACTAGCGAAACACCCTCTTCTTCTACTAATATTACGGGTTCTGCTAATAATGAAGATACATCTGTAACTTCTACGCAAAATAAGAAAACATCAAAAATTGTAACTCCACACGATATAAGTAAGAGGTTATCCAAAAAATAATACAATAGGATCTGGAGGGAATAGACGGAGAAAAGGTAAAACTAGAATTGCTCCTGATACTCCTGAAAAAATAGATATTGAGAATTATAAAAGCAAGAAGAATACTACATCGGTTAAAAGAAAATTAATTGAAAAATTAGACGACATTATTGAAAGTGAATCAGATGAAACCAATGAAAATTTCTGTGTTCACAATACAAATTCTTCCGTAGGTAGCGATTTATTTTCAGAAGAAGACGAAGATTTATCTGTCTTGATACTGAAGTCTGAGGAAATCAATTCAATTGATATTAACGATTTTGTGATGCTACGACTGAACTATTGTGGTAATGCTACCAAAACACTTAATTAATAAATATTCTGTTGGACAAGTGGTGGAAAATAATGGCAACAATGATTCATTGGAGATAAATTTTCTTCGAAAAAACTCCAAAAACAATAGTTGTTTTGTTTTCCTGGCAGTTAAAGATGTTTGTGCTGTATCAAAAACAAGAAATTATTAAAATATTGCAGCCTCCAACAGTCTCTAGAGGAAGAGATTTTTTTTTCAAATTTAAAAACAAACGAACTGTTATAAAAAAATACCTATTTTTTTTTTATTTGTATCCATTTAAGCAATAGATACGTGAATAAACTTTGGTATGATCACTTGCACCCAGTTTTATTATACCTTATTATAAATATAGAAAAGACATAGCTATCAGGGATAATAAGATTACTTACCAGGATAGAATTATAGTGCCTATGACTAAAAGAAAAAGTTGTCTAAAAGAAATTCACAACGGCCATCTTGGTTACAACAAAAATATAGCACGAGCTAAAACTACAGTATGGTGGCCAGGAATACGAATCCAGATTAAAGACCTGGTGAACAACTGCGAAATATGCATCAAGAACAGCGACAATACTATTGAACCAATGATACCTCTTAACGTCCCAGCAATTCCATGAGTGGGAACAGACCTGTTCGAAATAAAAGGAATAAAATATTTAGTTGTACAAGACTATTTTAGTAAATACTTAGAAGTAGTAAAACTTAAAAACACAAAGAGCAAAGGCATTATTGAGGAATTAAAAACCATCTTTGGTAGATTTGGAATACCGGAAGTACGTAAGAAGCGACGAGGACCGCAGTTTGATAACCAAGAATTTAAAGAATTTGCGAAGCACTACAATTTTGAATGGACTCCTAGCAGCCGAACATATCCGAATCAAACGGGCTAGCGGAGAGTGCCGTCACAACAGCGAAAAATATAATAAAAAAGTCCGACGACCTAATTTGGGACTATTAACTTACAGAAACACTAAATTAAGTTGCGGAGCTTCTCAAAGCCAATTACTAATGGCAAGAGTGCTGGGAGAAACATTGCCCATTCATAAACACAAACTAAAACCAAAACTGCCAAATAGAGAAATCCACCGAAATATGAAGAAAGAAAAAGAAACTCAAAAGAAAAATTATAACGAAAGATACAGAACTAAAAAAAATACATGAAAAAAAATGACGAGTGTGGGATCGCAAATGAGAAAAAAAGAAAGGTATTATTAAAAAAGAAAATACCAGTGAAGATGCTATTTAATAGAAACGGAAGGAGGAAATACCATCATTCGTAACAGTTATCATTTAAAGAAGTTATCCAACGGGAAAGAAAAGAGGAAGATAGAAGAGGATAAAGGAAGTACGATCCAAAAACGAAAAAGAGACACAGGAAGAAACGAGCTACGTAAAGGACTACTTGTTAGAAAAAAAATAAGAAAATAAGGAGATGTGTAGTTATTATACAGTTGCGAAATAAAAAATGGACACTTTTAGAAACGCATTTTGACTAAATAAGCGTCTTAATGCGACTTTCATTTTTATGGTATGTCTGTCAGTTTGACATATAATTCATATATTTGTCATAAAGTTGAAATGCCGCAAGCTAAGTCCTTTATCGAAAGCAAGGATAATTAGCAAAGCAGAAAATGGTTGGTCTATAAGAAAGAATTGCAGAATTGTAATAATATTAATCGTAATACGGTGCATAAAATTCTTCAAGAATGGAGAACGAACAAAACTCTTAATAGACAGCCCGGTTCGAGAAGACCTAAAAATTCTACACCCTTGCAAGATGATGCTTTGGTACATGCACTTGAGGAAAATCCTGTCGATAGCGTAGTTGATGCAGTTGCAGCTAGTAATTACCCTGGTCTTTACGCACAGCTCAGAGTCGTGTAAGAAATCGGAGTTGCGTTGTCGTTATGCTGCTCGCAAGCTAATCTCAAACAAGACATAAGGAAGCACGTCTAGTTTTGCTTTGGAATTTTTGTTTGTGATTATAGATTTTTGGAGAAATGTCATTTTTACTGATGGAGAAAATATTCAATCAATGATTGTGGCCGAGTTAGAGTGTATCGTCCAACAAACACACGCTTTGAAGAAAAACACATTAGTAATAAATGATAAAGTGGACGATTTTCGGTAAATATGTGGGTGTGGATATCTAATACACGGACCAGGGGTTTGTGGCATATTGAAGGCAGATTATACGCCAATTCTTACATACAGATACTTGAAAATGTGATGCTACCTTCCGTCGCCATTTCTTTCCGCAACAGGAATTACATATATCAGCAAGACAATTGTCCAATCCACAAAGCCAATAATGTCACCAACTGGTTTACAGAAAATATATAAATGTTCTAGACTGGCCAAGTCGAAGTCCAGCTATAAATATAATAGAAATGTTTGGGGGTTTTTAGTAAAAGTCATTGAAAAGCGCAATGTTAGACCCAGAAATTCAGAAGAATTATTAAATGTGCTAAATGATGCATGGAAACTATCTCTGAAGAGTACTGTATCAATTTATACAATTCATTGCCTAGAAGATTTAACGAACTTATACGCAAAAAACGGCGCCATTATTAAATATATAATTTTTAAATGTTTCTATTATTTGGTTGTATTGTTGAATACTTTAATTAATTAAAAATGTTTTTACAGAATGTTCTTTTTGGAAAAAATAAATGAATACTCTATTATTTTTGGTCAATCTTCGGAAACTTTTCGTAAACTAATATTTCCTCGTGAATTTGCACGCAGTGTATTTACCTGTTATCCTGTCATAAATCAAATTGACATAGTTGACAAGATTACATTAGAGTAATAAAGTTGTCCTATTTTTTATTTCGTCAACTTGTAACTTCATATGTCATCTATGATTATATATTTTGTTGCGCTTTTAGCGTGGCCGATCACTCGTAGAAAAAACCAAAGTGTTCTAGAATATTAATTGTACGAAATAATGACAACAGAAAACAAAGTAGAAAAATAAACGAACAACAACGGTAAACTTATTATTAAGGCGTTGACACGGTATAAAGTCTCCCGCTTACCGCATATATCGCCCTCTATACGGGTCAGGAAGCGCGTCGGGGAAGAGTCTACGTTATATTTTATGTATTGTAACTTCCATGTAGTGTAGTTTCTATGATAGAAGGTGTCATTATTATGAGAGATAAAATAAAGAATACATTAGGTTCTTCCATTCTACAAGATATATCAGATCGTATCATATAATTTCAGTTATTGTACGTCACATTAGCCTATTCCATCTCCCCCAATCACTCGGAATGATATTTTCCTCCACCGCACATCGAGCACAACTAGGAACTGGGAGTTTTGATATGTTTAATCAGAACGAGAGAAGGGGTAAGCACGGCGCGTCTGTCACTCTGACATTCTGGTTTGATTTCTAATACATCACTTATGACGAAATTGGTATTGACAAGCCAAATAAACAGCAGTCCACACATAATTGATTAGCGAATCAGTTTCAATTGGAAACTGTTGTAGCTCAGAGAACAATAATTTTGATACTTGAGCAGCACCAAGTCACACCAGGTGCACTTACTGCAGCTCCAACAAGAACTAATGGAAAAAATACTATTTGAAAGCGAATTATGGGAAAAGGTGAATCGATAAAGAATATAAGAAGTATCAGGATATTGAAGAAGGTTTAGAGAGAAAACAGCAAAAACTGGGTAGATAGAAGAACACTTGCGTTAACAAATTTGAAACTGCAAATTGAATTAAGTTCCTAAATTAAGAGTTTAATTTTTTTTAGTTCAAATTGGATAATGTCGGCGTTGGCGCGTGGGGCAAATCAAACAAACACT
Source organism: Protaetia brevitarsis (assembly GCA_004143645.1). Taxonomy (NCBI): domain Eukaryota; kingdom Metazoa; phylum Arthropoda; class Insecta; order Coleoptera; family Scarabaeidae; genus Protaetia; species Protaetia brevitarsis. The sequence continues at coordinate 1,604,592 of RXPK01000069.1, read as the reverse complement.
AAATATTAAGAAATTATTCTAAAAAAACGACACAAGTTCTCCTTAACAGCCAGGTCACAGTTCGTCTTTTCGTCTCTACTTGTTGTGGGCCAACCTCACACGTTAGAAAAGGAAAGGTTTTCAGCGGAAAAGTTCAAAATTTTCATTTCCTTGATATATCAATTTCTACTTAATTATAACAAATTATATATTGTTTTCTTTAACTTTTGATGTAAAGATTTTTATAAGAATTTTTATTTAGGTCAAAAGCTCAGTATATTTGGTTTAAAGGTAAAATTTTTATTCCTTAATCCATTTTTATTTTGATATACATATAAAGGCTCAGAAATATAATTTTTGTTCAACANTAACTATTTGTTCACAGTATAATAATAAACATGAAATAAAACTACACATTTGGTAATCACTTTATTAGAAAATAGTATTTAAATAAAAATAATATAATAGTAATACCGTAACTGCCGGTAACTTCAATCTCATAATAAGACAAAAAATGACAGATAACAGTGACATCTGATGCGTGATCAGGTTCAGTTGCTAAAATCGCATTCTCTTACCAGATTGATGTTTTAGTGATATTATTTGATATGAAATTATCACTTCAGGGAGATCTTTTTGATACAACTTGCAAATGGAAGACACCTAATATCAACATTCTAAGAATCCAAATATATCAAACCGTCAAATAGCGCATGAAGTTGGTGTATCTCGAGTTATTACTAAAGAGAATTCTGAAAAGAAATAAATATAAAGTATATAAAATTAGAAAGGTGCATCGCCTATATCCAGGTGATTATTGTGATGTATGTACGTTGGTAACCCTGGTTACTGGCACCCATGGTTTTGTAGTTAATAAGTCAGAGTGCTTTGTGCTGTATCATGGCTCAAGTAAACGTTATATAATATAACAAAAGTATTTTATTTTATTCCTAAGAGTTGCACAACATAACATGGTGGCAGCGTGTAAAATCAAAACAGTGTAGTCCACAACGGTGAACGGGTTATAGAACCAAATTATATCAGAGAAAACACGCCAAGCGAAGGCAGGGAAAAAGGGAAAACAAAATGGAAGCCAGACTACCTTCGGAACTAAATCTGAAAGGAAATGTATCCCAAAATTGGGCATTATTTAAGCAAAAATTAGAGAATTATTTAATAGCTTCTGGGAAGGCTAACAAACCGGACGAAGTCAAAATAGCTGTCTTATTAAATATTATTGGTGATCAAGGATTGTCAATATATAATACATTTGAGTATAAAACAGGAGAGGACCAGAACAAATTTACAACTGTATTAGATAAATTTGCACAACATTGCAATCCCCTTAAAAATTTAGTATACGAACATTATAAGTTTTTCATTAGAGATCAGCAAGAAGGCGAGAGTGTGGATGAATTTGTTACGGAATTAAAGAAGTTGGCTTCCAGCTGTGAATTCAAAGAGAAAGACGTTATGATAAGAGACAGGTTAGTACTTGGTATTTCTGATAAAAGAATACAAGAGAAATTACTACAATCAGCCAACATAGAACTTACAGAAGCTATAACGATATGCCAATCAATAGAGAGCAGTACAAACAAACTAAAGGAAGTTGTCAGGATCGGACACTCTGAAACAATAAGTGTAATTAAATCGAAGACAAATAGTGGTGAGTTGAAGAGATCAAATAACAGCAAACACAGTGATTCTAAGGAACTAACTAGTGCTAAAATTGAGTGTACCAGATGTGGGGGTAAACATGTTAAAAACTAGTGCCCAGCATTTAATAAAATATGTTCGAGGTGCAAGTTAAAAGGTCATTTTTATAAAATGTGTCGTACAAAACTAAAGGTTAATGAACTCACAGAAGGACATCGTAGGGACAGTACGAGTGATAACAATGATCAGATTGTTTGGATGGTAAATCAAACTAAAACATTACACACTGATGTAAATGCAATAGAGTGGTTTGTACCTATTTATGTTGACAATCATAGAATAAACTTTAAAGTAGATACTGGTAGCGATGTAAATATTATTAATGAATTAGATTGGAATAGAATCAATGAATTTAAAAAACATAGAATGACTGTTGTAACCTCTTCACTAAAATCATATTCAGGTCATAATATAGATGTTAAGGGAACTATTAGGTTAAAGTGTTATTATAATGATGTATGTATTGAAACATTGTTTTATATTGTAAATACTAGAAATAAGTCACTTATTGGTCTTGAATGTGCTTCTAAATTTGGTATTGTTAATAATGTACATCAAATTGATGAAAAACAGAATCCTAAAGCTATTATCAATGAATATAGCAGTGTGTTTCAAGGTATTGGGAAAATCAAGAGGCCATACCATATTGAGTTAGCAGAAAATGCTGTGCCTGTAATATGTCCAGCAAGAAAGATTCCGTTGGCTCTAAAAACAGCTGTCAAGAAGAAGTTGGATAAAATGTTGGAAGAAGGAATACTGGTAAAAGTTGAAGAAGCAACTGACTGGTGTCACCCTATTGTATGTGTGCCTAAACGTGATGGGGATGTACGAGTATGTATTGATCCTCGTAATTTAAACAAATATATCAGAAGACCACACTATTATATACCAAATCAAGAGTCATTGCTCGCAGAATTACAAGGATTTAAATACTTCAGTTTGTTAGATGCCTCATCTGCTTTTCTACAAATACCATTGGATGAAGAAAGTTCAAGATTGTGTACCATTAACACATCTTTTGGAAGATACCGTTATACAAGAATGCCATATGGTTTGTCATCTGCACCAGAGTATTTTCAGCGGGTGATTATGGATGTCCTTCAGGGTACTAATGCGAAAGCATATTTTGATGATATTTTGGTTTGTGGCAAAAACATACAAGAGCACAATGAGAACCTAAGACATGTCTTACAGAAACTTCAAGAAGAAGGTATCACTTTGAATAAGACAAAGTCAATTATTGCAGCTAAAGAATTAACATTCTTAGGCCATGTTATTAACGAAAATGGGGTAGCCGCAGATCGTCAGAAAGTAAAAGCAATTGTAGGAATGCCTACACCTAAAAGTAAAATTGAATTGCAACGCTTTCTTGGAATGTGCAATTACTTGGCAAAATTTATACCTAACTTATCTGAACGAACTGCATGCTTGAGGAATTTGCTCAAAAATAAAAATGAATGGCAATGGGGCTCCAATGAGGAAATTTGTTTTAAAAATTTAAAGGAGACAATTAGTTCTACACCTGTGTTGGCCTACTATAACCCAGACAAGGTAACCGTTCTGTGTGTTGATAGTAGTCACTATGGATTGGGTGCTGTCATCTCACAAGATGGGCATCCCATTGAATATGCTAGTGCGTCATTGACGACGGCACAACAAAGATATAATCAAATAGAAAAGGAACTATTGGCAATAGTGTTTGGACTAGAAAGATTCAATTATTTTCTTTATGGACATAAAGCGATAATAATTGAGACAGATCACAAACCTCTATTAGGTTTGTTGAAAAAACCACTAGATGAATTATCGCCTAGACTCCAAAGATTGGCGGTTAGATTATTAAGATATCGATTTGAGTTGAAATATATCCCAGGCAAAGACCAAGTAGCAGCTGACACCCTTAGCCGAGCACCATTACAGGATTCCATTAGTCTACTCGATCATCTCAACAATTCAAACATAAACGAACAAAGAGGTTAGTGCATGCTGTTAATTCAGATTTAGTGCTACAAAAGCTAAAATACTATACCATAAATGGTTGGCCTACTCATAAATCTAATGCCGATAAGGAATTAAATCAATTCTGGCAGGTAAAAGATGATATATTTGTACATAGCAATGTTCTATTTTATAAGAATCGTATAGTAATACCCAACAGCTTAAGACGAGAATTTTTAGATCTTGTTCACAGAAGTCATCAAGGAATAGTTGCATGTAATAGATTGGCGAATGAAATTATGTATTGGCCAGGGATGAGTAAAGATTTAGAAAAGCTTATTCTATCTTGCTTAACTTGCCAAAAATATAGTATATAAGAGTAATGCTAGAGAACCGTTAACGAGTCATCCTATTCCTGACTTACCGTGGCAAAAAATTGGCATTGATTTTAAATCATTCAATAAAGAAGATTTCTTAGTAATTGTAGATTATTTTAGTAAATTTTTAATAGTTAATAAGCTAACTAGCAAAACTGCAAAATCAGTTATTGCATCCCTCAAAAACGTATTTGTGACTCATGGAATTCCACAAGAAATCTTCTCTGACAATGGACCTCCATTCGACTCAAGTGAATATAAACAATTTGCCCGACAATATGACATCGATTTAAAAACATCATCTCCCGGATATCCTCGTTCAAACGGGATGGTAGAACGCCACATTCAGACGATGAAGGGATTGTTTACAAAAGCAATAGAAGATGGGGTAGATCCTATGCTAAGTATATTAAGTTATAATAATACACCTAAAAACAATGCCCCAGCACCAAGCCAACTACTAATGGGTAGAAAATTGAAGATGGTAATACCGGTTCCTACAGTTGTGCTTAGACCCAAATACCCATATAGACAACAAATAAGGCAAGAGGAGGAAAATAAGAAGCGCCAAAAGAAGTATTATGATCTGCACACAAAGCAATTAGCCGAACTGCAGCCACAACAACAGGTACTAGTGCAAGATCACGTTAGGAGTTGGAAACCTGGAATAATAACTGAAAAGAGTGGTCCCAATGATTACAACGTAAATGTGGATGATACTACTTATCGTCGAAACCGAATACACCTGAAACCTCTGGTAGCTCCGGAATCCATTCAACCAAAAGAAACGCCTCCGGAACCTTCAAACAATTATAATGATAAAGAAAATAAACCAGCAGCAACCGTAACCCGCTCAGGACGCATTATCAAACCAATAAATAAATTGAATTTGTAATCACGCAACTTATTCTTAAAAGGGGGCGTGTGATGTATGTACTGCTATGGTTTGGCACCCCGGGTTTCGGAAATTTAAATGTGTATTTTTATTTATTCCATATCAGCCTTGTCAAAACAATGTCAGAGTTTCCATAAGTTTTGTTAAGAATTTTGATTTAATTATTAGTAGTATTTTTTTTGGCCAGTTGTATATATTTAATCTCATTTATTTGTACATTTTGCGTACTCCTGTATTGTATAGTTTATTTGCTAGTTTTTTTTTCTTAGCGTTGCGCTGTGCGTTGAACGCACGAGTTTGTAAATTTCATATATATGCCGTGTTACCCGGGAGGCCCGGGAGAGTTATCAGATAGACGGGCTCGCGTATTGATGTGTTGTTTTCGGATACCGTTAATGGTAATCCGTTTCAGTTAAAATGTAGCTCGTTGTGTTTAAAATCGTCTATCTAGTAATTCTATTGTTAAATTAGTGTTTATGTATTTGTGCACATACATGTAAGGCTTTTTAATTATATTCGTTTTAGAAGTAAGCGCGTTTAGAGTTTAAATTTTCCGTTTTTTATTAGTAATTTTCAAATTAATTTAATTTTATCACCTCGGGGCAGGTGAAGTGAAGCTGAGAGCTTGGTTTTATATTTCATTGTTAATTTTGCTTGTTTCTCCACGTTATTTGAATTAAATTTTTAGTTTGCTTTGAATTTTTAAAACCACGTGGATATTTTTTGTGGTACTAGAAAGTCCTTCTAGAACGAATTCACCATTTTGTTTGCTAAAGGATTTGAATTGTCCTTTCTTAATTGTAAATTCTCATGCAGTTTTTGAGCATATATTTTTGGCAATCCCAACGTGGTGCACGACATCATTGCATTTTTAGTTGTCGTAAATTTTCATGCAGTTTTTGAGCATATATTTTTGGCAATCCCAATGTGCGAAGCACGATATGATTGTAATTGTAATTAGTAAGATTAGGATCCCGTGTTTTGAATTTGTGGGAGTTTCTCGTTGCGTTGATAAGGCTGATATTCGTGTGTTTAAAAACTTTTTATGTACACCGCTGCGAGAATGAAGATGGACAGGACCACGAGGGATCAGGAAGTGGACGTTCCTGGAGACCAGAGTTGGCGGAGCCAAGGAACTCATGGCAGGAAGGAGTCGGTTGTGGCAGGACAAAAGGGAAGGATGGACGAAAAGGAAATTGTGGCAGGAACAAAGGGAAGGATGGACGAAAAGGAGATTCAGGGAGACAAAGGAGACAGTTTTAAGGAAAGTATTAATAGTATGTATGAGATGATGGCAATGATGAAACAAATGATACAGAATTATGACAGAAGTATTGAGAAAATGGATGGATGGTTGAAAAAAGATTATAGTGTAGTTGATGTAGAAAAGAAAGAGATTCAGATGGAAGGGGATAAAATCAATCGGGGTTCAGATACTTCTAATGAGGAGAAAGTTGATGATAATGTTGTTAATTTGAGTAAAGAAAGGGAAGTTGAAGTTCTTGATGATTTAGATAAAGAAAGGGAAGATAAAGTTGATGAAAATGTTGATGTTTTGAATAAAGAAAGGGAAGATAAAGTTGATGAAAATGTTGATGTTTTGAATAAAGAAAGGGAAGAGAAAGTTGTTGATGATTTAGATAGAGAAAGGGAAGATAATATTAATAGTTTAGGTAGAGAAGAGGAAAATGATGATGAAAATGTTGATGATGAAAAGGATGATGAAAAAATGAAATATTGTGATGATAGTTTTAAGTTTGAAATACAAGGTTGCGGAAAAGTTAGAGGTGATGAGATACAAGGTAGCGAAAAAGTTGTTGGAGATGTTGGATCCGAAGAGGATATTGAGGTTGAGGTTTTTGGTGAGTTAGAGGTAGAGAAAGAAGAAGTCAACAATTCCCAAGCAGAATTCCCAGAAGTAATCAACAATTCCCAAGGAGAAATAGTCTATTGAAATATTAGTAAGCAACTAAGCATATATCAACCATGGCTACTCTCAAATCAAGCGTGATAAAAGAAGATCCTATCGATATAGAAATAAGACAAAAAAGGGAAAAACTTAAAGTTTTCCTAACCTCCACAAAAGTTCATAAAGCAATCCCTATAGAGGCAAAAATAAAAAAGAACATAAAACTAAATATCCCGGCTGTCTACGAAGAAGGGGGAAAGAGAACACTGACATACATTAAGACAACCTTGTCTGTTTGGAGGGAGACGGAGGCAGGAGAAAACAATTGTTTAGATAAGGATATTGCTAGTGTTGTGTATATTATCGAGACAAATCACACAGGATTTGTTCGACCAGATCAACAGACATTATTGTTGTTCTCTTCCCTTACCAATGTAAAAGCATCTGAGGAGGATATACAACCAGTTGAGTCCAAAGACAAAAGAATTGTATGTTTAGGGGTAGACAGAACATCCAGTCTTAGCTACGTATGGGAGTTGGAGAAATATCAGAAAAAATCCCCTCCATTTAACACGGGAACACCGGCATCAGATGAGGAAAAGAGCCTAATTATCAGTGCATATTTGAATTATTATATCTCATTATTCTCTGCTACACAACGAAATAAGATCATTGACTCACTACACAAGGGAGGTGCGGATTGCGTAGAGTGGTACAAAGCATCTGACGACCATGTTACCGAAATGAGGAACGACTTTACAAGAAAATCACATATGATCACGGTTGCAGATCAAACATTATACGCTTTCTTCGGGATCTGTTCCATATCTAAGGCCGGTGCAGATTAAAAATTTGTAAAAGATTAGGTAGATAAAAGAGCAAAGGCGTTATTAATTAGGTGTAAACTCCCCTCGGACAAACAAGTCCCTGATATATCTAACGACTTATTGATTGTTGGCTCCTTCCTGGATGACAAACTTGAGATAAGGAGAGCCCTTCTAGAACCAATTCTAGAAAAGCTTGGGGATTTGTATCGCAGGTTCAGATGGTTCTTGCATATACCGGCATGACGTCCCTCAAAGAGGCTTGGGATTTTGCATCTGATTGTAGAATCTTATGCAGGTTTGTTTTATGCCAGAATCTTATATTTATGGTTTTAATTTCCCCTGTAAATTGTATCAAATGTTTTTTTTCTTTTTTTTTTAAAAAATAAATTTAATGATTGTTAATATCATTTTAAAAATCACTAGTTCTTTTATTTTTGAATCTGCCATTTCAATTTTTGGAAATTTTAATGAAAGTCATTTTTGCAACCGCCCACTATTAATTTTTAATAAATTTTCTTTGAGATTTAGGAGTCTCTGGCGCCCTTTTGGATTCATTTTTGCTGGGCTAGCTAAATTAATTTTGTCATTTTTAATTTTTCTGTACTTATATGCTTGGACCATCAGTTCACAGCAGTACGTTGGTAACCCTGGTTACTGGCACCCATGGTTTTGTAGTTAATAAGTCAGAGTGCTTTGTGCTGTATCATGGCTCAAGTAAACGTTATATAATATAACAAAAGTATTTTATTTTATTCCTAAGAGTTGCACAATATAACAATTATAACCGTAGTTTAGAATTTTTTCCGGTGATATTTACAGAAACGGCTGTAGTTCCGTACCTCGACCGCTGAATTCACGATTTATATGGACACTAACGGATGGAACACGACTTGCTGAGCCCCAAAAGAACATTCATTTTTTTATGAAATGAAAAGAAAGTAGTGAAAATTATTTTGAAAAATGCTAATTTCCAAGATATGGTCGACGCGATTTTGACGTTTATTAGGTGTGGCAGCGGCGAAAGTTACTAAATGTAACCAAAAAACGTTCATAAAGTGCGCGAAATACAAACTTTCCGTCGAGGTAGCGTAAATTAATGTTAGTAAATATAAGTGAATTGATAGTTATGCAGCTCATCGAATGTTCTGAAATGATATATTAGTTCTTCAGGATCTTAGATACACATATTTGACGTTTTATATTATCCGTATTATAAAATTTCATTTAAATTTGCATATTAATATGGTGTAAAACGATTATAATATACCGACTTGACTCGTTTAATTAAATAGGTTTGAGAATATCATATGTTGTCGACTTTATCTTTCCATTGTTAGTGCCTTAAGACAATATAAAGAAAAGGAATAGTGTAGGGTAATAGTATGTATCCCTCTCGGGGATCAGATGACGTCATCCGTGACGTCACGGCAACGATTTCCAGCACATAGACAGAAGTTTTCGATTAGATTTGGGGCGAAATATAGATTATATACCTGATATATTCGGCATCTGCAAGAGTCACAGAATTGTGTGTGCAATAATACAATAATAAATGTACTAATGTCACAAATATATAAATAATACACGAGAACGCTAAAACCTATTTAAAATTTGCAGATTTGTGACTGTTAATTGAACCACTAAAATAGTAAAGTTGTTTGGTTCTTATGTTCATTGGAAATTCTCCTAAATAATATATCCTATACTATAATAAAGCCACTAATATAAATAGATGTGATAATTAAATAAAACAATCGGTCGTTAGAATGCTGTAGTGTGTAGAGTGTATAATGAATATATCTAATTTCCCACAACTTTTCCTACATAAGGGGTAAGGTGATGCTTGATGTAAACTCTCTAGCCTCTCCTGATTTAATTCCTAGCGCCACCATTTCTTTTCTGGGGATTCTATGACAACAGAACTACCGTTTTAGGTAAATTTTTTTGCCCATCATCAACTCTAAACGTAATTATACGGGGCGATATTGCTCTCTTTAAATTAAGTCCTTGTGTGCCACGTTGTGTTTTGCTTTTCGTTATAATGCTTTATGTAATAGATATCGTAAAACATTTGTAATATACAAAAACGTCCTATGTAGAGGACATAAATCACAATTAAGGTTATTAAATATGACTATTTGGCACAGTTTTCGCATATATGATGTATTGTATCTACATAAGGGAATGGAAATAGTGCACACTGATGATAACACTCACCAGGTCATAAACCATTAGATTGAACAAGGAAGATACGGGTTCAACGCATGGTGTGCTATCATCGGCACTCGTATCATATCATATTTACCGGGAAAATTTAAACGTTGAACGATATCTGCAGATTTTATAAGAAAATATTGAAGAAATCATAGACGACCTTCCATTACAACACAGGAGGACTTTATTTTTTCAAGATCCCCCGATTTGATTTCTTTCTGTGGGAGCATGTAAAGGATTGTTTATATTGTAGAATTTAATTTCAAATTCAAACTTCGCGCGCCAAACGAAGTGAAGTTAGTTGTATACGATGGGAAGGAGGAGAGGTGCGGAGATTATGGGAACTACGGTGGTACTGTATTTTTTTATGTGACTTTATGTAATTTTGTAGTGAGATGTTTTAAAGAGTAAATATATATATTCCGCAAAGCCTACAAGTTATTTTCGTACCGCGCGACATTCAAAAGCAAGAGAACCCTCTACAATATAAGGTACCGCACAATAATGTTCAGGGTTTAATTCAGAATTTTGAAGAATGCTTAAATGATGTTTTTAACATTCATATTCATAATGCAGTTAGAAGCATAAGTAGAAGATGTCAGTTGTGTTTGAACAATAATGGAATGCGGTTTGGACATTTGATGTAACAAATATATAGTTATTTTACATTTCTACTTCGAATAAAAAGAAATTGTCTAATAAACATTGATCATATGTTTGTTTATTTCACGCTTATGTTTGTCATGGGCTACTAAATTAATAACGTAAACATTTTTTTAATTTCCTCTTTTCTTGGTTTTTAGGTCATAAATAATGAAAACATTAATGACTACTACAACGTTTCCCTTTATTTCAAGCTTTTCCAAATATATAAATGTAAAAAGTGTAAATTATAAATAACATTTTTTTGTTTAATAAATAACAAATTCCTATAATATCCATTAAAATAATTTGTCATTTATTAAACAAAAAAAATATTTATAATATACACTGTTTACATTTTATATTTATATACTTGAAAAAACTTTGAAATAAAGCGAAACGTTGTAATAGTCATTAATGTTTACAATATTAGGACCTAAAAACCAAGAAAAGAAGAAATTAAAATTATATACATGGTCAAGAAATGAAGCTTTAAAAGTAAACAATTTTTACTTTTGAAATTTTATTGGATAACTGATAGAACTCCATAAACCATATATTTTTGAAAAAAGAAAAAAAAACTCCATCTATACCACTGCCTACTACGACTTACACTTAAAAAATTCAACAACCGCAGGCAAAAAATTAATGAATAAAGTTATAATCTGATTTAACTAGTCGATTCTACTCGTAAAAGTGCCTCAATAATGTTAAAACAGTTTCTTCGTATCGTTAAAGTCAAGCAAGTCGTTAGGCATTCTGGAAAAGTCGAAAAAAAAAACAATTTTTGGCTATAACTCAAAAACAAAAGAATTCATTCGAACTCGTTTTTTTTTCCTATTTCTTAGGCCATTTTCACACGGAGAGCCGCAAGGCTCGCCCTCGCGAGTGAGAGAAGGCGCGCAAGACTGAAATGCAAAGAGTACAATCGGAGCTTTCACATGGGGCGTACGGGCCTTTAGAGCGCGCGAGTGCGAGCCGGTATGGCTTGTGCATCTCGAGCCGGGCGTTTGTAAGGAGAGCGCGAGTCATCCTCTAAATGCAAAAGAAGGAGTGGGGTATTCACACGAAGGGCGATAATAGCTCTCGTCCCTCAGTCTCCAGTCACTCGTTCCAAAGCGCTGAAGCAACATGGATGATGTTGAGTTACTAATTAATGCTGTGCGCATCCGCCCTTCTCTTTGGGACAAAAATATAGATAGCTACAGAGACCGAAATGAAGTGGCTAGAAATTGGAGGGAGATCTGCGAATCCCTAAACCCGGATTTTGGAAAACTGTCAGTGCCTGACCAAAAAAAGAACGGTAAGTTGAAATGGAATTTATTTATTTATATGGCTGATTCGCCTTTAAAAAAAGATGTTATACTAAATACCTTTTTACACACTTTTCATTAACAATATGGAAAAGATATTCATCAGAATATAAATGAAAAGGTTCAAATGTATAAAAATAGGAATACATACGGAAAAAAAATATGAAACTAAGACAAAGTTAAGTTAAATTTGAATGTTAAATTTTATCCATCTGCCATGGTACAGCGCCAGCAGGTGACATGAAATAATCACAGACAGCATTTCTTACATTGTTAGCAGACAAGGTTCCTCGCACTGCTTGCTGCTGTTGTCGTACGTCCTCCAGTCCTGTAATTGTCATTGTGTCTTCGAACGCAAAACCATCTCTGCCACGAACAAAATTATGAAGCACAACACAACATTTGACAATGTCTACTGCGAAATCTGGTTGCACATTGATTGCCCGGTGAAGGATTCGCCATTTGTTGGTTAAAATTCCAAATGCACATTCTACAAACCGTCTTGCCCTACTCAAACGGTAATTGAATACTCTCTTTCCGACTGAAAGATTTCGCCCACCAAAGGGTCTCAACAAGTTTCTGTGCAACCCGAAAGCCTCATCAGCGATAAAAACATGAGGTAGTTGAGGTCCCATTGCACCAGGAAGACATTTCTCGGTCGGAAGTTCAATATTCTCGTTTTCGATTGATCTCCAAAGCCTGGAACGTTGGAAAACCGAAGAGTCGCAATCCTTTCCGTAGCTGCCAATATCAACGTACACAAAGCGGTATTCAGAATCCGCTATAGCCATGAGGACCACAGAAAAATATTGCTTGTAATTGTAGTACATGGATCCACTTTTAAAAGGGCATACCAAACGTATATGTTTCCCGTCAACAGCGCCAAGACAATGTGGGAAGTTAGCTTTTCTTTCGAAGCCTGCTGCAATGCTTCCCACTGCTCTTTTGTCGGTAGTGGGAGCATTTCTGCTTTCATAGTTAACCAGATGGCTCGGCATACGCTTCTCACGATCATTGATGCAGTTGAAATTCCGATTCTAAATATGAAATGGAGCTCGGTGAATGTGCAACCACTTGCAAGATACCTAAAAGGATAGAAAAGGTGCAAGATTAATTTCGTTCTTCTTTCTCCCCTCCCAAAAAAAATAGCACCAGGGTCAAAGTCTCATTTTGTTGTCACTCTACTCAGTAATCATTTCTTTGTTGTTACAGAAAAGGAATTAATAACAAAATGGAAAACCTCAGAGATGGGTACGGAAAGGACTAGACAGGGCAAAACGGGCCAGGAGATCAGGAGCCCCGCTTCAAAATCAGGAAATATATTTACCAACCAAATGGATTTCTTGAGGAAAGTTTTTGAATCAAGAGCGACTGAAGATTCACTTGCAAGTGAGAACAGTGACTCAGAAAGCTGCCTCGGAAGTGAAGGAAGAGCTGCAGCTGAGGATCAACAGCAGTTTACTACAGGTGCGGGATCTTTGAATGTAGAAAGCAATAGCACTCAAGAAGCAGATGCTCATCCACGAAAAAAGAAGGGGAAAAAAGCAACACCCAGAGGACAGTCTGACGATTTTGAAAAGAAACTGCTGCAGTTGATTGAAACCCCTAACAGGCATATTGCTTTCATTCAAGGACTACTGCCGACATTAGAAACATTCACTGACGATGAAGTCGTGGAATTTCAAGCTGGTGCGCTGCACTTGATTAAAACAATAAAATCTGCGAGGAATATCCCACCTCACGCCTCTGTTCCTCTGTCTGCCAACCTAAAGCAGACAAATCAGCCATTCGTATGGGGACAACCCAGCATTCCTGCTCAGCATTCCAGGTACCACTCGCACATGATGCCAACCATTTATCCGCACTTGAATACTGCTTCTACTCAACTTTATTCAATGACCTCTCCCAGTCCTACAACTTCCACTCAGTTATATTCACCAACCAATACCGAAACTTCGTCTCCATCTCACACTCCAGTAATATGGGATCTACCTTAATTGCTTTGTTTTAATGAGTAGGTGGGTTCCTACCCAATTTTTTGTTATATTCCGTATTTTCCATTCTCACTACCTACTTTTCTAACTTGTTTTGCATTACTTTTATAAATAACTTTTTAAACATATAGGTACTTTCATAAATAAATTTTTGTAATAACGAACGCTGCAAAATTTTATTATTTTTCTTTCTCTTCGAGTTCTCTTGCTTTAGGCAAAAATTGGACATATTTCCGGTTTTTTCGTTCAGACATTTACACATTGCAATATTACTTACTTTAATGTTGCAGCCAGCCTCAGTTCAGGTTTAATGCAGTTCCGCATGTTTGTGTCTTCGAGCTGGATGATATTCTTTATCTTCTCGAGGAGCTCATCAAATGAGGCCATTGACATTCTAAAGTATCTGAAAAACTTATCGTCATCGCGTCGAAGTTCTTGATAAAGCGTGGCAAAAACTCCTGCTTCATCGCGCCTTTCGTTGATAGGATGAACCCAATATGTTCTTTGAGCATTGGCGTCTTTGTCGTCGAAGACGGCGTCGGACGAAGGAGATAAACAGCCACAGCACGTGTACGATCCATAGCAACTGACGCGAGCCGCGAGCCCTATCCGACTCGCCGTGTGAAAGAGTGGGAGGTAGGAGCGGAAAAAGCTCTCACTCGCGAGGGCGAGCCTTGCGGCTCTCCGTGTGAAAATGGCCTTACGGTTACCGAGATGCTCTATTCTAACAAACAAATTGGATCACTCGGCACACTGTATCAAATAAGGTGAGAGCCACTGTACGTGACACCTACAAAAAAAAGCCACTAACTTTTTATTGGTCGAAACAGTTGTGACACTTTTAGGACATAATTTGAAATTCATTATTGCTTGAATTGATGCTGAAAATTAAATGTTGAATTGCTTTACGCATTAGTCATCGTATAACACAATAATCAAGCCATTTTTCCATAATTTGTTGGAGAACCCGACCCTATTCTTATTATTACTTTTTTATACCCTTTTCAATCGTTCTCCATAGTCTTCGTGAATATTCTGTTACTTTACGTTTAAATCAAGCTTCCATAAAATATATCATACAACAAAATATGAGTATTTTAATCATAGATATTAAAGCGCCCTTAAACGCAATTAAAATTAGGGTATGGTAGATACCTTTCTGATAAGATTATTTTATGACTTATTATTTAACATATAGCAAATTAACCATTTAATTTTTTATTTTATGGCACAAAACGCTAGAATTCTACTAGAAGTATAAAAAAGCAGTATCTTTTCTTAAATATTCGATTATGACATTGCCTACTACAATTTGCATTAAAGAAAATAATATGACGTCATTATTTGAAATTTCGAAGTATTACATAAATCGATTTAGTTCCTAAATTCAAATAAGCAAGTTATAAGGAAAAAATAGAAATCGAATAAAAAAATAATTTCTTTTGAATATCTTGGAAATGATAAGATAAATTTAAAAACCGCCAACAACTGATCTCGAAAAAATAGCCCTATCTCATTGTTCGTATCTCAGTTGCGAAGTGTATTTATCTATAATGTGCATAAAATCTGATCCAGCTGTACCATCGCTGTCAGTCATAATGTCCGGTTGGTGACGTATATCCAAGGGCACGGTTACAGTCTATTCTGTCAGCTTATCGGGTAGGCGCGTCAAGTATAGCATAGTTCTTGTGTAGGTGGCCTCGGGCACTCGGAAACGATTAGAATGTTTATTTTTTAAAGATTAAAAATCGTTTGAGATTATATCTAAAGGAGAAATACTAGGAACAAAATAACCTTTTCACTTACTGACTAGGATGTTTAATTTGGAATCTGATAAAAATTTGTAGTTTTTAAATAAACAATATTAAGTACCTATTGAATTAATATACAGGGTTTTCCACGGAAGTGGCTAGTTAGAAGTTTTCCGGCTTAACGAAATTCCTCAGTTTTAAAAATTTGGGGTTCCCAACAACTTGGCACTTACTTTTTTTTCTAAAATATTTCCAACTTTTTTGCACTTCCGGTTAACCGGAAGTCGCCATGAACTTTGTTATTTTAAATAGAACACCCTATATATTATTATATTTTTGAATTTACCATAAAATTCTATGACGATTACTACTAGGGTTTCCTATACCTATCTTCAACTGTTTTTGAGATATTACGATTTTTGTTAAAATTTTGACATTTACATCGTTATATGTAATTGGTTGAGCCTCACTTGGTTTAAGTGTCAGAAGTCTCCCACTTTAAAATTAGCAAGTACTAACATTGTTTTACCAAAACGTAATAAAAAAAATCATTGGAATTATACAGGGTGTTTAAAAATTAGTAGCATATCAAAGAATTTTGACAATTGCAAAACTTCATTTTTTCAAATAGAACAGCCTGTATATTTTTATATTTTTGGATGTAGAATTAAATTTTACACCGATTTGCTGTAACATTCCCTATACCCATCTTCAGCAGTTTTCTTTTAAATTACTCATTTTGTTTATTACCGCTTTCAAATGGCCGAACAATTTCTATCTGGTGGGCCATGACTTTGACATCACAGCCATTTATTATTATTAGTAAATATTATTCTTATAATCATTGTTTGTCACATGTTGTGTGGTCAGTTGGATGCATATTATTGTGGAACTTATGAAAAAATCAGCAGAGCAAAAGCGAAATTAGTATTAGCGTTGGATTCTTCGATATTTGTGCATGTGAAAGAGACGAAAACAGCAAAGGAATTATGGTTAAAATTAAAATCAATGTGTAATGACACTGGATTTACCAGAAAAATCCGATTGCTACTAGTGAATCGATGGAAACATACATAAATCAGGTAATAGAAACGGCACAAAGTTGAGACGGACCGGTTTTAATATTAACGACGAATGAGTTGGATCCCTATTGCTGGCTGGATTACCAGAAAGGTTTGCGCCGATGATTATGGCTATTGAACATTCTGGAATAAAAATTGAAACGGACGCCATAAAGAGTAAATTACTGGACATGGCAGTTAGTGTAGACAAGACAGGATTGGCATTTGCCTACAAGGCTACAGTTTTTCGCAATAACAAAAGCAAAAGTAAGGTTGATCAATCTGTCCGTCGTGATCGTGAAGTTCCAACACCAATCCATACACACCTCAACAAAATGGAATGTCCGAAAAATTAAACTGTACTATAGTAGAGAATAGTTAGAAAAAGCAAAGTGTTTATTCCTAGATGGAAATTTAGAAAACCGTTTCTGGGCAGAAGCCGTAAATAACACAACAGATCAGTAGTCTCAGGTTTAAAAAAGTGAAGAGATCAGGAAGAGTACCAAAACCTAAGAATTTTGATGATTATGTGACGTATATCTGTGAAACAAACTTGTGTGTAGAAGGTGAACCTACTACAATAAAGGAAGCTCTATCAAGACAACAAGGCAACAAGTAGAAAGAAGCAATTCAAGAGGAGTTGCAGTCAATCAAAGAAAATAAACTGGCAGATACTCCAGAAGGTGGAACAATTGTAGAATGCAAGTGGGTCTTTAAAATAAAAAGTGACAGTGAAGGAAGAAATTTCAGTCAGGTATTTTATCACAGCTTTATAAATAACATAAAAAAAGTAACATAAATAATCAAAAATTCTAAAACTAATACAGTCGCGAGCAAATGTTATAGGCACCTTTGACAAAACTAATGGGTTTCATATTTCTTGCATTTTTTTGTGACAATTATTTCAACGTTTATATAATCGTCTTTATGGTTACAATAGTCTTTATAGATACCTTTTGTAAATGTATTATTTTTTTTATATATTTTCAAGTCTTCGAGATGTCACTTTCCCCCTCCCATCTAAAAAGTATTATAGCTGTACTAAAACACTCTAATATGCAACAATTAATAAGATCCCTTAAAATACTACATATTTATAATGTATTACCTACAAGTTTTTATTTTCTCATTTCTTACTGCGATATTCGCCCAAAATTTAGGGTGCCTATAACATTTGCTCGCGACTGTATGTAATAAGTATAAAATCTCAAACTGAACTAGACTAAAATTTTAAATACCACTACAATAAAACTTACTCAAAAAATCTTTAGGGACAATGAAATACATTAATTATTGATTAAATGCTCAAATAGCCTTCCTTCTGAGAAGTAATAGTAAACCGATTTAAAAAAATTCCATGCACATTTATTAATACATTCGGGAGGACAGTGTCACTGATTTCAATAAAAAAATAATAAACAATCCTTAATAAGGGAAATACCTTTTAATAAGCATAACATTTTAAACCCGACTAGACAAATAAATCCGAACGGAAATCTTTGCCCAAGCCAAAAAGCTTGCGGCATCTTTGTCTCATGCCGTAAAAGATATTATCTTTCATCGTCCCGAATGACCCGTGATCACAGGTGCTTTTTTTTTTTAATTTTTCTAGAATATTTAATTAGTAGAAAAACAAAATAAAAAATACGTATTTATTTCTATAACCACAAACTATGAAAAGTATATGTAAAAATAGCCTAACTAATATTCCTCTTCCCCAAATTATGATAGTTTTCCCTACCTTTAGTGCTATAATATGGTACAGCATGATATGAAAGTAGCAGTAGTAGTGTATTAAAAAAATGCCCAGAAACACGAAATATTACAGAGAAAATAACAACTAGCCTATTAAAACATGCAGTATTTTTCGCATTTGATAACACCGAGTGTAATTAATGAACATATTAAATATTTAATTAATCAAGTACTTAAATTTTTCTGTTAGAAAAACTACAAATTGTTATCAAATGAATCGGCAAAAAAAAAACAAATCTACAACTACAAAATTAGATACACAACGCAATAACTGAAAAATTTGTTTAATTATTTCTCCTTTAGATATTATCTCAAACGATTCTTAATCCTTAAATTGATTAAAAATCGTTTGAACTACTCGGAAATTCGAATAATTTCCGAGTATCCGAGGTAACCTGCATAAAACCTCTGCTTAAAGGGGCGGACACATCCCTCTATTTTCGTAACACGAACTACATCACTCTAATGCAATTCTCTGTCGAATATAATCAATATGAGATGGCGCTACTAGTACCATTCGCTTACTATTGTTGAGAAAAAGTTTAAAGTGACAATTTAGAAAGTGATGGGTAGTTCTGAAAAGAGATGGTGCGTGTTTCGACCGTAAACATCTGGTAAACATATTCTTGGGAAATTCCTTCAATTATGATTTATGATTATACGTTTGGGGCGCTTGCCTAATACATCGCGGCGTGCGTATTCACTTTCTCTTATGCATTTGAATTTAAATACCGGGATACTAGTGATTTTATTGTTATTATTATACTAGTTACAGTTGACGGACTTTCGGAGTATCGAATATTTTGTGCACAAAATCTTTTCAAGATGGCGTAATGTTATTGTTTATGTTTATAAATAACGAAATTGTTTTATTCAGATTATTTTATCTTTTTAATTTTGTATACTGTTTATTAGATAACTAGTTCGTGTGTATTTCTGTGTGGTGTGTATAGTTATTGTGAAAGACATTAGATTGTTTCATCGTTGCATATAGTTTTGCTTTTATGTGCTCTAAAGTGTGCAAAAATAAGTTCTTACAATGAATAAAAAGTGATCAAAGACTGCAATACATTGTGCTGTGGAAACATGCTTCAATAATTCTAAAAAAAACGAGATGTAGTTTTGTTTTCTTTCTGATAAATAAAATGTGGTAAATTCTCTGCATATGTTTTCTATATCAAATATATTCATTATAGTGCTCTTACAGTGGACAGAGAAATGTAAAACAGTAGGATATTTATATAGACAAATTTATGGAAAACTGCTCGAATACTCTAAAAATACATTCCGAAGACTTGCAATTTAAACGCTTTAATAGATTATTAAAAAACAAATGTGACAAGGCATAACAATGAATGTTTTTCCATGATTTTTTGTACCAACAAGTATTACATATCAATTAGGATATTGGAAACCTAAAAAGATTTAAACGGAGAATTTTGTTAGAAGCAGTAAAATGGTATAATTAAACAAATTAAATTATTAAAGCAGTGAATAAAACTTTTTTCTTGTTTTATTTGTAATACATTATGCAGCTAACTTATATGTCTATGTAAAAACATAAAGCTATTTGCTTATAACTTCCACTACCCAGTCATGATTCTTTTAAATATTTCAACGTCCAAGCAAACATCACATTAATAAAATAATATCTATTATGTTATACATATAATATAATATAATACTTAAGATTATTTATTTCCCTATCGCTAGAAGATGCCCCTAAGTTCACTTTGTATTTGTAGGTCACGAAAGCGTGTATACAAAACATCAGAGGTGCCAACAATTATGTCCTTACTGTTACACTGTGAAATACAAATTTTACTCTTTCAGATTCAAGACGAAATAGTAGGATTTTTAAAATTGTAGTAATTTAGTGTAGGTTGATACGACAGAGCAGCGATATTCTTAATGTTGTATTCTAAGGGTGGTATTAATATGTCTTGTGTGTGTGTAAAGATGTCCGTTTTATATCTTGAATAAAGGCGTTAAATTTTAGTGTTTTGTGTTTATATGGCCATCCTACAAATATCAGAAGTGGGATTCGGATGCGAAGGCGGATTGTGAGAGAAGGAAACGGTACGGAGATTACGACTAGAGGAGAGAACGAGAAGATTTTATGAAAGGAAAAAAACATGGCGACTGAAACGCGGGAAACGGCAGTACTGTTGCAAACGTAGATGAATTTGAGAATTTTGTGAGTAGAAACACAAGTATAGAAGATACTGAGCGTGTAGTAGATATGCCAAACGTAGAAAATAGAGATAACCTAGCTACCATGAATGCGATACTCCAACAGAACACTGTGCTGCTGCGTATGTTACAGACGCAAGTGGAGAAAAATGAATCGTCCACCCCTCTTAAAAATTATAATATTATGCCGGATTTATCAAAAAGTATAAATACATTCACAGGAGATACAAGCTCTGCTACAGCGAATTTATGGTTAGAAAATATCAATAGCACAGCAGCTCTACATGCATGGCCAGATTCATTCACATTGGAGACAGCACGCATGAACTTGGTTGGACCTGCGAGACACTGGTTAGAGGCGAGACAAAATGAAATATCGAACTGGGAAGAATTCAAAACACTGTTTAAGAAGACATTTTGCAAAGTTACGAGTATTACTGAATGCTGGAAACAAATGCAACTATGTATACAAGGGCCTAAGCAAAACATAAGCAGTTATTTCCACGAAAAGGTTAAGTTATGCAAGCAACTGGGATTAAGCTGCGAGGAAACGAAGGAACAAATTGCAATAGGACTATGGTCACGAGAATTAAGTACATTAATTATGTCGAAGAATCGACTACGACACCGATGACTTGTATGGGGACATGCTGGCATATGAGAGGATACAGAGAGCAAGAATCGAAAGAACAGGAATGAAGAAAGAACACATCCCATCAAGGAAGCCACAGGAAGGACCGACTTCAGCACCAGACTACAAGATTACGACTACGAAGTAGAGCACCGAGCAAATACTCGAATGAAACATGTAGATGCTCTCAGCAGGTGTTTCAATAACATTCTTATACTAGAAGAAACTACTATGGAAGAAAATTTAGCAATAAGACAACAACAAGACGATACGATAGTGGAGATAAGAAACGAATTAGAAAAGGCGGAAAGTAAGTTCTATGAATTAAGGACGGGTGGTTATAGAAAAGACAAGGAGAACCTCCTTTCTATGTACCTAAAGTAATGGAGTCGAACATTATTGGAAGCAGCCATGATGACACGGGTCACGTGGGAGTAGACAAAACTTTAGAAATTATACGCAGACTTTATTGGTTTCCGAACATGCGAGATAAGATTAAAAATCACATTGCTAACTGTTTAAAGTGTATTACATTTAATCCAATTTCTGGAAAGCAGCCTGGATTTTCGAATAACATACCTAAAGGAGAATTACCTTTTAATACGATACATATTGATCATTGCGGCCCGCTTGAAAAAACAAAGTCCGGTAAAAAATACATTTTGGCTATTGTAGATGGATTTACGAAATTTATTAGAATTTACGCGTGCAAGACCACAACTTCTGACGAAGCAATCAAATATTTAATTCAATATTTTAGGGCGTACGGAAAGCCTACTCGTATAGTTTCAGACCGAGGATCGGCATTCACCTCGAAAGCATTTGAAGGCTTCGTAACACAGAATGAGATTAACCACTAAAGATCGCAACAGGAGTCCCGAGAGCCAATGGACAAATAGAGCGATTAATAGAAGTATTATACCAATGATATCGAAGATAACGGAAGACAGAGAGCGTTGGGACGAAGTTCTGCCCGAAGTAGAGTACTCGATGAATAACACCGTAAACCGATCGATAGGAGAAACTCCATCGAAAGTATTATTTGGAGTAAATCAAAGAGGACAAGTAGATGATAATTTGAAGTTATATTTAGAATCATTACAAGACCCCGAACGTAACTTAGAGGAAATTAGAGCGGAAGCTTTCGAGAACATTGAGAAGACACAGGTCTAGAACAAGGCTTATTATGATGGAAAGCATAAAGAAGCTATTAAATACACTGAAGGAGAACTAGTAATGATAACGAACACAGACGTAACACCAGGCATAAACAAGAAGCTACTGCCCAAATTTAAAGGACCGTACAGAATCCAGAAAGCTTTGCCGAACGACCGTTATGTAATAAGCGATGTTGAAGGGTTTCAACTCACACAGAAACCGTTCGAAAGTATTTTTGATGCCGCGAATATTAAATTATGGGTTCGAGATTAGATAGTAAATTAAGATATGTAAGAGTTAGGTTAGTTAATAAATATAATTAGTTTTAGAGTGTAATTTTATTCTTGTGGAGTTTTACGTTGTACCAATGATTGAGGCAATCATTATGTCAGATTGGCCGAGCTGTAGTAATTTAGTGTAGGTTGGTACGACAGAGCAGCGATATTCTTAATGTTGTATTCTAAGGGTGGTATTAATATGTCTTGTGTGTGTGTAAAGATGTCCGTTTTATATCTTGAATAAAGGCGTTAAATTTTAGTGTGTTTTGTGTTTATATGGCCATCCTACAAAATAAACTTTTTACCATAATATTGTTTTTTTCCACTGCAAAATTACAAAAAATAAAATACAACCCCGCAATTTTTTTGCAATCAAACTCCAATTCCTATTTTAATTGAATAATATATTACACTGTAATTCCTCTAATATCTAATATCCTTTGCATAGTTTATAAGAAGAAATGAACAAGCTACTACAATAGAATATATTCCGTCAGAGAATTGCACTACAGAAACATATAAAAGCATAAAGTATTTCTAATTAATGACATTAAAAGCATACTTTTTGATGTGCCATCTATGTCACGAATGCCAAACTAACGTAATATCTGTTGTAGCAGATATATGTAAACTTCTCTTCTGTGTATCCCAGTTTTGTTTTTCAAGTTGTTTATCATAATTAGATTGTTTAATTAGCTACTCTTATGTTTATTTTATTTCTACAACAATTCCCGACGCAAGCCATGCAATTTTATCTACATTTACAACTCCACATTTATTTTTTTTGTTAATTTCCTACATCGCCTATTCATGCATGTTTCACTTTCTGTTTTTAAACAATATATTTTAAGTATGCAATGGAAAATGTATCGTTTCGCTCCGCATATTCATGGAGAGTGTGTAAATGCCCTTGTTTTCCAGAAAAACGGCCTATGTTGCGAAAATAACTTGAACAAAGTAACCCATGTTATACTGCCATTATGTTGGCGCGAAAGAGGTTTGTAAACGCGCCTACCCGATAAGGTGAGTACGGTAGACTGTGACCGTACCCCTGAATATACGCAACCAACCGGACATTATGAGTGACGGCGATGGTACGTTACAAACCTTACCTTATAAAGCCGGCACAATCGCTTTTTACATGGTACTTCAGGTACTTCTTTTCAAATGCAACGATTTTGCAAATCGGACAATGAACAATATCTACAAATATATTTGAATTAACAAGGGATATTCTAATACTTTGTTAGTGTAGAGACCATCAGATTTATAGCAGTTCGCTGTACAATGATTGATTTTGTGTTCCCGCAAACATTTCTCAGAACTAAAACCAAGACAACAGGGTATGCAAGCGAAGATGTTAGGAACCTCTTCTTCCAATGGATAATAGTATTTTCCTATATCACTCGAAAATTTCCTAATAGAATCTTCTTCCAGGTACACCAACAGTTCCTCGCCACAATTAATTTGCCTTACACTGCGGTAATACAAGAAACCGTTCCATTGAAAAACGCACAAATTTTGCTGCGACTTATCCACTGTTATATTTATAAATCGCATCCAATTTCTATGCTGGGAGTTGCCCAATTCGGCTAACGTGTTGTCCGCTTTTAATTTCCATCCAAATCCATTATTGCTACGTAAACTTTCTAGGCCTGTATATGGTCCGAAAATTATGTTCTTCGATAAACATTTTAAGGTGAAAATTCCCTGTCTAAATACTAGGTAGTTGTGCGGTATTGTTTTCAGTGCTCTTTGTACAGTTGCTGCTGTACTACAATTATTTAGTATACTTAAAGTACCTTCTTGTATATAACCGTTACAACCTAAAAAATAACAAAATGAAAGGTATATAACATATACACTCGATATGGATCATTTATAAAGTAAATGGAATGAATGACTGAAGTTTTATGGAATTAACAAACTTTAAAAAGAGAGACTATAGTTCCGTACCACTGATTTGGCTGTTTATATGCATATTAACAGAAAGAACAGGTGTCCCCGAGTGTAAAATAGTTATTCATTTTTTGAGCCAATGGAAAGAAAGTACTAGAAATACTGCAAGGATAGAAACCCCTCCACTTACAGGAAAATTTAATTGAAAAAAATACATTAAAATAAATATGGGTAATTTTAAAGCGTTTTTCTTGACCATGTATATGTATTTTAATTTCTTCTTTTTCTTGGTTTTTTAGGTCGTAAATATGGAAATGAACATTAATAACAACGTTTCGCTTTATTTTCAATGCTTTTTCCAGTATAACAAAATATAAAATGTAAATAGAGTAAATTATAAATAATTTTTTTTTTGTTTGATAAATGACAAATTGTTTTGTTTACTAGGATTTTGAATATATCATTATGTTTTATTTAAAGATTGCGTTTTAATATAGGATGTTTTGACTATTTGTTTTTGAATTTTGTAATTAAATAGATCTTTAAAACTGTAAACTTCTCCTAAACCCCTCACTACAAACTGCACTAAACTCGACGTACGTTTCGATAGGAAAGCTATCATCATCAGCAGAAACACTGTTTCTGCAGTGAAGGAGAAGTTCACAACATTACCAGTACCACAGTTTGGAGTATTTTTGTTATCGTTATGATATCTTTAAAAATATATCTTATTTAGCTATAAAATTGAATCAGTGTATGCAGAAACAACACATGTCCAAAAACACAATTGTTGGGAATCGTAGAAAACATTCCAGAGTTGTTGCGACTTTAACCTTTTTTTTTTCGTTTTAATAACTTCAATAAATAATTAACTAAGGTTATGACTTATTTACATATACGTCTTTTACTAACTGACATCTATAGAGTCTTTTTTAGGAAATATGGACATGTGCTGTTTCTGCATATACCGATTCAATTAAGTGCTATAGTTTTGTGAAATATTGGATGTCGGTTTTATCATTAACCCCGTTTTTATAAATTTGAATTATTTCAAGTATATTACGTGTTTTTAAATTTTATACTTTATTAAAAAATTGTTATATTGTTGAAATCAAAGGTATCCCTAGTAGCAAAATTTAAATTTCCCACAATTATTTTTAGTAGGTTCAACAGAAAGACATCAAAGTAACTAGTAATCTAATACAAAATCATTGGTAATTTCGTGTTTCAATGTTGAAGTTACTAAAAATAATTGCGGGAAATTTAAATTTTGCTACTAGGGATGAATTTGAGTTATTTCATGTTTTTTAAGGCTGTAAGATTTTTATTATGTTTATGCCCTTTTATTCTATTTTCCAAAAATTGCATAGTTTCACCAATATATACACCATTACAATTTTGACAGTCTATTTTATAAACTATGTGTGATGTTTTAGTTTTCAATTTTTGATTCTAATTTTGAATTTGAATTTGGTTTTGTAGTTTGTTCGTGTTTTGATAGGCAATTTTGTAATTGTATGGTTCGAAAATTTAATTTATTTTTTCGGATAAATGTTTAACATAAAGAATTTTTATAATTTTTGTATTTGTTTGACTATTATTCATATTTAAAAAAATATAGGTAATGTGACAGATGATAAAGACTTTTAAGGACATGTATATAGTATAATTCAAATTAAATGTTTAAAATCAAACAAATTCATTATATTATTGTTCTTTAAGGATTTTATTTAATAAAATTAAATAAAGCAGGTTATTTCTACATCGTCTTTTTTAAATTCGATTTTAAGTGTGATAACGAAGCAAAATCAGTCTTCATATTAAGATATGGGGTAGTTAGTTAGGGCACCAAGAAAAAAGAAAGAACTCCACACCTGATTACATTGACAAATTCATTTATTCAAAAAAACCATTGTACACTAATCTTATTAATAATGCTCGCTTACGATCTAATCAAATAAGAGCGTTCTGAATAACTTATTTATCGGTAGGAACTTTAGCATATTTTTGCCGATTTTATGAAATAACTGTGAAGATTGTACTTTAAAGATAGCCATATTGGACACTGGCTTCTGCACACCCTGTACAAAATATTGCAGTTACTGCTAACGCAGTCAATACCTATGACAATGTACTATAGACACTACTACTAGACAAAAGTCTTGCATCAGATTTAGAGACAGATACAAATAAAAGTAAAGGTATAGACCATTTACGAAGTGTGCGAGCGTAATGTTGTCTTGACAAAAGCACGTGCCTTGATGATAACAAAATAGCAAATAAAATAACGGAGGAAATACGGAAGCTAAGAAGCCTATTCAATGGACGGCTCCTTACATTTAGAAATACATACATACTCTTATTTAACGTTAAGGAGAGAAGTATATTTTTCAGAGGATATTAGCATTATTAGTTGCTTTCCAATATATTTTACGTTTCATAGTAGATAATATTATTTAAGTTTACTATTATTTCTTAATCAATATTTTTTTTTCTGTAGTATTCCTTTTATTAATTTAGTGGAATTTTGGCTTAAAATAATTATAACTAATTTATATCGCAAGACTTGTCAACTTTAATGCAGTCTTCTTTCAATTGCTTACAACCACATTATTATTGTATTAGAAATTCATTCACATTCTGGCACCGTCAAGTGGTATATCAGAGCTAAGCGCATGTAAAATAAAAATATTTGAAAGAAATACGTATTTGAAATAAAAATACTATTTGTATTTTACATTTGAAATAATTTTTCTTATGCATTTTGTATTTGAAATATATTTTTGAAGTATTTTCTGCCTCCCTAACTTTGCTTTAACTTGAATAATTTGATTGTGGATGCATTGCGATTTCTATTTCTTTCGAGTTTTGATAATTATCTTGTTTTAATGAAATCCTTTGAAATGATGGAACAAATAATAACGAAATTGACAAAATGCTTCCATGATTTTAAATGAGAAATATTTTAAACTATCAAAAATCAAAGCTAGCGTCACTGTTTCTGTATGATGTGCAAAGAAACGAACAAAAATACTATAATACTATATGAAAAAAAGACTATTTTCATTAGCAGGGTTTATAATACTAGTGCTGTGGAAATCGCCTGATATCAAAAACCCGTTAACCGATTTTTCGAAAAACCGTTAATACATTTTCAAAACTGGTTTCTAAAATGATTTTCAAACCAGTTTTAAAACCGGGTGTGTCCTAAAGTGCGGACTAAAAGAAAAACACCTGTATTTTTAGAGTTACTATATATTTTAAATTCGAAAACATATTCAATACGCATCAATAATTCGATTTTAAAAACTACTTTCGCTTTTACCGGTTACGGTTTTTGTTTTGAAAACGATTAATCGCCACATCCATAACCGGCTGCACATAAAACCGGTTTCGATTTGCAGCACTAGCTTATACATACTCCCTCAGGAAGCTGTTTATCAGATAAACTTTTTGAAGTGCTTGTTTATTCAAACGCAAATGAAAAGGTTACTAAAGAGATACTAGAATGCAATAGTGTTTATTTTTTATGTATCATTAAACATATTTTACTTACATTATTAATATTATTATGAAGGAAAACGTAAAGCCTTTCTCTATAATAACCGATAACAGATACTTATTTTCTTTAAATACTTTGTTTATAGTACTATATTTTAAATACCTGAAATGAATGTATTTTATACTTGGTATTTCAAATATTAATAACGATTATATTTTGCTTGAAATACATTTGTAATGCATTTTACCTAGCCCTGTGTGATATAAATTAGTTTTAGTTATTCCAAATCGAAATTTCAGTAAAATATTAATAAAATTAATCACACAATCATGGCTACAAAATTAAAGTATCAATTTTTTTATCAACATATCACCTTTCTCTTTAATAATTATAAAAAATAGTATCTCCAACTTACTTCCTAAGATTAGATTATGTTTCTTTTTATATATTTTTTTAATAGTAACTAAGGATAATATTTTACCAAATAATTTTGTTTGTTTTTCTGTCAGCCAAGTTCATTTCTAGAGTATATAAGATAATATCAATTATAAAATAAATTCTAGCACGGAATTAAGTACTTGTTAGGACCTATAAATGAATAAATTAAACACGATACTATTTACATTTTTGGTATTACAAGGGTTGGATTACATCTTTTACTAAATATAACAGAAATCTGTCATTTAATTTATATATTTAGTATAGGAACGCATAAAATATGTTATAATGATGTAAATAATGTTAAAATCATTTCAGAGCAGTTACACTCCTAGAAGAAAAAAAACACTAAAAAAGCTGAATATGTATTTCTAACTGTGGTCGTCTATTCGCCCTATTATTTTATTTTATTTCTATTTTCATATATCAAAGTACTTCGCACTGAACCTAGAAATAATGCTTTCACTAAGAAAAAAAGTTAGATGTTTTAGATTCAGCAAAATATAATCTTTACATTAAGGTGCATATAAATTGACAAATCAGTGGACCACATACAAACTTATTTCTTTCATGTCATAAACTTCAGCATATCCGGTATAAATAAAATATAATGATATATGACATTAGTTTGTTCAATTGCACTGGTGCAAGTTTGATTTCTCTCAGCTATGTAAAGCGTCTATACTGTTTTACTTATGATGCTAAGTAGAAAGTACAGCAAACAGAGCTAAGAATAAATGATTTACTTACATGAATATTCCCCTTCAGTAATTATGCATTTAATTGTTACTTCGATATCTTCTCTTTAATTTCATTATTGAGACACACGTATTTTTCAATGAATGGTTTTGTGTCGTTCACATCTAAATTTACTCTATCCCTCTTCTTTAATATCAGGCAGGTAATTATCATCTGGTTGGTGTGCTTCACTTTTAACATCACTTATATAGCACTCGATTTTTCCAAACTTATTGTTATTGGCATTCTGTTCATTTTCTTCATCATATTCTTTCTTGATTTCTTTATTACTTGATGAGGAAAATACATGAGCAACGAGGACCAGAAATCATGTTTCCAGCAGTACTTTCAACTTGGATATAATCACTCTTTCTCTATTACAGGAAAAGCGACAGCATGAATGCGTAAGCGACATAAAGCAGCAATTATAAACAGAAAGTGCAAAGGGTAAAGGGTTACCATTAACCATTATTCAATGTGAAATTTACATTCAGGCTGAATGTGGATAACTAGCGACCTGTGCTAGCGAGTCTAGCGACTAGTGTTACTAATCTATGGTGTCTGTGATGCTAGAGACCATGTCATGTATTCACTAATTTTTGACTTATTCACAGAATACAGAACATAACCTGACTTAGCTCAAGGCTGTGGCCATAGATAACCTTGTGGCTCAAGATCCGTATATAAATACAAGGTTACCTCGTAGGCAGTGTTGCCAATCGACAGAAGACATATTGCACTAGATTGGGATTATAATTCCACCAGAAAATCACAAGAATTAAGAAAGGAGTTACTTTATAAAGTATTTTAATAAAAGCAAAAATATTTTATATATTTATGTAATTAATAGTGTTTTACTAAAAAATCCCATTTTATTTTCGTTTGCTATATAATTATTATGAATTAATACAACACTTAATTAGTACCCTAATAGCCAAATTTAAATTACTCGCCACCATTTTTGGTAACTTCAACGTAAAGGCATTAAAACAACTATCAATGAAGTACAAAATAGTAGGTAATTTTATGTTTCAACGTTGAAGTTACTGAGAATAACTGCAGGAAATTTAAATTTGGCTATGTAGGTAGTTCGTCAAATATTAATAATTTACAACAGTATACAACTATAAGCGTGTTTTATAAAATCATAATGTATATCCTTATTTATTTTAGTTTTTATTTTGTATTTGTATTATTTATTTACATATGTTTGTATATATGCAATCATAGTGTAGGAAAACAAGTTGCGTCACTCACCTTTTTGGAAGTACGTTTTAGGGAAAATTTTTGGTGACCTCCTACCATTTTGTTTTGTGCATTGCGCGGAAGTGTTAAAAATGTATATATGTTAGAATTAAATTAAAAATCGTCCCATATAAACGAAAATACACTCTAACATTCGAGAAGAAAGCTACATTAAGGCCGTTTTACACCTAGCTATTTATTGCGTAATTTATTGGCCAATTTAAAATTTTAAATAAATTGCGCAATAAATAGCTAGCTGTACTATACTTTGATGTAATTTAGTGTTCGTATTCAATGCATTCACTAGATCTATTAAAGAAAATCCACTAACGGCCGTTTGCATCGTTCGTGATTAAGTTGTAATTAAAATTTAATCATAATTAAAGTTGAATTTCCCTTGCAAGGCGACTGCTTAACTAATAATTAAATCCTTAATTGGTGATTATCTTTTGTTTACAATCGTGTTTATAGGCGATTATAGGTTATGTTATGGGGTTTGGTTATAATTATAATATAAATATCTGTGACTGTAAATTCACTGGCTAATTAAAGTGTTCACTTTGAAAATTAGGACAAGGAATAGGGGCGTGCAAGAAGTGTATATTTGGCAGGGTTTTAGAAAGTCCAAGGTAAATCAAAAATTAATTCCCAAAATAAAAAACTAACAATAAATGTATTTAAAGATTACTTGTGGTTTCAGGTGGGAATGACCCGGAGGTATTTCGTAATAGGCAAGGATATTTTTTTTAAAAATTCACAATTACATCACATTTAAAAATAATGGATATCGTAGTACGATGGCCAGAGAATACACACTTTAACGATCCATTCTTTTCCGTAAGCAACAGTGGATATGCCTCAAAAATATATTTATTGACCCCACTGTTAAATTCTGAAACAGTTGTGAAAAATCGTTATAATGAAAGCCATATTACAACACGGAATGTCATTGAAAGTATGTTTATAGAAGAATGTTTTCCATTACTGGCATATGGTTGTCGCTTAAAGCTGGATACCTTTATGGCAGTAGTAGTTGGCACCTCAGTATTGCACAATATAGCCATAAATGTGGGTGAAGAGAAAATCGATGAAGAAAAATTAAATCAAGAAATTTTAAATGGACAACTTCATGAGATTACTTATGACGCTGTTGATGATGTACCTGCTGCGACACAGGCATTACTAATTAATGATTATTTCAACAATGTGTAATTCATTGGTAGAAATTAACTTTAGAACATTTTTTTTTTGTATTTGTTTTCTTTGGCTTTTGTATAACCGAAATATATTTATTTACTCTAAATGCATTATCACTTTGATATTTTTAAAAGAAATATTGTGTATGGAATTAACCATTTATTCGTTAAAAAAAGGAACAAAATATATAAGGAAATGATGGCAATAATAAAATAATTCTAACAAGTAATAGCAGACGTCAAATAAAGTATCAAAAATTAGAAGCATTTGCAGAACAAACAAATAAAAGAATTCATAATGAAAAAAAAAACCTGCACTCACATATTAATTTCCATTTTAAAGCTACTCAACTTTTTTATTTCAATATCTAATTCTGTAGCAATTTTCTCAGCTTAATCCAATAACTTTCAAATGCCGCTTAAAATCGCGCATTCGCATAGCGCAATTTTCATTATGATGGAATAGTGTTCCCAATATAAATACGATTTTTGACTAAAAACTAAACTTAACGCACTACCAACCTATATTTCTGTCGCAAACTTTTTAATTAACTAATCATTAATTAAATTTGTGCGGTGCAATACTACTCATGTTTAATTCGTAATTAAATTTAATTTTTGATTAGTTAATTAAAATGTTAATTACAAACGGTGCAAACGGCCGTAAACTTTTCACTAGCCACTAGAATATAATTTGTGTACACCAGATTTAGTGGAAAATTCACCAGATTGGCAACACTGATCACGTCACCTATCACCTATGATGTTCTGTGTGCCAATATGGCGTATATCAATTAATGACCGTTTTGAGTTCAATATCAGCACTTTATTATCTCTATGGTAGAACTAGAAACAGGATAGGAAATCAGATAATCAGATATTTGTTTAACAGTTCACGGGGTAAGTTTATAATATTTATGATTTAGTAATAAATTTGTGTAAGAAAAGTTTTCTTCCTAAAGCAGCTTTAACATCTATAAGGCAAATAATTACTTCTATAGTTGATTATGAGGTTTATTGCATGATTATGAAATTCCAAATTATATTATTTGGCAAATAACTTTTTTATGAACTGTATCCATTGTGCTAAATTCAAGTTATTTGTGAAATAGATTTGTTAGAGTGAAAATATTTGGCTGTAAATAAATAATTAAATAGCATACATAGTACTTATGTAAAATTCTTTTAATTTTTTTTTGTTTCTTTACAAGGTAAAAATGCCAGGAACAATTTGTAGTATAGCTAGTTGCAAAAGTAATGCGCTGAAAGCAAAAAAAAAAGGAGAACAAATATCATTTCACAAATTTCCTGACGATGTACGTATTAGAAGTCAATGGATTGAAAAATGCCAAAGGGGAAAGGAATTTTCAGCTAAATATAAAAGGATATGCAGTAAACATTTTCAAGATGAAGATTATGAGGATGCACTACAAGCAAAACTTTTAAACTTTTTACCAAGGAAGTTAAGAAAAACTGGTAGGTCTTTTTATTTCTTTATCCCAAATTTAAATTTGTCAACGCATATTTATGCCTTCGAAAGTCATTATTAGTATTTCTTATATTTTCAAACAAATGATTTTTGTGAGGATGTGTTAGTGGGATTACTTAATCTTATTATTATTTCCAGCAATTCCAAGATTAAATGTAGGAACCTCAGAATCGCAAACCATACCATCTCCATCAGAGAAAGAAATACAAGATGAAATTTTACAAAAACAAGCGTTAATTAGAAAACTATTGGAGCCATCGGAGATCAAAATTGAACCAGGTAAAAGTAATTATTATTCTTTCTAGAAAGTAGGACTGACATTTAAACTTTAGGAACTTCTGAAGAAATTACTTTTGATGCACAAAACGTAGCTGCCATTTCAAAAGAAGAAAATGCCTATGGTAATTTTCATCAAATCTTTCTCGAGGCATTTGATGAGAATGAAATATTTAAAAAAGAAGATTACTGAAAGTAAAAATCATTTTGTTATGCTAAATAATAGAAATGAAGAATTAGAAAAAAATGTTCAGGGATTTGATAGTTCTTTTTATTCAAAGATGCAGTCTTTGCTGTCCACATTTTTAATTAATCAGTTGGATATTGTTTTAAAGAAAAAGACAAAATCTCATTGGAATACCGAAGAGATATATCAAAAGCGATACTGTGCAATATTTCATTAAAAGGGTATATGTATATGTTAGACAAAACTTGAAATATCCTTTGCCTGGCATATCAACCCTTCGGAGATGGGCCTCAAATTTAAATTTAAGATCAGGTCTTCTTATTGATATTTTAAAGGTTATGGAGATTTATGCACAGGATAAAGATGCAGTAAGTAAATTGACCATTTTGTCTTTTGATGAGGTCAAAGTTTCCGAAAAGTTCGAGTGTGACCAAAAAGCAGATGAAGTAATAGGAGAACATAAATACATGCAAGTTGTTATGGCAAGAGGGCTTATTTCAAATTGGAAGCAACCAGTTTATGTGAAGTTTGATAAAGAAATGACCAAAACTCTCCTAGTTGAGATAATAACAAGCTTGCATAAGAGTTCCTATAATGTAATTAGATGTGTAACTGACTGTGGTTGACATGGGCTTTTGGAGAGAGTTAGAAGTATCTATGGGTCAAACTTTTACCTTAGATCCCATTACTAAAGAGAAAGTGTATATTTTTGCAGATGCAAATTAATTCGGAATTTGCTTTTTGACACAGGCTAGCTCAGTTAAAAGATGGAACGATAATACAAGCAGATCCAATAAAAGCGGTTGTGCAAACTAATACAGAAATTAGTTCTGTTTATAAATTAACTTCAGCACATATTACATGTTCTGGATCTCAAAGACAGAATGTTGCAATGGCTGCTCACATTTTGTCAAACGTTACAGCGGCAGCTTTAAAACATTATCTTCCGGGTACAGACAATAAATTGGCTAAGGATGTTGCTGATTTTTTGGAAATTATTCATAATTGGTTTACTATTATGAATACGTACAGTCCTGTAGCAAAGATTCCCTCAATGCAACCTTTTGGGCAAGATCTAGATATCCAAACTGATTTATTAAATAATGTTAGCGACATGATGAAGAACATGATGTGTGTTAGCCTTCAAACATTTCAAAAGGGTGTAATAATTTCAATAAAACCATTGCAAGATTTATATGCTCACATTAAAAGTAAATATGGAGTTCAATACATCTCGACTCATAGATTAAACCAAGACTGCTTGGAAAATTTGTTTTCGCTGGTATGATTCTTGTTATTCATTCTATTTATTTTGTTCACTTAATTTATATTTTGTAGATAAAGACACGAGGAGGACTACATGATTATCCATCACCTCTAAATACTCTTTACAGGTTAAGAATGATCCTCCTTAGGAAAAAATCCAGGTCTTGTGCAGAAAAGTACCAATGTTCATATCGAAGAGAGTCAGGATTATATACTTTCAAGTGCTCTAAAGAAAGCAAAAATTCAGGGATTGATAATTATTGAATCACCCACTGATACTGTAATAGATGATGATTCGAGTAGTATTTCTTCCGCAGTTACACATACTTCTTCATCTTCTAGTGATGTAAACACTTCGGAAAAAGACGGTCTTGAATATATTGCTGGCTTCATAGCAAAACGGTTTTTGTCAAAATTTGCAAATCTTAGTGCCCATACTAAAAATAATAACATCATAAATCTACGCACACATACCATACCATCATGGGAACGAAGTTATCTTTTGGGGGGTTAATAAAACCATCTCCGTGGTGGCTTAAAGAGGTTAAAAAAATGGAAAACCTCTTCAAAAATTTCTATAAAGATAAATTAAGATCAGGTAAAAACATAATAAAAAGAACTTCAAAGTATATTGGAAGGTACATTCTTATTGACAAAGCATAGAGCAATTTTTTAAATTAAGAATTTTTTCAAGAATTAAATATTTAAACTTAAATCAAGAAAATATCACTCAAAAGAAGAAAGCTCCATCTGAAGGAAGAAAATTTGCCAAAAAAATGTAAATAACCACTACATAAATCTATATTTCTAAAATTTAGGTTTTGTTAGTTTTTAATATAAGTTATTTTGTTATTCCTTTTTTTTTTTTCTTCGTGAGGGTAGCGGCTAATTTATACTGATGACTTAAAAAGTTAAACAACTCATTTTTTTACCTTTCGACAATCTTTATTTTTCTTGTCTTCTTCAGAAATGTATAATTTATAATTTAATTATAAATATACATAATATATTGTGTATTATAATATAATTATAAATTATACATTTCTGAAGAAGACAAGAAAAGAAAATTAAAGATTGTCGAAACGTAAAAAAATGAGTTGTTTAACTTTTTAAGTCATCAGTATAAATTAGCCGCTACCCTCACGAAGAAAAAAAAAAAAAGGAATAACTATACATAATTAACGGCTACGAACAAAAACATCATCAAATAAGTTATTTTGTTTACGTAATTTACTGATTTTTATAATTATATAATTAGAAATAATTTTTTTATTAGGAAGAATAAATATTTAGTTTGAGAATGTATAATCATCATTTCTTTTTACATGTTTGCACCATTTTATTTTACTTTTTCTTAGTTTTTAAGGTAGTTTAGATACTCTGCGTAAATAGTTCTAAAGTTTTATATTATATCTATAAGTAATTTTTTTACTTGATTTACTTATTTTTAGTATTATACAGGGTGACATAGAAAAAAAAACTACAACCACGAGATAGAGGACCGAAAAATAACAAAAAAAGTTCCTATACACTAATGTCCGATTGCTTTTTTTTCAAGTTACAAACTCTTTTTTATATTGTTTTTGTATTTTAGTATTACTTAGGCAATAAACAATATTTTAAGGGTAGGCTGTGATTTCATGAAACAAAACATTTGGTGAATGTCAAACCAATATTAGCATAGTGTCTTGAAAGTTTTATTTCAAAATGATCATGTCTTACGGCGAAGCTCGTTCAAATTCTTCCGAAGCTCAAGGGATCTATCGAGAGAGACACCCATTAAGGCAAGTTCATGGTTTTTTATTTCGTCATAATTCGATAAAATAATAGCGCAGGATTTGATTGACTGAGGTCGTGCAATTGCATAGCTACAGTACCTCCTTAATGTTAGGATATTTATTGACATACATAGGCGTTTGGAAGAAGATGGTTGCGTTAAAAAACCAAAATTTGATTCTGGGGTTAACAGAACTCGTCACACTGTTCCAAATGAAGAAGCTATTTTGCAAATAGTAGAAGACAATCCTAGAAGAAGCACCAGAAGAATAAGTGCAGCTGTACCGAATGTCAATCGTGAATCTGTTAGGGAAATCCTCAAAGAACAACTTCTTCATCCATTTCATTTCAAAAAAATCCATCATCAACAGGATTTTCTACCGCGTTTACAATATTGCGAGTGGTTGCTAAAATAAAGAGCAAAACTTTCTGTCATTAATTTTGTTTACCGATGAAGCAGGTTTTAGTCGCGATGGCATTCTGAATATTCACAATATGCATTATTAGAGCGATGAAAACCCTCATCAGAATGTAAATACGGAATCACGAGATTCGATTTTCCATTAATGTGTGGGCAGGTATAATCGACAATTATCTAATTGGTTCATTTCGAATGCCCAGACGATTGACAGAGGCGAACTCTATCGATTTTTTTTGGAAAATGAACTGAATACTTTATTAGAAGATTAGTAATATGCTATAAAATGTGTTCTTTCCAATCCTTTACTATTAAAAATCACTGGCTACCAGTTTTCGACTTATGCCATCATCTGAACAAATACGTCGTAAAAGTCGAAACAGGTAGACAGTGATTTGTAATAATAAAGGATTGGAAAGAACACATTTTATAGCATATTACTAATTTCCATATACACCAATCCAAAAACTTCCAATAATTATTAGATGTTCCATTGAATATTATACGAAGAATGTAGTACACTTATCGCAGAAAAAATCGGGACACCAGCAATCGAGAATTTTAAAATTTCTGGGATTTAAATGCAGCTTTAAACAGAAATATAAATGTATAGAGAGAAAAGGTTTATACATTGAATAAACACATATAGGAGTTTCTTTCGGTCTTCCTTTAGAAATACCGAATACGGAAATACTCATGTAAAAAAAAATACATAACAAAAAGGCCTCTTTAAACGGCTTCATTTAGAAATATAGTGTATGTATTTAACATGTATGATGTTCTGTAAAGATAATTCTTTTTTTAAGAAAACATATGGTGATGGGATTTTTAAAATTATATTACTTGTTAGTGCTGCTTTGAGAAACTTAGTTCGATATATGCTCGCAAGTATAACTTTAGCAATAGACAATATATCAACCAGTTTCCTTAGTTTCGGGAAAGTGCGATTTTCATAGATTTATTGATTACCTACACAATTATTGATGTATTAACTATAATTAGCTAATAGCCAAATTTAAATTTCCCGCCACAATTTTTAGTGAATTCAACGTAAAGGAATTAAAATAACTATTAATGTAGTACAAAATGGTGGGTAGTTTTATGTTTCAAAGTTGAAGTTACTAAGAATAATTGCGGGAAATTTAAATTTGGCTATTAGTGTTGTTGGTTAATATTTTTAAATATTGCATTACTATAAAGTTTTTATGTATTAAAAAATTGCCAAAAATAGTTTTAAGGTTATTTATAAAATTCTCGAAGCAATTAAGTTCGCAAAGAATTTTTTTTTATTAACAATAATAAGTAATTGCATCAATAATAAATAAATAATCAATAAATCTGTGAAAATCCCATTGTCTCAAAAGTCAGGAGGCTGATTGACATATTGTCTATTGCTAAAGTAATTAACTAATATCAAAGTAGCACTAACCTTTTTATCTCTATACATTTATATTTCTTATATTCTAAATATCCAATGAACGATTTAAATTGAAAAGTTAGGTAAGAGTAAATAAACTCGTTCTTTCGTTCGTACAGCAATTCAATACCCAGTAAACACACATGTGTCTGTTACATCTCTGCTAAGTATCATTTAAGGAACAGTGCCATGTAACTTAGATACGTAAATGTTACATAAATGTATGTATCCTAAATGTTATCTGAACTGAACTGCGATACGTGGCGCTAGCTACATTATAGTGATGTATCTGAGATGTACTTAATAATACATCACATATCCTTGATCTGGTGCTGTTCAAGAACTATTCGTAACATATTTTTGTGTTTTCCGCAGTTTGAAATTTCTATGCGAGTGTGCAAATGGGGTCTGTGAATGGCGTGTACTATGTTGGTGTTAGTTTGTGACATATATTTACTGGTTTAACTTTAACTATAATAAAATTTAAAGCACTGGAACGCATTTAACAACGGGGTGCCAACCGGTATTAAACGTAAGTAAATTTTTACTTTACAAAATAACGTTTTTGAATGTGATGTTTGTGAAAATGTCTGTTCTAACCTCACATTTATTTGTTCAGGAATTATTCACCGCTTTTTATTTTCGAAGTAGTTTTTATTCCATTTAGACATCTCAAGATAGAAGAAGGATCAGCTGCGGACGACGATACTGAGGAAACAGAATAACTACTACCCCTCAATTCTAAACAAAGTCTGAATAATTTCGAGTTTCTTTTAAGCAATGATTTTAATACTCCAGAAACCGTAAGTGAATTACGTGCACGGTTTTCAAATTAAAAAATGCTAATTTCGTTTTAGCGATCATTCACAAAAAGAATCGGAGGCCAGAATGGTGAAGATATTTAATACGACTCTTGGAACATTGCTCCACCAACTTCACTAACGAATTTGCGCAGCATTTACTTGGTTCGGACAAAAGGAATAACATAAAAGTTTGTTAACTCTGTAGAACCATTATATTTCCATTTTTAGGAGTTGTGTCGTCATAATTCAAGAATTATAATGAACACATGGACGGAGCGGCAAGTGAGTTCTTTATATCTTGTAAATCCAATAATATTTATATGTATTTACTAATGGATAAATATATAACAATGTAGTTTCGAAAATGATTTTTACCTATTCCTAAAGGCTGTTTTACACCTAGCTATTTATTGTGTAATTTATTGGCGAATTTAAAATTGTTATGCGTATAACACGGATTTTAATACGTATTATACACGTAACAATTTTAAATTGACCAATAAATTGCGCAATAAATAGCTAGGGGTAAAACGGCCTTAAATATGTATCATACAGGGAACATAATAACCGATCTGAAATATAACAGTGCTCATATATCAGAATCATATCTATGTGATGTCTCAGAGACACATCAAAGAGAGATGCTTGATGCGGACATTACGCACCCAATGAAGCTTACCTGTGCCTTACATGTTATGTGTCTGAGAAAATAGATAGATCAGAGGATACGTATTTGTTACGTGTCTGAGATATAAATGTGATTACTGGGTATATGATGACTAGTTTCGGCTTTTAACAGCCATCTTCGGATCAACGTCAAAAGGTAATGACAATTTTATATACCTTTTGACGTCAATCCGAAGATGGCTGTTAAAAGGCGAATCTAGTCATCATATATTAAATTGCTGTATGAACGAAAGAACGAGTTTTTTTCTTATCTAACCTTTCATTTATATTTCTGTTTAAATTTTTAATCTATACATTTGATCGCAATAACACGCACAAAAAAAAGTAATTTATTGCTTTGATAAGTGAATATATCCTCTGAACGCTTCATTTACACCGAAGAAACTTTAAAATTGACGAATGCTGGTGTCCCGATTTTTCCTGCGAGGAGTGTACATGCATGACGGCGCGCCAGCTCACCATCTTGGAAGAGTAAGGGAATTTCTGCAAAGAAAATTTGGAAACAGGTGGATCGGTCGTGGGGGACCTATATCATGGCCAGCTCGTAGTCCCGACCTTAATCCCCTCAATTTTTCATTTTGGGGATTTATTAAAAGTGAAGTGAATGCCACAGAACTAAATAGTGAAGAACAATTATGGACCAGAATTGTGGAGTCTGCTGACAGATTTCGTAATAATGCTAACATATTTCAATGATGCCGTCAGTCATTAACACGAAGATTGGAAATGTGTATTCAGGAACAAGGTCACCGATTTGAACACCTTATGCAGCACTAACATGCATCTTATATTTTTTAATGTGGTTTTGTTTAACACAAGCCTTTCAACTTCAACAGCTTGTAACTTGAAAACAAAAAGCAATCGGACATTAGTGTATAGGAACGGTCTCTGTTATTTCTTGGTCCTCTATCACATGTTGCTATGCATTACAGTTTTTCTATGTCACCCTGTATAATAATATAAATTCATTTTTTATTAGAAATAAATATTTAGTTTGGAAGTATATAATCGTCATTTATTTTTACATATATGCATCATCTTACCTTTTAAAAATAGCATCCACGATGTCGGGTTCGCGCTCTTTCTCCTTATTGGTTGAAAAGTTACGAGGTAACCTTGTGTATACGGGCTTTGGACTTAACCTACCACCAAGTCATAAGCTTTGTTTGTTTGTGTGCTTGGAGCAGTATCTAATACTGACGTCATCAGAGTAACTTGAGAGCGTCTCAGAGTTGGATTTAAAAATGGTACAAACAAACGCGCTCGATTGCAATATAACCTTAATTTTATTATTTGCTATTATCAGATTGTCACAGCTATTATGAACAGGAAAAGTAAAAATAAGTTTTCAAATTAATGAATCTAGACTACAATAAAAATGCATCATATAGAGTAGTCTCAATATAAGAAATACATATTACGTCATCATAATGTCAACGTAGAATACGCGAACTGAAGCTATCAGTGGCGGAGGTGATTTAAATTGACAGAGGTGCTTGAGAGAAAATGCACGCCAGTAACAGAAGTTACTACAGAAAAATAGCAAATCAAATTAATATGTAATAATAATGTTGAATAATTAATATTATTATTAAATTAGTTATTGGGTACGTCAATATTTTGGAAACCGTTCGTAAAAATATTTTGGTTAATAGAAATTACATAATAATTATAATACATCGTAATTTTCAATGAACAAAGAATGTTTTTAGATACATGGAACATGCACTAAGAAGGTAAAAATAAAACATTTAATTTTGTGCTTAAAATTATTTAATTTTAAATAATTAGTATTTATTTGTTTATTCAAAAAAATAAAGCACCAAAATAACCATCGTCATTTATTCAGGAATAAATATGAAATACAAAGTACAATGTACGATACTATATGGTGAAATATTATAATCAATACACAAGTCCTTCTAAATTACTATAGCACTGGATTAAGAACAATAAACTTTATTTAACAGTTAAAAAAATAAACTAAGGGTGCCTTTAAGAGTTAAAAGATCACGACACTGTATCTCAGCATCATCGTCATACTCGTCATCATCATAAAAATCTTCATCAGTTTCTGATTCGCCAGTGTTCACAACAAATACCACCTCATCTGTTATCATATCCAACAGGTGCTCCGTTTCCAAATAGCCTTCTACAACTTTATCAACATGG
This sequence comes from Protaetia brevitarsis, assembly GCA_004143645.1. Classification (NCBI taxonomy): domain Eukaryota; kingdom Metazoa; phylum Arthropoda; class Insecta; order Coleoptera; family Scarabaeidae; genus Protaetia; species Protaetia brevitarsis. The sequence goes on along the minus strand of RXPK01000069.1, from coordinate 1,562,449 downwards.
TTACAAACAGATTCCCATTCTTCACGAGTTATAGAAGCAAATTTGTTTCTAGCTAATGCCTCCACATCGGCTAACTTAAAAGTAACATTTCTTGCAGCGACCCAGTTTTTTACAATAGCCCATATTTTCTCAATAGGGTTTAATTCGGGATGGTACGGTGGCAGCCTTAGAACACTATGCCCATGAGATGCTAGTAACCAGGGGGGGCGCACTAAATACGATTTGTTTATATCAGCGTGACGTCACGATTTGTTGTGGGGTACAATACACCAGGCGGCGCCGTATGCTGGAATAAATCATGTGTTACCGCCATTGTTGTTTTTGTCATTTTGGTTCTGATAACGTATTGAGTGTTATCAAAATCAAAAATTTTGCGGCTTGAAAAGTTGTTTTACGAAGCCTTCTTTCTGCACCAAGTAAGTTAAAAAGTGAAAATTGTTGTGATAAAAGTGATTTACTGTACGATTGTTGCTTTAGACATGAGAGGCCGTTCCTGTGGAGTAATGGGTTGCACTAACCGAACATCTTCTAGACATCAGTTTCCTAATCCAGAAAAGGATACGGAACGCTTCAATAAATGGATCGAGCCTTCTGGTAATGAGAAATTGCGAAGTGTGGATCTGCACATAATTTATCAAATTATCGTATCTATCATATTCATTTTGCTCAAGAAGTTTTTTATGAAAACAGCTATTCCATCATTATTCCGACCAAGATTACCACTGCCAACAGGTAATTTATTTCTTCTGTTCTGTATGTAGTACGTCGATAAAAGTCAGATATCCGACATGTCGACTTGGATTTTGCTTTTTTCGCGACATCTCAATTTCTGGTACTTATTTTTAATCATATGTGGTTATGTAAAAGAATATACTTTACTTTATAATTTATAACAAATATACATATATAAGTTAAGATGCTTTCTGTAAATGTTTCGATGAAAATATATGTGTAATTATAGAATGTGTGGTCGTTTTATTCATATTATAACAATAAAATGTATTAAAGGAAGACTGTGTTACCACTTTTGCACAATTTTCAACATATGAATTTCCATATGTTGAAAATTGCGCAAAAATGGTAACATAGTCTTCCTTTAATACTCTGAGGTAATTTTAAATAATTTTCAAGTAACCGCGCTAAATGTGCGTTAAGCGGGGGTACAAACCGCTAGATGGCGCGAGTAGTAGACAGTTACACGAATTTCTTAATAGTGACCCATCTATACCAACTACCTTATCTATGCTAGTAACTTATCTAATTTAAATTGTGGCGTTTCATTTTTATTTTTCTTTATTAGTTCATAAAGCTCTGGTTTTGTAAAGCTAGAATCAATAAATATGATTATAAAAGACATTTCTATAAAAAAAATCTTATGCAATGCAGTCAACTTACCACCATCTATAAACGAAGTATGAGATGTCTTGAAAAAGACACTTATTTATATGAAGTAGGTAACACTAGATAATAATAAATAACACACGGTAAAAAAGCGATCAACTCCCACAAATTCAGAGACAGACACTAATTTGAATTTTGACAGATGCGAAATTGTCGACTGACGACGCCGCTGAATTCAAACACCCCTATAGCTGGCATAATGAACTCATCCGACGACTCCAGCGCCCAAAACGGATATGACGTAATATGTATTTCTTAAATTGTGACTACTCTACTAGTATTTATGTACCTACCAAGTGAAGTTTTTAAAATATAATGATCGTTCTTTACATCAATCACATTGGTATCGTTATATTATCTATTTCGTGCATATTTGATGCAGTTATAAATTAGATTACATTTACAAACGACATTTTACAACACGGTGTTAGTGCGAGTAGGTTATGTTGCACAAATTGCTCGAAATTGCTAGGACGTCGGACCGCGAGCAGGAAGAGCAACCTCTTTGTGATCTAGATTTGCTTGCTTTGAACAAACAAACACGCACAAATCATGCTCTAACGTACAAACAAACGCGTAAAATGCCTCGGATCTGCTTAGATCAGACAAACAAACAAACCTATAGAATAACTTACTTGATTGGCAACTAAATTGGTGGGGGTAAAATATATTACTGCACCCCTCTCGTCATTTTACCGGAACTAAGGGCCAAAACTTTTAAATTAGTAGTAAAATAATTGAAATCAATAGGTGTATTCTTTCGTGATGAACGAACTGATCGAAGTGAACCATATTCAATTCGTTCACGTAATCTGACTTTTTTTTTTTGTGCATGTTCGGTCTCCCCAGTCTGGCAACTGAAGTGATTACATTCAGAAATCCCTTTACCCCTTAAGCACAAAGAAATTCTGCGGTTAGTTGGTTGAATAATCCTATTCTTTTGCTTGACAAACTGAAAGTGAAAAACTAGTCACATTCAGTTATATCACTTTCAGTTTGTTCAATTTATTCACCACGAAAGAATTAGCCTAATGTTACTAAAAAAGGGTTTTCACCCACAATTACGTCGGGAGTAATTTTTAGTTCAAATGTACTCGAATTAAATATTACTTATAGCGCAATTGTGGGTGAAAACCCTTTTTTGATAATATTGATTTGAATAATGTTAATTTATTAATGTTGTATTTATAACACCCCAACATTTAACAAAGAAATTTATTTACATTTAGCATTAATCATTACTGCATGTTGTAAACACATATACAGACGATTTACATTTCTAATCAAAATATTTTTAAACGCTCACAGGATCGCAACTCAACGTTGCCTGTTCGATCCACTCAAAATATTTTAAATCTCGGTATTTTTCACAGACAGCCAATGCCCAAAAGTATATTAAATATATTTGAGCTACTACAACCACATTTACCATTATTACCCAGTGAACCAAATTCAAATTTCCCGCAATTATAACTTCAACATTAAAGCATGAAATTACCTACGATTTTGTATTAGATTAATAGTTATTTGAATACCTTTCACTTGAAGTTACTGAATATAATTGCGGGAAATTTGAATTTGGTTTACTGGGTACCTTGCTGATGTAACATTGACTACGTTTATATGGGCATTTAGCACGGGTGTAGTTAAATTGGTGTAATTTGAAAAACGATTTAACAGTGGTGTTCACACAGGTGTTGTTCTCTTTCGACTTTAGATACAACTGTAATGAAATTAGTGATAGAATGTGGTGCTTCTAAAATAAAAAAAATATATTTTTACCAAATAGTAGTTGGCAGAAGTATAGTTTGTTTATATGTTAGGTTTGTATCGGTTTATATGTAAAATCTCGTTCCTTTCACATTACATAACATATACCAATATCGCCATCCAATTATATATAAATTTAATTTGGCTTATATTGATAATAGCGAAATAAAATGCTTTACAGTGTTTACACGGAATTTTACGTCGTTTGATTTAGTGAAGTGTTTTTATTAAAACTAGTGTAATTTGCTGTATGATTTATGCCCAATTGCACCACATCTAGTTAAATCTAAAGATTAACTAATCCCTCAGTTAAAACTTAAACTGGGTTAAAATATGTTGCCTTGCACCAACGAAAAAATAGTCAGAATTAACAAAACTTCGCTTAAGCAGTGAATAAAGAGTTGGTAGTAAGAAAATCTAGGGAAGTTATTGTAAATTGGTTTATTTTTTTTATTTATCAGTGTTTTCAAGTGTTTTGTTTACGAGTTGTTTACATTTGCATTTTCGCATTGTTGTGATTCTTGGTCTTCTTGGTTAGGTTAGGTAATAGTTGCTGCCACGGTTGCTACAAAGCTGTGATAGAAATGAAAAAAAAAACAAAGATTACCGAATTTTAACCCCGAAGAAAAAATGTTATGCTTGAACCTAATAAAAAAATATAGTAACATACTAGAAAGTAAAAAAACGGACAGTGTAACTTGGAAAGATAAAGAAGCTGTGTGGGAAAAAATAAAGACAGAATTTAATATGCAAAGCCCAAGTTGCGTAAATAGGACAGCCACAAATTTAAAAACGTTTTATGAAAATAAAAATACGTCTATTTCCAACACTTCATCATCAACAATATCAAATTCCTCTATATCAATCATAATGCCTTGTCATAGAATAGATCGCAAAGATAATAAATGTTTCATAAAATAGTTTTTATAAACAAATATAACACCTGTGATAACAACAATTCATCAAAATAAATACAATAAAATTAGTAATATACGATAATCAGTCAAGAGATTTGAAGTTCTTTCATTATTTCAATGCCTAATCGGTAGTTCGAGCGTCGTTTAATATATCCCTTTTTTTATGCGCTTAAACCAAGTTGAAACTTGTGGTGCAACAGAATTATCTTTTTAACTGGTAGTTAACTTTTAACGCAAGGTGGTGCAACTGGGCATTAGTCTTTTTAGCATATATGTTCACAAATATGAATGTACTGAAGTGATGCCAATAAATTGATATGATTATGAGTATGATGATTATGTAAAGCTAATGTTAAATGCTCATGTAAACGTAGTCATTGTAACTTCATTGCATTCATGCTACACAATACTTCTTAAGGTACAGTAGCATACCGACACCCGCTGCAGACACTGGGTAACCAGCATGCAACCTGCTCTCTATTGTTTCTAAATACCTACAAAAGATCACAAATTACTAGTAAACGGGAATATAATTTCTACTTAAACCAGTCTACTAACCTATAATTCTAAAACACTTTTTTGTATCACGTCTAATTATTAAAGTTTATAAAATGAAAAAAAAAATATGCTAAACTGACAATAGAGAAAATATAAAAATAACAGAAAGCAAGAAATTACTGATACTAAAAGTTTCTCTTCTCAAATATGGAACGCGCAAAAAAATTACAGAATCGAAAATCCTAAACAAAGCTAAACATTCTGAAATGATTCTGAACAACTGTAAATGAAATGAATAGATGTTGCTATGGTAGTTACCTACTCGTACTTACCGACTGTTCGCAGATAGTAATAAGTCAATGGCCGCGTTCAGAGTACGTAGCTGCTCCCAAACGCTTTGTAAACTGTTGACAATTCGTCTCAAAAACGCAACGCTACATCAATAACATACAATGGAACGATATTAGTAGCGGTTTCCGCTACACAAAATGGCGACCATTGCATTGTATGTTATTGATGTAGCGTTGCGTTTTTGAGACGAATTGTCAACAGTGCCTAAACTGTTTGGAAGCAGCTACGTACTCTGAACGCGGCCAATCTAAAAGGGTGCGCAATAATATGTAGTAAATGACGGCAATTCGAAAGTGCCCACCCCCTGCACCAGGTTAACTCTCATATCATAGAATAAACAGAAGTGACAATAGCTGATTTTTCTATTGTTGTCCAGAAGTCACGGTTCAAGAACAATCCGCCATGTTTTTAGGGTATTTCATTCCAGAATGCTCCCGAAATATCATAAAGTAAGGGTGCGTTGGATTATGTTTAGAAAGGTCGTTGACCTCATGTTTATCATCAATGAAATTTGTAATTTTGGTTTTCAATTAGAAATTTTAGGCGTCAGAGATAAGCGTACTTAGATATTTTTTAGCAAATTTTTTAACGTATATATTTATGTACATATCACAGCATACTATGAGTACGAACAAGCTCGCAAAATCATTACATTTGTTCTTTTGTGGTCCCCATAAAAAAAATCTGAGCTCGTTAGGTCTGGAGATCTTGCTGGCCAATTATTTTGTGGATCTCTGCGGCCTATCTACCTGTTGGAATGCTACATATTTAATTCATCCCGAACGCTTATTTGAAAGCGCGCATATGAGCTATTTAGTATGACAAATATATACATGTAATTGGAATTCTGTGAGAACTGAAGAATACCTTCCGCACAATTATTTTAATTTACGTTATTATATATACATTTTTTAAATATATATAGTATACAAATACTTGCATTATAAAAGTTAAATTACAACAATTCCCTTAGGAATTTTAGTTTTAACTAATAAGTACTCACATTTAGTTCTATTCTAAACAGATGGATCGTTTTAAATGATATACGCGCCATTACTCGACGAATATTTTCATGAATATTTGTGGCTATTGCCTATTAGACACATTGCCTCTTACGGCTTGCATTTGATAGGTTCGGCAACAACTTGATTGCTTCTGGAGACCACCTGTATAATTTTATCGAATAACATTCAATTCATAAGAAAGATTTAAGCTTTCCTAAGCTACTCAGCAAATTTTAAATTTCAATTGTTAATGATAATGCCGGAAAAAAATGTTATAAATGAACACGTGCATTTTGAAAATTTTTATGTAAAAAGTCAAATAACTTGGTAACCTTGCATTCGAAATTTGAAACGAACATATGTATTTGTAACATTCACTACAACAAATCTGCATGCTTAAAGAAATGAGCATGGCTTCATTTGAAAAAATTAAGTTGACTACTGTCCTGGAAAATTGATACACCCCGTGAACGTGAAAATATTTTTAGAACGTGCGCTTCTTTCCGTCATGTAAGATGCTACATTGAAAAATCTAAGAAATAATTATTATAAGGTGAAATAAATTAAATCTTGAATCTAAATCATTGCAAATTTATAATACACACGCTCCAAAATTTATAAAAATAGCGTACTTTTTAGACCAAAAAGTCCCTCCATAAATTATCAAAACTTTGGGGAAATTGCATTAAAAACATTGCTTTCAAAAATGTCACTATATGAAAGATTCAAGGTAATTCAAAGAATTTTTAGGTAAACAATATTAAATTAAAACCAAATTAAAGTTTAGATCTAGCAAAACAAATTATACGGGAAAAAATTGCGAATACTAGAAAATTCTATAATTATATCGATAACAGAATGGATTCATAAATGCAAGACAACTAACACTTACTCAAACATATTTCCAATACAAAAAATTATTTTATAAACACATTTTTGAATGTGCAATGGGTTCACCAATTTCTAGCATCATTGCGCAAATAGTTCTAGAATATATAGAGAAAGAAATTTTAAATAAAATAGATTTAAAAATAATTTTCTTCAAGATATGTATGTAGATAACTGCATAATCGCATTAGGAGAAAAAAATATACCAGTTTGCTTGAAAAATTTAATTCTTATCATTGTAGATTAAATTTACAATTGAAATTGAAAAAGACAACAACATTACCTTTTTAGACTTCAAAGTCATTAAAAATATTAACAAAATTAAAATCAGAAATTGAGAAAAATGAAACATCACAAAACGAAATACAACAAAAATCTTACAGCATAAAAAACAACATGAAATAATTCAAAAGCATACGCTATGATTTTAACAATATAACAAAATTTAAAAACACGTAATATGCTCGAAATAATTCAAGTTTATAAATATAAAAGCGCAGTTAATGATAAAACAGACATTCAATATTTTTCAGTATTCTTTTGATTAAAAAAAAAATTAATAACGTTTTTCATATTTAACTAATAATCAAATCCACATATTTATTACAACGCAATGTCTGTATCAAATAAAAGAATACATTAAAAATATATATAATAAACATAAATCAGTCATTTATCAAAAAAAAAAAATATTTACAAACAGCTCTAGTGTACTTTACTACGATTTATAATTTTACTAAAAAATAGGAAACAACTACTACTACTAACAAAAAAATAGGTACTAATATATTTGAAAAGGCGAAATAACAAAATTAAAAATTACTAATATTAAAAATACTACAATTGTACGCAAGATATACCATAAATGTTGTAATTAATAAAAACAAATTATTAATATTATAGTATTACTCTGATTATTAAATGGTACTCTTACAGAAACAACAAGGAAATGGTTAGTATAAAAAAATTGTAGTAATGCTCTTAATTTTAAAACTGATGCAAATCAATTAAGTAGTATTTATTGCAATATTTTGTATCAATAATTTTTTTTTTTTCTGTTTTATTATTTTATATGTATAATTGCAATTTTTTTTTATTAGTATGTCTGGCCCTGACTTGCATTGAAATGTTTTAACTATTTATCATTTTGTCAGCTGTCATTAAATCTACAACTTTGTAAGCAATTACTTATTGTGATTTTCTACATTGTTTCATTTTAACTTGTATATTTTTAGTGCATCCTGAAGATTTAAATTAAAACGAAATATCGAGGTAGATATTTATTTAGTTTTATTTTGACAGACCGAATACCCGTATAATTCTCTGATTGTTTCTCTGAATACAGTATATAAAAATATCTTTTCCTTCACGTTCTTTCATTTTACACCTTATTTATTAAGTTCTTATGAGGGATGCGAAAATAATAGTAAATGTAGTTGTAAGCAAATCTGTGCTTAATATTCTCTGATATGCATTCTGCAACTATTTTCAATTGCAAAGTAAAACAAATTCGCCGACATTTATTGGATTTTTTTAATTTTTAATTTAATCATGCCGTTGATAATTAAGAGATCAATACATAATAAAATGTTTCCATATTACTCAATTAGTATTTTATAGTTTATTTTAATTTTAAAAACAAGTAAAAGTCATAATTTACAAGAAAGTGGTTCTCGACAGCACCGAAAACTGAACCGAACTTTTAATTTGACATTTGACGTTTTGTTACAAGCTAAGGCTGATTCACAGTGTGATAAAAGTCGTGTGATAATGAACATATGATAGAAAAAAGCCGATGTTCAAATGCCATCGAAATTTTAAAACAAAAGGAAATCTTTTTATTAAAAATCATGTAGTATAATATTATACTTTTGAACTAGCCCTTCCTGTCCTATATATATATTTTTTTTTTGGTTGGATAGTAGTTTATGACGTAACACTTTCGCGCAGCTTAACATCCATCCCATTTGGCGAGTACTCTATGTTCATTGTGTTGGACATTAATTTAGGCAACTAAAATAATTGTGTACGTTTTTTAACTTGCGTATTGGTCGTAGATAAAGTATATAATATAATATAAATTCGCTGTAATGTCTAATATTCCTTCGGATGATTATACCACTCATTTGCTTTACTCCGTCGTGATGTAACCTTCATCCTCGGGGCATAGCAGAACCTAATATAGCCTCGTTCCACTTCTAATCACTCCAGTATCGAATTCCTGAACATCCGAAGTAGTCCATGATGCGATAGTTTCAATTTTTGCGTAAGTTGCACTTTACTAATGTGGTACAAAAAGAATTGCTCTGCATATGAAAGAACAATTCTTCCTTATTTATCAATACTGTTTGTATCGGCACTATTTTTAGTATTTTTGCATCGGCGTTGCTTTCCAATAACAATCTCATTACATCTAACTTTTTTTTCTTAGCTGCATACGAAAGAGCACTTCTCTTGTATTTATCGATACTTTCCGATTAGCCCCCATTTCTCTAATAAAATTTTACGATATCTAACTGTCCTTTTCCAGCTGCATGAGAAAGTATACTTCTTCCATATTGATTCAGCATTATTCACATCAGCGTGTTTTCCAATAACAATCTCATTACTTCTAATTTTTCATTTTTTAGCCGCATACGAAAGTGGACTTCTTTCTGTTTATCATACTGTTCGGATTAGCTCCATTCTCTAATAAAATTTTTACGATACCTAACTGTCTTTTCCAGCGGCATAAGAAGTAACTCTTCCATATTCATCAGTATTATTCACATTAGCGTTGTTTTCCATAAACAACTTGATTACATCAAATTATCATTTTTAACCGCATACGAAAGTGGACTTCTTTCCCGTTTATCAGTATTGCTCGGATTAGCTCCATTCTCTAATAGAACCTTTACGACATCTAATTGGCCCTTCTCAGCTGCACAAGAAAGTACACTTCTTCCATATTCATTCAGCATTGTTCACATCAGCGTTGTTTTCCAATAACATTCTCATTACATCTAATTTTCATTTTTAGCCGCATACCAAAGTGGACTTTCTTTCCCGTTTATCAGTATTGTTCGGATTAGCTCCATTCTCTAATAGAAACCTTTACGACGTCTAATTGCCCTTCTCAGCTACATAAGAAAGTACACTTCTTCCACATTCACCAGCATTGTTCACATCAGCTTGTTTTCCAATAACATTCTCATTACATAATTTTCATTTTTAGCCGCATACGAAAGTGGACTTCTTTCCCGTTTATCAGTATTGTTCGGATTAGCTCCATTCTCTAATAGAACCTTTACAAAGTCTAATTGGCCCTTCTCAGCTGCATTAGAAAGTAGACTTCTTTCCATATTCATCAGCATTGTTCAACATCAGCGTTGTTTTGCAATAACATTCTCATTACATCTAATTTTTCATTTTTAGCCGCATACGAAAGTGGACTTCTTTCCCTTTATCAGTATTGTTCGGATTAGCTCCATTCTCTAATAGAACCTTTACGCGTCTAATTGGCCCTTCTTAGCTGCATGAGACAGTACACTTCTTCCACATTCATCAGCATTGTTCACATCAGCGTTGTTTCCAATAACATTCTCATTACATCTAATTTTTCATTTTTAGCCGCATACGAAAGTGCACTTCTTTCGTGTTTATCAGTACTTTCGGATTAGCTCCATTCTTTAATAAATGTTTTACGATACCTAACTGTCCTTCTCCAGCTGCATAAGAAAATACACTTCTTCCATATTATCAGCAATGTTCACATCAGCGTTTGTTTCCAATAACAATCTCATTACATCTAATCTTTCTTCTTTAGCCGCGTACAAAAGTGGACTTCTTACGTTTTGTCGGTGCTGTTCGGATAGCTCCATTTTCTAATAATATTGTACATATTTAATAGTCCCTTTTGAGATGCGTAGGAAAGTACACTCTTGATTGATCAGAAGTATTTGCACTTGCGCCGTTATCCAATAACAATCTGACCACATCTAATCGTTCGGGATTTCGTATGCCGTAACCAAAGTGCAACTCTTTTGTAGTTGTCGTGCTATTGATGTCACGCCAATTCTAATAAAGATTTTATTACATCTAGCGACCATATTCAGCAGCATATGAAAATGCATTTCTTCCGTATTGATTCAACGAGCTCGTGTCCATACCAAATTTCTAACAAGAAGCTAACGATTGTAAGTTTTCCATTAATGGCTGCGAGGGAAAATGCGCCTCTCCCGTGTTATCAGTACTATTTACGTCAGAACCGTTTCTAATAATATTTTTACTATGTCTAAATGGCCGTTTTCACAAGCATACAAAAATGCATTTTTTCCGTGTACATCAACGATATCTGTGTCTGCGCCATTTTCTAAAAAAAAATGTACAATATCTAAATGACCGTATTCAGCGGCATATTGAAAACCCTGGCCTATTGTATTTATCAACGGCATTCATTTGTATACCAGCTTTTGGCAAAAACTTAAACGATAAGTTTTAAGATATTCAGATCTCCACACTCAACAGAATACGAGAATGCGTTTCTTCCGAATCTATCAATAACATTTGGTCTGCGTCGTTTCTAGTAACACTTTTAAGCTAGCCAAACATCCACAATCCGCAGCATATGACATCGCAGTCCTTCCGTCCTCATCAGTGCTATTCACTTTGGCACCATTTTCTAATAAGATTTTAACAATATCGATGTGCTCATACTCGGCAGCGTATGAAAGCGCACTTTTTCCGAACATATCAGCCATATTGACCTCTATACCGTTTTCCAGAAGTAGGTTCACTATATGTAGGTGCCCATTTTCAGCAGCATGTAATAAAGCACTTTTCATTTTTGTCGACGTTATTTATGCTGCGCATTTGTCAATAGTAAGTTCACAACATTAAGTTGACCGTGCTCGGCAGCATGTGAGAGCGCATTTCTTCCATACGTATCAACCCAGTTTAGATCTATATTTCTTTCCAATAACAATTTCACAATATCCAATTGTCCAGATTTAGTAGAACTTAACATCTTGTAGTATTTTACGGAACTAACAGATGGATAAATACCAGAGTCTGTTCTGAGAATAGCGGATAAAAGTACGCTTGTTCCGTAAATATCGACATTGTTTACTTCTGCGTTATACTCTAGTAATAATTTGACAATATCGTGTTGCCCGTTGTCGGCTGCATAGGAAAGCGCACTTCTTCCAAATTCATCAACAATGTTAGCGTCTGCACCGGTTTCTAGTAAACTTTTTACGATATCGAATTGTCTCTCCTTAGCAGCAAGGGGAAGTGTGTTTTTATCGGAAGTCATCATTGTTTTCGCTATTGAGCTCTTGATAATTTTGAAATTCCTAGAGCCACCCTGGTACGATCCTACAAATAGATTAAATTAACAAGTTTATTAACAGTTTAATTGTACGTACAATATATTTATGGAATATAGACCGTAAAGTCGCTAAAGGTCATGAACGATTACATATCGTGTGCGAAATAAGAGTAAGGGTATTTTATTGGTACCAATTGGTATGTATGTACCTTAGCAGCCATGGTGCAGAGTGTAGAGTATATACTATGAGATTCAAAATGATTGTCGTAAGAAAAAACTGTTTTCCGGAAAAATTTATCTATACTTATTACCGATTTAATCAGTGAAGTTAGTTACATACAAATTTCATACAATAAATCAATTTTCTTGACATTTACTGGCATTGGCGTTCGTGTTGTAATTTTTCTTCATTTATTTCTCTTATAATTTTCTTCAAACCGTTTATGTTTACATTTAATATCACCAACAATAGTATAGTAACACTGCCTTAGTTCAAACCTCCATTACGAACACGCGGCATATACCTATACCCTGCTACTATCTATAGAGCGGAATTGACAATCTTTTTGATCTCATAGTACATGGTCTGCTCAAACGCGCCAATTAATTAGCGGCTTATACTAGTGGTGGGCACTATCGATAGTGATTATCGATAACTATCGATAGTCGACTATCGATAACTGTTGATAGTTGAAAATATCGATAATGACCACCAGTATTATAATTTATATATAGTTTACAACGCAGAGAGATGCTTAAATTCAATGTAAACACGACAAATGTAGTGCTATTTATTTTCCCTTTCTGAGTAGGTTAAAGGTGTATGTCTTGTTAGTTAAAAACGTTTGTTATGTTATTAATCATCAACTACTCATTGAGTGAAACTAATTTTTCTTTTGTAATATCTATAGTAGCAGGTATCGATGAAACCATGAAATACTAGAGTCAGAGTTCTTATTAGTCTGGAATAAAAAATAACACAAATAATAAATAACAAGAAACAAAACAAATTTAACTATTTAGTGGCAACTTCAAAGGGATGCTATCAGAAGAGGCACCTGAATGGCGCGGAAATTATAAATATATGATTAATGGGAAAACCTATTGGCATGTTTACGATCCCCCCCATTACTAAAGAGGGTAAGAAATAATTTGCTCCCCAAAGACCTTCTGTCCCCAAAAGACAATAAATGTTATATTGTTAAATGGCAGCATATTGTTGATGCGTTCCGCATCGATAATGCAGCAGGAGAATTTCGGCCTATGCCGAAGTTACCCGACGACCACGTAATTCCAGATAAAATCCGCAAAATGAATCAGTAGCATCAGTAATGGCTCTTTTTATAAGATCAGGTACTTTTTTCGTTTGTTTAGATTTTTATTACTATAATTAATGGTGTATGTTTTCTAGGCACAACTTTCTCTTCAACTTCAACTCTTTCACAACTAGTGTGGAGGGTGTAAAACTGGACGAAACAGCGATGGGAACTGTGCACTTCATACATTTCATGGATATGCTGTTTGACAGTTTGAATGCTGCAAATTTTTTGACGAATACAAAAAGGAAACTACATTGCGCTTCAGGAAATAATACGGAACATTTCCACTTTTGGCAGGAAGCTAAAAAAATACTATCAAACTTGTGTTACATTGATTCCAAAGGAAAAAAGATTGTTCCGCCATCTATTAAAAACTGGGTCATAACAATAAATAGCGTGGAAGAGATATTTAAACATTTAGAAGGGCAATACGGCATTAGTTTTTTGAGAACCCGTTATTTCAAGCAAGATCGTATCGAATATTTTTTTGGACAGATAGCAAGGTAGTCGGAATATCAATCCAACACTACTTGCTTTTAGTGGCAATTATAAAACACTACTACTAAATAATTTTGTCAGTAATCATTCATTTGGTGCCAATTGCGAAAAGGATGACACCTTCAACTTATTAGATAATGTCGAACAATTTTTATCAACCAAGAGCAATGTGGAAAAGCCTTCTCCCAATACATTGACATGTACCGCTCCCGAAAATATGTGTTCTTATGTAACAAAAATCGCTGTGGGGTATATTAGTGGTTTCATATCAAAAAAAATCGGTGATTTTTATAAATGTGCCACTTGTAAAGGTAACATACTTTCTACTGATAAAGTAGCTGAATGGCACAATTTAATTGTTGAAAAAGAGTTTTCTGATAGCGTGTCACACCGCTTGAATATAGCACGGCAAATTTCATTCAAGCCCTGTATTTATCTTATAATATAATATTGCATTTATTACCACAGGTTTGTTTCAAAACATATTTCTTTTATGAAATATTGAATGTTCTAAAAACAAAGATCGATTTTAAATTCAAACCCTGTAGGCATACCCAAGAAATTATTCATAAAATATTGTACGAATTTTTAATATTTTGTATAAATAATTGGACTAAAGGTGTTAATAGAGTTCTCACTGGAAAGACTTGCGACTCGTCGTAGTACTGATAGTATATATATGCAGGGCACAAACTATATCGATAAACGACGAAAATAACTTCAATTTTAATCGTATGAAATTTAAATAAATAAAGCTAACATTTTCATTTTTTTACTCACATTAAAAAAACTTTGCACAACATAATGCTTATTACTATTATATTATTATTACTATAGTATTTAATTTTGATGTATAGTTCAGTAGCTAGGAATTAATGTTTTTCTTTTTTTGTATTACTATTATTTGTTTTATTGTGTACTATTTTTGTGTAAAGGTATGAATTAATTACACTATATTTAATTATGTACTTTGTACTATTTTACAGTAATAAATAAAAAGCACTAGTATTTGGATTTATTAACATTTCGTTCTGTAACCCTCTGTACAAATTACATTGACATAGGATACAATTACTAAAGTGTTATTTTTATGTGTTTAGGGGACTGTCAGAAGAGTTTAACGTGTGCAGACATCTATTTTGGTGTGCAGCAAAGACTTTGTTGCTTTGTCTGACCACGTTAGACTCTTCTTTCACTCCTCTTCACAAACTTTTTAAATACTAATATTTTCAAATAACGCGCGGTTGTATACATGCCTATGTTAGTTCTGAGACCCTTTTCGTAAGGAGGCGCTGTTAATCAAGGATCGGTAACCAGCGAACAGTGTTGTTGGTTGTGAATGTAAGTAAATCTAAATGGATACCCCAGCCGTTTCACAGCTACTTAGAGAACGGGGTGGAATGGGGCTGATGCACAGATGCTACCATTAAAATATTCGAAGGTAAGTGCGTACAATCGTGGAAAGAAATCGTAGGACACGCATCGAACCGAACCTTTCCGTAACTATTGCTATCTCTTCCTCCCGTCTCACCCCACGAATTTTGCCGCACCCCATATGTATTAGAACTTAGGCGAGGGGGAGTGAGAGAGACAGCTATAGTAACGAAAAGGTTCGGCGTTCGATGCGTGTCCTAAGATTTGTTTCCGCAATTGTACGTAGATATAATAAATAAATCACTAATGTATTTGATATGCTTTACGAGAGTCGAGTTCAGCAACCGTTGAACTACAAAATGCTTATCGAATATCTCGTATAAGAAATATACTCTTCCTTAAACACGTTTGTTTAGTTCATACTATATATTCAGTGTCCTCATCAAGACTCTAATCGGTCCACTGTGTTTAGGTTATTCATCACATTCGTAGCGTAAGCACAATATAATCGCCTTAACGGATAGACATAACCGAATATATTACCAATGCCTTATGTTTAACCAACGTCATTGATGTATCATACGAGTAAAGACAATCTTCTGATTTGACTATTTTTCTCAAGTATTAAGATACAAGGATTAATTTCTCATGAATGTAACAGAAAGAGATAGCCCTATTACTGTTTTGTTTAAGTACAATACTTAAAATAATGCACCGTTTCCGGTTTCTCTTATGGCACCACTATCTGCCAAATATTGAAGCGTAGGAAATATCATGCGTTTAGAGTTTCCATGCATCAAGAAATTCATGGCGATGATTTTCAAAATCGAGTGCAATTTTTTTCAATGGGCGCTTCAATGGATACAAGATAATCCAAATTTTTTTGCTCGAGTATTATTTTCTGACGAGGCGACATTCACAAATCACGGTGCTGTAAATCGGCACAGCATGCATTACTGGAGTATCGAAAATCTCCATTGGTTGCGCCAAGTTGAACATCAACATCCTTGGAACGTAGATGTTTGGTGTGGAATAATTGACAATAAGTTTATTGGTCCATATTTCATCGATGGAAACTTAAATGGTGAAAATATCAAAACATCTTGCAGAACGAACTTGCAGTGTTACTTGAAGACCTTCCCTTGAACGTACGACAAACAAGGTGGTTCCAACATGACGGTTGTCCAGCACATTATTCAGGAATGGCGCGAGAAGTATTAGATCGAGCCTACAATCGTCGATGGACCGGAAGAGGTGGTCCAGTGTCTTGGCCTGCAAAATCGCCAGATTTTACTTCCCCTGACTTCTTTTTGTGGGGCCACTTAGAGCCAGAAGTTTATACAGAAGTGCCAATCACGAGGGAAAACATGATTTTGGACGGTTGTTCAAGGATTACGCCGGAAACACTTCTCAGTTGTTTGCAATCATTCCAATTGCGAATAAATAAATGTATCGAAGTGGAAGGCACATTTTGAACACATTTTCTGAAATGGGTATGATAAAGTAAAGTTCTTCGTTGTTGAATTCAATACAAAAATGGAGTTCCATTTAAGATTTCAAAGTTGTCCCCCCTCCCACTCTAGGGGGTGAGATGGGGGATCGAGTTCGGCACCATTCAGTGAGCTCCCTACATTATAACAAATCTTATTAAGATCTTTTTTTGATTTGATGCAGTGTTTTAGAGATATTCCGTTGTCTCAAGATAAAAAACTCACCCAGTATATATGAATACCTGTTATATGTTTTAGTATAGAGCTTCATTTTTATATACTACACCATTTGTGTAATAAATACTTCTTAAAGGGTTCGTTCTCTACATAATTAGTTTTTCTAACAATTCTAAGGCACAGGAGCTTGTGCTTAATGCCCTGGCATATTTTGAGAGAAAAAAAAGCCCTTTACTACCTTTAAGTGCTGTTTTCGAGGTAGACATTATAATACACTCATGATTATGTTTGTAAAGTACGTATTGTTGCAGAAATTAAGCGAAGCACTTGGAGTAAGTTGACAGACTGTTTGGAATATAAAAAAAAAAGAAAACTGCAAAATCCTGTTGCTTCATCTCATCCTGAAAAGAGACCTCGTATTAGGCTAAAAACAAGAGATCTGCGACAGACGACAAACATCCAAATGAATCCTCAAGTTCTGAAGAAGAAACAAATAATTAATTGCAATAAAAAGGAACGTTGTTGTGACATGATAAGTCAGATTCGTGCCTGAATTTGCCGATATGATTTGAACGATGTGTGGGGAACAGGAAGCGACGTCCTTCGGCGAATGTTCTGTTTTATTTTTAATTGGAACTTTGAATCACTTATAACATAAATAGTATAATTCTGCGAAAAAATAGGTCTTTTATTATATTTCTATCTTTTATTAAGGATTCATAAGCAAACTTTGTTACTGTGTTAAATGTTTATTATACATTAGAAACAAAAATTCTACCAACTGGTATTAACATCACTTGACACATTTGCCATTTAAATGTGCTTAAATGAACAACAAATTAAAAATAGAGCTTCTTCAAAATGGAAACCATTCAAAAAAATTACAAATAGAAGAGCAATAAGAGCAAAAATACGGACAGTGCACCATATCAATTAACATTCTGTGAATTTCTTCATATATCGAATTATCACAGTACTAATTTAAATATCCCTTTATTTGAAGTATTAATTGTAACGGATATAAAATTTGTAGAGTTAAATTCACTTTCCAATTCTTTAAACAAAAAAGGTGAAATTACGTTCAAAACAATTGCTTCATAATATTTTAAATTTAAAATACAGTTGACATGACTACAGAAACAGATATTACAAGAATGATTGATTCATTCATTGAACGTCAGGGGAACGACAATCCCAAACTAATCAAGTACCACACTGAGAAAAATGAGTTAAATAAGGCCTTTGCTTAAAGTGCACTGGGTTCTCCTAATGAAATTTTTATTAACAGTAGCTAAGAGTTGTATATTCATAATAAAGTTGCCGATTAAGCATTAGTAAGATGATAATGCTAAAACTTGTTTCTTGTCATAATTGCGGGCTTACTTGCTATTAATGATTTGAATTTGTAAGGACTAGCATATTGTTGTTTTATTTATTAGCTATAAATAAGTTCTTTATTAGTCCTAAGTAAAAAGCTGTTTTAAAACAAGCGCGTCGTTCCGTAAATAAAATGTTTATTGTTCTTCAGTTGCCGGCTTGTTTAAAGTAAGTGAACTGGTAAATTACCGCTCTATAGGGTGGGCACGCCGACGCCATTCTTATTTGTGACTTGCTGGGCGATGCGTTGTGCTACGTAGTCCGTATTGCAATTTAGGAAAATGGGGTTTAAATATCACTCAGAGTTATTAGAGTGGGCTTGGCAGATTATATTGCTGCATTTGAAGGTAAGTAATATATATTTAAGTACTTGATAAATAGTTATGAGTTTGTAAATGCTATGTAATTAATCTAATTTCTGTTTTAAATTGAAAAAAAAAGTTAATTTTTTGAGGTTAGGGCCTACGCACACAGCATGTTTTACCTTTCTTGAATTAATATTTCGAGAATTAATATTATACTAAAATAATATACTAAATAACATTGCGCGGTATTTTAACAGATAGGCTTACTTCACTCTTATCGACATCTGAAATTTTGACCTATTCACACAGATCGGAAGTAGTAATTTGCATATGACCGGCTGACAATGAATATCACGAAGTTCACAAACTTTTGTCTAAATAAATTTAAGCAACATTTTTCTGAAGTACCAATAATAAAAAGAAGTACGTATTTGTTCGCACTATCTTAGTATGCATAATAATAGTTCTGTGTAAGAGTGTCTTTTCTATCGAGGCTCATTTTGTTTATTATAGTTTCATGTATGTTCTTTCAAATATTAATAAAAGATCTATATACACAACGCATTTTTATTATTTATTACTCATTTCTTCTTCTCCTACGGGTTTCACATCAGCCAGTGTTTAATGAACTTGATGAACCTTTGAGCTCTTCTGCTGTAGATTATAGCAAAGAGAAACACCACATGAAGTTTTATTGCTTTTAATAAATTTACTTTTAAGCCGGGTTTTCCTAGGAGCAGGTTATATGCGTCGCCTACAACGTAAATCGCCCAGTGCAATACGCCATCCACTCAAACCAAATAAAATAGTTGGCTTTATAGGAAAACGACGCCAACTATTTTGTTTGACCTGAGTGGAAGGCGTATTGCGCTGGGCGTTTTACGTTGTACGCGACGCATAAACCTGCTCCTAGGAAAACCCGGCTTCATATACAAGTAAACAGTTTACTTACGTTGAGTAAACGGCTCACTATTCGAGTAAGCAGTCAGTTACATCAAGTAAGCAACTCACTTATACCCAGGAAGCAGTCCACTTGCGCCAAGTAGGCGGTTCACTTGTACCAATAAGGCAGCTCACTTACGCCAATTAAGCGGCTCACTTAAGTCAAGTGGGCAGTTTACTTAATACTATAAGGATATATACTTGTTAGCAATGAAAAGAAAGTAAGCACCAGCGGCTAAAACATCATTCTCAGTAAGTTCGTTATTTATCATGACTATATTTTTATTCGCTATTAAAAGAAATGTAATTTACTACAAGCAAGTTGTTTGGTAGGGCAGCAAATTTTCTAACTTACATTAACTAGAAATTTTATATTGTTTCTTAACAAACTGGTAGCTTATAGCAGGTAAGTCATTTTAAGAAAACTCATTTGCTTGTTCTAGGGGTATAACTGACTTGGCGCCTATTTAAGCCAGATATTTACTTGTCGTTAGCGAATTTTTACTTCTCAATAGTATGTATTTCTCTCAGTGCACCTCTTGTTTATTTGAAAGAAAATAAATCATAAATCTGTAGACGCACATCATACGAAAGTTTGAATGCTAAAATAACTATAAAAATGACATGAGTACGACAAATTAGAAACTAGAAAAAAAATACGGACGCTTTGCATAAATACGTACAAACTGCGGACAGTTTATAATTTACGGACAAGGCTTACAAAATACGGACTGTCCGTAGAAAATACGGACGTATGGTAACCCTAACTATAAGGTAAAATTGAACAGTGGCAGTAGCATATATTATGTTACCAGATACTTCTATTCGTGCACAGAACGGTCATCAATGCATTAAACAGTTCGCATTTGTAATCTGGCACCATTTGCCAAAGCTGGGAACCTTCGTTTTCAAACACCATATTCGACACAATTACGTGTTGGAATATGACCCTTGTTATTTCAATTTTCAGCATGCGTAATTGGATTGACTAAAGTCCAAGGAAAGCACACGTAATTTATCTCTTAAAGATGCAATATCGTGGGATATTCTTTAAATGATTTTGCTAGCAGTTGATATCGGCAATAACACTTCCTCCGGTCTTAAGCTGTGTTTTCTATAAACACATTAATGAGATCCCCGATTTCACATGTATGTGTAATATACTTCAAATTTGTAGGATTTGCTTATACTACTAGTAATACGTACTAGCAATACGTAATACGGTCAACATTCGCATTACAGTATCTTTCTATAAACGATATCTCACAAACATATCGTGTTCATCCCAAATTTCAAAGTTTTTGGACGCCTACGATTAATTCTCGGTCTTTTAACACGCTCAAGATATCCTGTTTATACGGTTTTTAATTTGACGCACAATCAGAAGTATCGATTTGATTCATACGGACAAAAATCGATGACGTTGGTTAAAACAATACAAATATATATTATCTGTCTATTTTACGTTTTAAACGTCATCGATTTTTGTTCGTACGAATCAAATCGATACTTCTGAGTCAAATTAAAAACCTTATAACCAGGATATCTTATGCGCGGTTTTTCAGTATTAGTTTAAATTCGATTTTGAGTTTAAGTTCAAATTTTGCGTTCAAACCGTATTACACTACTGAAAACTTTACAAAAGGCTTTGTGCTTTAAAAAGAACAATTTTTTCTTGCAAAATATAGAAATAAAGCGAAGAAACGGGCGAGAAATAACTAATATTAAACCAAATACTAACTAACAAACTAACGACGCTATAGGTTAGATTTGATAACTGACAGGTGCCATAATAGAAACCGGCAACAATGCACTATTATAAGTATTGTACTTAAACAATGCATTAATAGGGTTATCTCTATCTGTCACATTCATGAAATTAATCCTTGTATCTTAATACTTGAGAAAAATAGTCAAATCAGAAGATTGTCTTTTTCTGTGAGACAAGCGGAAACTTTGCTTCTTTTTCAGTAGCAATACTTGAGAAAAATAAATCAAGAAGAATCGTATTTACTCGATGAACCATCAAGTGACGTTGGTTAAGGGGGCGTTTACAACCTCTTCGCGCCAACATAATGGCAGTATAAATGGGTTACTTTGTTCAAGTTATTTCGCAACATAGGCGGTTTTTCTGGAAAACAAGGGCATTTACACACTCTACATGAATACGGAGGTGAAACGATACATTTTAATTGCATACTTAAAATATATTGCTTAAAAACAGAATGTGAAACATGAACGAATAGGCGATGTAGAAAATTAAACAAAAATTTAAATGTTAAGCTGTAAATGTAGATAAAATTGCATGGCTTCCTCGGAATTGTTGTAGAAATAAAATAAACATAAGAGTGCTAATTAAACCATCTAATTTGATAAACAACTTGAAAAACAAAATTGAGATACATAGAAGAGAATTTTAAAGATATCTGCTGCAACGGATGTTACTTTAGTTTGGCATTCGTGACATAGATGGCATACCCAAAAGTATGCTTTTTATGTCATTATTAGAAATACTTTATGCTTTTATATGTTTCTGTAGTGCAATACCTCTGACGGAATGTATTGTTTTTGTAGTAGTTTGTTCATTTCTTCTTATAAACTATGGCAAGGATATAGATATTAGAGGAATTACAGTGTAATATATTATTCAATTAAAATAGAAATTGGAGTTTTATTGCAAAAAAAATACGGGATTTATTTTATTTTTTGTAATTTTGCAGTGAAAAAACAATATTATGTAAAAAAGTTTAGTTTATAAAATCCTACTATTTCGTCTTGAATCTGAAAGAGTAAAATGTGTTTTTTCACAGTGTAACAGTAAGGACATAATTGTTGGCACCTCTGATGTAGACCCGCTTTCCGTGACCTACAAATAAAGTGAACTTAGGGGCATCTTCTAGCGATAGCGAAATAAATAATCTTAAGTATATTTATATGTATAACATATAGAGATATATTTTATTAATGTGATGTTGCTTGTGACGTTGAAATACTTAAAAGAATCATGACTGGTAGTGGAAGTTATAAGCAAATAGCTTTATAGTTTTTATATAGATATACTAGAAGTTATTTAACTGCTAATGTATTATAAATAAAACAAGAAAAAAGTTTTATTCACTGCTTTAATAATTTAATTTGTTTAATTATACCATTTTATTACTTCTAACAAAATTCTCCGTTCAAATCTTTTTAGGTTCCCAATATCCTAATTGATATGTAATACTTGTTGGTACAAAAAATCATGGAAAACATTCATGTTAAATATATTGGTCTTGTCACATTTGTTTTTTAATGATCTAGTAAAGCGTTTAAATTGCAAGTCTTCGGAATGAATTTAAGAGTATTCGAGAAGTTTTCCATAAATTTGTCTAATAAAATATCCTACTGTTTACATTTCTCTGACCACTGTAAGAGCACTATAATACAAAATGCAAAATGAATATATTTGATATAGAAAACATATGCAGAGAATTTACCACATTTTATTTATCACAAAGAAAACAAAACTACATCTCTTTTTTTTTGAATTATTGAAAGCATGTTTCCACAGCACTTTTTATTTATTGTAAGAACTTATTTTTGCACACTTTAGAGCAAATAAAAGCAAAACACTATGCTACGATGAAACAATCTAATGTCTTTCACAATAAACTATTCACACACGAACTAGTTATCTAATAAACAGCAACAAAAATAAAAAGATAAAATAATCTAAATAAAACAAATTTCGTTTATTTATAAAACATAAACAATAACATTACGCCATCTTGAAAAGACTTTGTGCACAAAATATTCGATACCACGAAAGTCCGTCAACTGTAACTTATAATAATACAATAAAATCACTAGTATCCGGTTTTCAATGCAAATGCATAAGAGAAAGTGATATGCACGCCGCCATGTATTAGGCAAGCGCCCCAAACGTAATGATCATAAATCATAATTGAAGGAATTTCCCAAGAATATGTTTACAGGTCGAAACACGCACCATCTCTTTTCAAACTACCCATCACTTTCTAATTGTCACTTTAAACTTTTTCTCAACAATAGTAAGCGAATGGTACTAGTACGCATCTCATGTTCAATATATTCGACAGAGAGTGCATTAGAGTGATTTAGTTCGTGTTAGAAAATAGATGGGCTGTGTTACAACCGCCTTAAAAATAAAATAGGCAGAACGTATTTATACCTTCAAAGAATAGTTCCGCCGGCGTACTATATGATGCCACAGCTAGGCTGATTTTAACGTAACAGAGTGTAGACCAATAAATATTAAACGTAATTTGACGCGGTCAAACGTAGTGGAATTTTCCATTGCACGACGCGTAAAAATATAAGACTAACCGAAGAGTCGGTGATAGATGGGACTGAACGTGGTTTAACTGCGCGCTCAGCGAAGAGATAGAACGTTCATAAGTGAATTGTCAATTTCGCAAAATATTATGACATTATATTAAAAGGGATGTGCCCAAACAAGTAAACAGTTAAGTAACATAAACAAAACTCACACACACGAGAATGTGACGGTTCAATGGATTAACATTCCTTTATATGAAATTAATAGTATAATTTCAAACCACGTGAGGAAAGGCTCTATTGCGGGCCGCGGCAAATAATTAAAAACGAGCCGAAGGCCGAGTTGCCCAAGATTACTCTAACGGAGATAAATGCGTTTCTGGCGTGAACGTGTGAAGTTTTCCATGCCGTCGACAGGACGAATACAATGTGGGATGAAGATCGCATCAGGCAGTAACAAATATGGAAAACTGGAAAGTATTTCGGAACTAAGAAGTTTACCAGGATCGGTAAATTACATAAGTCGCTTCCCTGCCTAATGTTGCTACGATGGCACTCCACTAAATGAGATGTTGACTACCAGAATTCATTTCATATGGGGACCGAGCGCAAACAGCCAGTGCATTCGAATTCGAATCAAGGAGGAATTATTCAAGGCTCCAACGCTAGCGTGGTTTGATCAGTGGCGGTTTCTGTATAGAAACACTGAGCCACGTGAACCCCTAACAAATACTCGATTACAAACTAATAAAATCTATTACTCGATCTTAATGTATTCGTGAAATATAACGCAGCGAAACGAATAAACGACGCGACGTTCTTTCTATACATATTGCTGTGAAATGGCACCCCGGGTTTCGGAAATTTAAAGTGTGTATTTTATTTATTCCAAATCAGCCTTGTCAAAACAATGTAGAGTTCCACTATTCTTTGATGTATAAATTTGTTAAGAATTTGATTTAAAATTGTTTGTATCATTTTATTTGGCCAGTTATGTATAGTAAAGTTCATTATTTGTACATTATGCGTGTACTTGTATTGTAATAGTTTATTTGCTAGTTTTTCAATTGCGATGCGTTGCGGTCATCCGCACGCAGAGTTATAATTTCATATATATGCGAGTGTTTAAACTAGAGGCCCAAGAGTATCAGATAGACGAGCCCCCGCGTATTGTTGTGTTTAGTTCTCGTTAACCGTTTATGGTAATCCTGCTTTTCAGTTTAAGATGTAGTTCGTTTTTGTATGTCACAAATCGTCTACTTGTAATTCTTTTGTTTAATTGTATTAGATAGGTGTGCACATACATGTAAGGCTTTTAATTAGTATCGGTTTAAGAAGTAAGCCGCGTTTAGAGTTTAAATTTTCCGGTTTTTTTTTTAAGTAGTTATAATTAATTTTTATTTTATCACCTCGGCGGTAGGTGAAGTGAAGCTGAGAGCATGTTTTATATTCATTTTTATTTTGGTATGTTTCTTCTTTACGTGATTTGAATTAAAATTTAAGTTGTGAAATTTTTGAAACACAGTGGATTTTTTTTCATTGAGATATTGAATTTCCTTCTATAGAACGAATTCACCATTTGTTTGCTGAAGCGATTTGAATTGTTCCTCTTATAAAATTTTAGATCTCACGCACGGTTTGTTTTAATCCAGGACGCTTCAGTCCATGGTTTTTTTACCCTGTTAATTGGTTAATTAAATGATGTTTTTTTATTATTTCTTTTTCAATAAAAGTTTATGATTGTAAATATTACCTTAAATAGTTCTTTTATTTTGTAAATCTGCATTTCCATTTTGGGGATTTAAAGAAAGTCAATTTTCAAACACCCAACTATTACTTTAGAAAAGTTTCTCTGAGATATTAAGAATCTCTGGCGCCCTTTTTAAATTCATTTTTGCTGAGCTAGCTAAAATTAATTTAGTCATTTTTAATTTCTCTTTACTTATATGCTTGGACCATCAGTTCACCAGCAATATGTATGTTACATCGCGAGCAAGCGACCGACGACGCGAGCAGGTCGCCCGAGTAGGCGGGACTACCGTTGATTTATCAATGCCTAAACAGTATACAAGGACGTAGCGGAGGTGGGGAGGAATAGGGGCAGATTCCATAATGAACGGTGCACGAATTGAGTGGTCCTCCGTGCTCGGTTACGTTGCGTTCTCGGGTCACGTTAATAAATCGATCGACATCAACGTTCAGATAATCGTGTTTTTTCGGATAAACTATAATATATATGTTTTGTTTATGAATGACTCACCGTTCAACAGGTCGTAACTACCAGAAGACTAATACTGTTTGTTGGTGGAAGTTTTAATCAAACCAAGGGTGCGTAATTATTTTAATTTATTAAATAACATACGTTTAAACCCGCCCACATAAAATCACAAACTTAAACTCGTAAATCTTTAACTGCTTCCAAAAAACGTACATTTCCCTCAAAGATACAAATAATAATGAATTTTAAATGCTTCAAGTCTTGACCATGTATATAATATTTAATTTCTTTTTCTCTCGGTTTTTAGGTCGTAAAAATTGAAAACATGACTAATACGACGTTTCGCTTTATTGCAAAGCTTTTTCAAGTATATAAATAAATGTAAAAAGTGTAAATTATAAATAAAGTGTTTTTGTTTAATAAATGACAAATTGTTTTGTTTACTAAGATTTTGAATATATTATTAAGTTTATTTAAAGATTGCGTTTTAAAAATAGGATGTTTTGATTATTTGTTTTTGAATTTGTAATTAAATAGTTCTTTAAAAATATTGTATTTAGTTATAAAGAATTATGTATTCAAAAATCAGAAGAGCTGTTACGCAACAATCAAAATTATCGGGTGACACCTCTTGAAAATGGATTTTCTCCAGTGGAACTGCTTTTCCTGTTTCAACTTCCAATGCGTGAAAAAGGGAGCAGCTATGCGAGGACGGCAAAGATGTCGGAATTTAAGGAGACGCGGAGCACTGCTTCTTCAGCATCAAAAGGAATAATAATAATTTGCGGCTACTCAGTCAGTAAAGGTCTGGGACTTCTTACCCAGATCTTCCCAGAGTAAGGTTTGCACATGGTTTTCCCTACTCCGTGCATTGATTTTATATAAGTATATTATATATATAAGTGTCCTTGGTGAATACTGGGAGATAACGAAAGTCGGCCAATGGGCGATTTAATATAACTGATAGCTGACTGATTTCAGTAGACTCGTGATTATGTGAATAATCACATTTAACATTTCATCATTTCACAGTAGTATTCATATGTGGTCGCGAGGCTACTGTATCTTTTTGTTATTAGAATCATAGGGAAATTATCTAGTTAGAGTAGGAACAGCTTCATTGTTACGCGAATTCATATAGTATTTAGGATAGGTAGCATGTGATAGTACTTTTTTTGTGGGCACGGGTTGAGATGATTTGTATACCTTATAGTTTTCTAAAAGTGCAACTGCTGAGGGACGTAAGATCGTACAATGTTCCATTTTTCTATCATTCTTGGAACGCAGAAATACGCAGAGAGAAACTTAAAGTGCTAGAAAATAAAAATCGCAATCTAAAACAGAAAAAATTATGATCGTCGACACAGGGTACGTGAGCTACCGTAATTACACCAAGCATTGTCGAAAGGTTTGGTAATCTGATCTCTGACGTCGCGTTGGGAAAATCAAAAGAATGCGCCCGAAACAAGATCAATACATAATAAGGGTGCCTTCGATGGTGGGGAATTCGTAGATCAAATGGCTTAGACGTGCCCAGCTGCATGTGCGGGCATCTATGTTTAATGATAAATAATGAACATTACCAATTATTATTATGATCCCTTTAATTCCAGCCCTTAACGATGAATGATACAGTATATCTACTCTAATAGCCAAATTAAATTTCCCGCCATTTTTTTTTTTAGTAATTCAACGTAAAAACGATTAAAATAACTTCAAAAGTAATACAAAATATCAGCTTAAATTTATATTTCAAACGTTTGAAGTTACTAAGAATGAATTGCGGGCAATTTAAAGTTTGTGCTATGTGGGCATAGCCCATAAATGCAAAACTAGATGTTCTTTCTGTAATTAACTCTCTCACTTCATCTAATTTACATTTACATACAATTTAAAACAGGTATAGCAAAAACATGCACCTGAATAGTGAATAATATTCCATGGCAAATACTTTAACAAAGAATAGATTATATGTTCAAGTTGTCTTCCTTTAGATTTCCAATACTCTCAGAATTAAGTGTTACAAATGGAAAATATTTTTAGATTTATTAAACGTAATTTTTTTTAATGTAGATTCGAGCATTTTTTGTGCAATTTTTCCACAATACTGACGTAACATGTATAATAACACAGTCAACGCAGACAATAATACTACGAGTTAAATGTGAAGGTAAGTCAGACGGCGCATAAGAGGTCATTTGCTGGAATAATTGTAGCAGAATAAACATATCAACTTCATCACTTATAAATCCGTCTAGCTAGATAACCGTTACACCACATTTTGTATACTATGCAGAGTAATTTTATAAAAAACAATTAATTGAAAGGATGTTACTTGACACATGATTTTCTATGCATTGACTACTTCTTATATTCCCTGTTTTCCTGGTAAAATGTAATAATTATGGATTTAACTTGATATTTGAGTAGTTGATTAACTCCCAAGAATCAATAAGGCCATCCTTATTGCGAAAAGCTAAAGGATGCTTTTGTTATTCTTTTCTATGCGTTATTTTGCAGATTGCTTGTTTTAGTTAAGTACAAAAACTTATTCCAATTTCATATATAAAAACAGTTTATTTTGCGATTTTTGAAAAAATGTTTATGATACATTGGCATTAAGTTATCGCTTAGACACATTTTTCATTTTTTCATTTATTTGCATTAGAATAAGAAAACTTATTGATGAAAAAGGCTGAGGCTAACTCTGACTAAATGAATATTTCAGTTTTGAAAAACATTTTTTTGTAACTCTACCGCTAAAAATTGGAATGATATTTGTACCGACTTCCTCTCTCTACTTTATCTTAGCGCCCCCCTTAAAAACGGATAAACGACGCTCGCCGGAATTGCATCCATTTGATCCCATTGAAAGGAGAAGAGGGCGAGAGCGATGCGCAATAACGATCGAGGCAAGGAGCATATAAGAATGCTAATTTGTTTTATTATCTCGGAAGGAGTAATTGTATATGTAGCTGTATGGTGCAATCTTTAGGCCAGCATTAGGCAGCTGGAGGATAACAATTGATAGTGAATATATAGAATAGTGTAGTGAGTTGTATAAACATAATAAAACACTGGTTTATAAACAGGAACGGTTCCAATTACATTAGATTAATTACAGTAAGAGAAAAATTAAGTCAGGTAGTCAACCAAAATAAGACGAGTCTATATCTCAAAGGTATTAAAATGCAGTTATTCTGGTTTTGTAGCATATACTTATAAAGATCTATACTAAATATAAGAAGAATGGATTTTTGCAGTGAGGTCACAATATAATGTGTGTAATGATTATAATATTTACCTATACATTGATTCCAAAGGGATAGGGTCACTCTTTTCTTCTATAAGAAAGGGAGCGGACGTCCAGAAAGTTAACACAAAACAAACTGTTTAACAATGAACGTGCCGATGTTATGTGGTTTATTAATAGAATAATAAGAACAAACGAATAACGTGAAAGACAATTAAAGACGGTAATTCACGGGACTCTCCTATATCTTTAAATTGCTCAACGTATCAAATAGCGGAGACGAAAAAAATGGACAAAAATAAGTAAGCAATACAGGCCCGTGCCAACCCGGTGGTGCAAGTGGTACACAGCACCAGGGCGGCACATAGAAACGGGCGGCAAAAAAGACTGGAAAGATATAATACGATACTGTATCAAACACACGTGATTCATGTAAAGTTATTGTTATAAACGCGCGATAAATCACGTAGAGGCTGAGTAGAAATCGATTATAATGCCTTACACATCCAAGATTCAATTGATAACAGCCGCAAAGCAGACTTTAATAATAACAATAATTTTAAGTGTATACAAACATACGAAGCTAGATGTTGTATAAAAGAAATATATAGAACTTATTCTATATATATACATAACTTAGAACGCTAAAGACCAATTGCGACTTAAAAAATGCCGCCTTTACAGGTATGAGTAGTATTAAAATAAATTATGTATTGTATGCATACAAGGTTTTTAGTTCCTCTACGCAATTAATATATTAATAAGTTTATAATATTCGAAAAATGAGAAGAGTACTGCATCTCTAGTTTTCAAACTCTCCTCATCATCTAAATAAAATAAGTAAGTTAAAAGTGTGTAAAGTCAAACACTGTTTCTGAACTAAAACTTTAATACTCTTATAATATCTACATATATACTACTCTGAATATAATAACCGAAACAATATTATATATTAGTGTCGCATTTCCTAGACGATAGTCGAAACGCCAGACTGTGCGTCCTTCCCCGATCTTCCCTAATCTCCTAAGGGGCGTTTACAAACCTCTTCGCGCCAACATAATGGCAGTATAACATGGGTTACTTTGTTCAATTATTTTCGCAACATAGCGGTTTTCTCTGGAAAACAAGGGCATTTACACACTCTACATGAATATACAGGATGAAACAGATACATTTTTATTGCATACTAAAAATATTGCTTGAAAACAGAATGTGAAACATGAATGAATAGGCGATGTAGAAAATTAACAAAAATTTAAATGTTAAGGCTGTAAATGTAGATAAATTGCATGGCTTCCCTCGGGAATTGTTGTAGAAATAAATAAACATAAGAGTAGCTAATTAAAAATAAATTATGATAAACACTTGAAAACAAAATTGAGATACATAGAAGAGATTTCACAGATATCTGCGCTACGAGAAATTACTTTAGTTTGGCATTCGTGACATAGATGCATACCAAAAGTATGCTTTTAATGTCATTAATTAGAAATACTTTATGCTTTTATAATGTTCCTGTAGTGCAAATTCTCTGACGGAAGGTATTGTTTTGTAGTAGTTTTGTTCATTTCTTCTTATAAGACTATGGCAAGGATATTAGATATTAGAAGGAATTACAGTGTAAATATATTATTCAATTAAAAAGAAATTGGAGTTTTATTGCAAAAAATTACGGGATTTTATTTTATTTTTGTAATTTTTGCAGTGAAAAAAACAATATTATGTAAAAAGTTTATTTTAAAAATCCTACCTATTTCGTCTTGAATCTGAAAGAGTAAAATGTGTTTTTCACAGTGTAACAGTAAGAATAATTGTTGGCACCTCTGATGTAGACCGCTTTCCGTGACCTACAAATATAAAGTGAACCTTAGGGGCATCTTCTAGCGATAGCGAAATAAATAATCTTAAGTATTATAATATGTATGACATAATAGATATTATTTTATTAATGTGATGTTTTGCTTTGACGTTGAAATACTTAAAAGAATCATGTCTAGTAGTGGGAAGTTATAAGCAAATAGCTTTATAAGTTTTTATATAGATATACTAGAATTATTTAACTGCATAATGTATTATAATAAAACAAGAAAAAAGTTTTATTTACTGCTTTATAATTTAATTTGTTTAATTATACCATTTTATTACTTCTAACAAAATTCTCCGTTCAAATCTTTTTAGGTGTTCCAATATCCTAATTGATATGTAATACTTGTTGGTACAAAAAATCATGGAAAAACATTCATTGTTAAAAATATTGGTCTTGTCACATTGTTTTTTAATGATCTATAAAGCGTTTTAAATTACAAGTCTTCGGAATGTATTTTAAGAGTATTCGAGAAGTTTTCCATAAATTGTCTAATAAATATCCTACTGTTTTACATTTCTCTGACCACTGTAAGAGCACTATAATACAAAATGCAAAATGAATATTATTGATATAGAAAACATATGCAGAGAGATTACCACATTTTAATTATCAGAAAGAAACAAAACTACATCTCTTTTTTTTTGAATTATGAAGGCATGTTTCCACAGCACTTTTTTATTTATTGTAAGAACTTATTTTTGCACACTTTAGAGCAATTAAAAGCAAAACACTATGCTACGATGAAACAATCTAATGTCTTTCACAATAACTATTACACCACACGAACTAGTTATCTATAAACAGCATACAAAATTAAAAAGATAAAATAATCTAAATAAAACAAATTTTCCGTTATTTATAAAACATAAACATAACATTACGCCCATCTTGAAAAGACTTTGTGCACAAAATATTCGATACCACGAAAGTCCGTCCAACTGTAACTAGTATAATAATAACAATAAAATCACTAGTATCACCGGTATTTCAATTCAAATGCATAAGAGAAAGTGAATATGCACGCCGCGATGTATTAGGACAAGCGCCCCAAACGTATGAACATAATCATAAATTGAAGGAATTTCCCAAGAATATGTTTACGGGTCGAAACACGCACCATCTCTTTTCAGAACTACCCATCACTTTCTAAATTGTCACTTTAAACTTTTTTTCAACAATAGTAAGCGAATGTACTAGTAGCGCCATCTCATGTTCAATATATTCGACAGAGAGTTGCATTAGAGTGATTTAGTTCGTGTTTACGAAAATAGAGGGATGTTTCGGCCGCCTAAGGGGGCGTACAAAACATAAAAATTTCCGTTCTGTCAAATAGGTTTGCGAGATTAAATACAACTGCTTTAAAATGTAGATGGGCGCGGCCTGTTTCAAAATTGTTTGGGCGAAAAATAGTAAATACATTCGTAGATCTGTGTAAACACATGGGATGTATCACGTGGTCAAGTCGAGTGAATCAACGAGGTCGGGTGCTATTTTTAGTCATTTGTGTATATGAGAGAGAAATTCCCTTTTTAGAGGAGCTATAGGAAAAAAGTTTTGTTTTAGAGGGATCATTACATGAAATATTACTATTATTATAGAATGAATCTAATAGAAATAAAAAAAAACTTTATTTTATGGTTTATTTTTTGTATATTGTAGTGTATACAGATTATTTTCATAACTAAAACATAATTAAATATTCTAATTTTCAAGAAACTGAGGAAATGAAAATGCAATTGTCTCCCACACTTTTTGCCCCCCTTAACAGTATACTCCCTAAAATAATACGTGGGTATATATATCCTAGCGTTTTTGGATAACCATATTTACTTTACACAGTGAGAAAAGAACTCATTGCCGTTAATAAAATATGCAATTAATCCAAAATAAACAAATTATTCTTTTTTTAACATAGTCGAGGCAAAGAGGAATATTTATTGAAGTCCTAAGAAAGAAAATTATTTGAAACAATTAGTGATTTGTGATTTAGGTAGGGACATTTCTTCCTTAAGATAAAATGAGCCTTTGACTTATTGCCTATTGACTATTTGATTGTAAGAAACGAATTATTTGAAACTAATAAAGCATACCTTTGTTTAATAATTATTTGTTTATTGAACAAAAATAACTGTTAACAGATTGACCAAAAAACAGTCAAAATACTAAGCGCCAGTTGCCGTCTCCGCATTAGCGGTTGATTCAAAAAAATCAAGAATAAATATTTCTTAATAATATTTAATCTGGCAAATTAATAGATAATATTTGATATCTAGGTAACTGCTGTTTGCTATGTAAAAAGTTTAATATCGAGAACTGCCATCTTTATTCGCAATCTCTGTACTATAGAATATGTTAAACGTATTTGCTACTATAGCCCAGAAAACATTGCTATTATTGTTAGAAAAATCATATAGTGATGATCTAACTAATACATTTTGACGTAAATCTACCTACTACTTTGACTGTAAACTGTACCGAACTTTGTATGAAATAAATAATTTTTTTTTGAAAATCGTACTATATATCATATATCCAAACAAATTTTTTTTTGCTGTTAAGGCTGCCCTTACGGTGGTGGGGAGAGGTTGTCAAATATTACTTTAAGCAGCATCAGGATGTGGTGGCCTCTATACAACTGCGTAGTGACAATATTGCTTCAAGTATTATTACCGCATTAAAAGATGGTACAGAAGCGTTCCTGATTAGTGTGTTGCCTATTCCACCCAAAGGCGAGAATCTGACTTTGAAAGCATCTTGTAAGCAAAACATTTATGTAGATAAATCTCCCATATTTTGGAACTCGATTCGTATTTGCTAGTCTGCGGACTCTGTAAGGAAATTGATGCTAGACCCGGTAAACGTCGGTCAAGTTCGAAAAATATCAACTTATGAATTGTTTGGCCCTAAAAAAATATATAAAATGACTATTTGTCATTTACTATAAACATATTAACGATATTGAATTAAAAACTTATATGAAATGAGTACAAAAAAAAATATTAGGTGTGCTTACCAGATATTATCATTTTGGTTTTACTATTTTATACTATCAAACACGTACCCTAAAATAATATACTAGTAATATGAAGCTGATTAGCATCGGACGGATGATTATATTGTGTTGTTGCGCTTTCTACACTGTAAAATGGCGAACAAAATTTACATTACTTGTGTTAACAACAACAGTCGCTTCCAGCTTCCAGTGTAATATGCAAAATTACAATAAAAATTAAGTATTTTTACTATACAGTAACGTAACGACATAAAAGAAAACCAGAAATGTACGGAAACATGAAATTAATAATAAAAAAGAAATTATGAGGAATTAGTATAGTAATAATTTATAATAGGTACTAACTTCTTACATTTCTATAAAAATTAAATCCTGTATTTGTAATGAATGATTTATTATTAATTATTATTATTAGAAGCATATTGAATTTTTAAATGTAGCATCTACTAGCAGTTTTCAAATATTTTAGCAAGCAGTTACAGTAACATATAATACACAGTTGGGAAACAAATAGATAGGTATATGGTATATATCAAAATGTAATGAAAAAATACCATCTCTAAATATAATGATTTTTATTTCTAATTTAAAATTATTGTGTAGTATGTTTTAGAAAATCACATAGCTGATATACCTACGTTTTTTGTATAAAGCAAGTATAAACAATAACATAAGACACCAGTCTTAACACAAGAATCGTATTTAACCCTGCGGTGTCGCACTCTTTATAAATTATTACACGTAAATATTTTTTGTAATGGGATCTCACAGACTAGCGGTTAAAAGAAAAATATAATTATAGTGAGCAGAATGTAAAAGGCCACAGTAAAATCTCATCCAAATCCCTATTTCTACGACCCCAAGATGATGTAATGATGTCATGCAGTTGTTTTTATTTCAACGCCCTCGATTATGGTCACATTCCGGTATAGGTTACAGTTATTTACTATTTATTTTTCATCGCCTCGGTCTCTCTGGCGTGTTCTTTGGTTGCCTGCCTTCTCAAAAAATTTACTAAAATAACCCCGTGTAATATTGATATTCTTCCAATAAAATTAAGTTAGTTTCTTCATTTAGTGTTAAATTATTTTTTCATTATGTTCTAAATAAAATCATTCATCGCCAGATTCTTAATTCAGAACAAAAAAGAAATAACTTTCGTCGCCATCGTTCGGGTTGATGCCAAAGGTTTTTGCCTGCTTCAAGGGTTGTTTCATCTGTAAAATTGCAGATTATTTTTGGAAGTGTTGGGACAAGGTTTTGCGAAAATGACAACGTTTTTCGAAATTTTGTTAAAATGACTATGAAGTACGAATTTAGCTTGATTGTAGCTTGGGTTGCGTTTCTCCCTTTTTACATTTTTTAGCTTTACATGATACAATAATTTTTATAAACACCAAGGTATAAAACAACATAAAATGTACTATTACTTCATCTTTTCAGTTTTTATTAATTCGTGCTACAAACGACAAAACCTTTTCCTAACAAATGTTACCGACTTTTGCGCTCTACTTTATCCTTGTGCGCAGCCTTAAGCTAATTTATTTGAATAAAAGGTATTATTTTAAAGAAATAGTTTGATGGTTTCAAAGAAAGCAGTAATATTAATTTTAAGTTACTATATCTAATTCAAATAAAGTTTCTTTATGTGAAATAATTACTTTTCAAAGATATGTATTTCTTTGTGGAAAAGAACCTTCTTTTCTCAGTGCAATTTATATTTATGTATATTTTCTCACTTATCACTGGTTTATTTAGTTATGTTTCGTGTATTTAATCATATATATTAAGCAATTCTTAATGAATAATACTTACTGATCATACAACGTACGAGTACAATATTTGAAACCATTGTAAATCTAAAACTACATGAGCCAGCAGCACTCGACACAGCTTTAAAAATTTGTTATGTTAAGAACCCTCTAAATACACTTATGACATGATAAGTTTTTAATCTAGTTAGTAAATCTTTAGATACATACATATGTTTGCTCTGAAATACGATATTTTCAGGCAATTAGTTATTTCTGTTTCCATTATGCGTAGATATTAACCTAATATTATTTCTAACATGGTTTTGGCGTAACATCACATGTTTAACAACTAACATGTATGCAGATTTTTTAGTAATGTTTCAAGTGACTAGGTAGGTGTTTTTTTTTTAAAATATATGTTTCAGTGGTATAGAATAGGAATCTCTCTTACTCTCCAACTTCGAACAATAATTTACTATACTATACTACTATAATTTTTTAACCCGTATCTATTTAAAATTTGTAATTATTTTTAAAAGCATTTGTTTGTTATTGTATTAACATACAACATTAATGAATTAATGTAACGTTTAACATCATAGATAATTCTATTGCTTTTTTTTTGTTTCCTATAACATTTCTTTTTTTCTTAAATAAGTTGCATTTAAGGGCGGCAACATATATAGGAACGGGCCTGAAGCAATAATAATAATTAGTGCTGCAGAAAGGAGTGTCTTCGCAGTAGCGGTTCGTAATCGTTTTAACGTTAAAAACGATTAAAAAACGACGAAAAAAAAGTGTAACTACTTTAATACTGCAATTAATTAGCACCGGACAATATTTTGTAAAAAAAAAATGAATTTAAAGGTTAGATAAGAGTAAACAAACTCGTTCTTTCGTTCATATAGTAATGACATATATTGATACGAATATGAAGAAAGGCGAGTTTGTTTACTCTTATTCTAACCTTTACATTTATATCGTCATTGGATACTTAGAATAGAATATAAAAAATGAATTGGTCGGGATTTGAACCAACACCTCTTTTGATACAAAAAGATATAGGTTTAGCGTTACCAGCTAGACTGTCCAGTGAGTAATTTATCCCAAATGTCCGACCGAGGCACTAGTTCGCTCCACCTCCCAGCATGACTACCGATCACGTAAGCAAACCTTGGCTTCGGTAATGCGCGCACGGAATTCGGTTCAATTAAATAGCACAAGCATCCGATCCAGTACTAACTGTTGCTATCCACTGCATCCGACTTCCAAGTTGCTGGATTACAGGAGTGCGCCAAACTCCCAGTCTCTTAACGCAGTGGTAAGCGAGTAATTCCACTATTGCTGACGAGGTCAATTACGTAGTAAATAGGCAACCAAAATATCGAGGTTCTATATGGCCGCCTTGCGTTAAGGCGGTACTTCAATCAAACCGAAATTCTATCGTTGACTGCGAAACGAAAGTTCTAACAGGGAAGGTAAATGTGTTCCGCTTCAGCCGACGTAGTAAACAAAATTTTAGCCGATGACGATTAGAACTCCCAGTTTGGATAGATACCTGACTGTTTTTTTTTGCGTTGTACACTGTTATAAGTTATCAGGGCTATACGTCGCAGGTCTATTTAGGTAGTGAATATGAAATACGCGTTACTGAAATTTGAGTATTGGTATTACTAGTGTTACATCCACATATTTAGGTTAAAAGTAGTTCCAAGCAGTTACGTATTGAAGACATCTTTCCTTTTTTCTAGTCTTCTACATTCTTACTGAGAGTCAGCCTCTTCATTCATTATTTATGGCCGCTACAGTCCTTTTGTATACCACACATGCAATTACTTTTGTAACCCCACTAAAGTATTTGCTACAAACAGGAAAACTACATTTTAAACTTAGTTTATGAAAGACGCAATTTGTTATTCGGTAGGTTTTCTACTGACAATAACTAACCTTTAAATGTTCCAAAGTGAAAGACAAATTAAACATTACCATCGAAATAGTGTATGTACCTAGAGGTGGAAGCCAAACACCAAATTAATTCACTATTAATTTTTGTGAGTTGGTTTCTTCCTACAGAATCTCGTCCAGTTGGTGAATTAGAATACAAGTATGTAAATGTTACACAAGTATACATATATTATAACGCACACGTTAGGGCGCAAATGCTGTCGGGTATTTACGCCTAAACACATGATTTGGTTTTTTACAGTGTACGTTTGAATTTACACATATGCGTAAATTCCAAGCTGACGGGCTATACAACTCTCCAGTCTGAGTGCCTGTAAGATATGCAATATGTATTGAATTTTTAGTAAAACATTGGTGCTTTAGATCAAATATTTCTCCCTTAATGGCGATTTATATAATTATCTATTTTACATCATTACATTAAGCATTGTTAAATTTAGGTACCTACACCGGGCATTTTCGAGTATTCAGTATAAAATATTTGTTATATGCTTCTAAAAAACAGATAACTTTAACTATTTTACTCGAAACAACCGAACTTATTCGAAAAAATTGAAGTCTGTAGGTACCTTTATTCGTCTTTACAGAACACATGGTTTTTTATTTCAAGTCATAATTCGATAAAATAATAGCGCAGGATTTGATTTACTGAGGTCGTGCAATTGCGTAGCTACAGTACCCCCTTAAAATTTTATTAAAATTAACTGTCAAGTTTAATTTAGAATTAAATTCGAATTATAATTAGACAAACTATACGTTGCACAAAACTGGGTTGTCATCTACGAATCTACACGGAAAAACCAATTTCTTCAGAACAAGAAAATAATTTCAAACAAATTTTATCATGAAAATTTAGTTAATCCAACAAAATGTTTCGTTATTTCAAATAAATAAAGAGCTAAATCAACAAATAATTTGGTTGAATTTGTTTGCCCATATTTAACTCGACATTTCGTTAACTTGTAAATTAGCAAATTATACGTAAATATTTGAAACTTAGCTTCAATCGAAAATTACGAATATAAATCGTTATTGTTAATAATAACTAAATTCTTTGAAAGATGAAAATAAAATCATTCTGTTACACAGAAAAAAAAATGTTGTAAATTTTCAAACAATGATAAAGTTTCACACAACAAGTTATGTTCAACAACTTGTAGGGACGAGCACAACTTGTATTAAAATTTCCCAAAAAATTGTTGACGCAAGTTATCGCATTTTTTTGCAACAAAATGCACACTACACTTTTGTTATACAATTTATGTTGACAGAACCTACACTGGATCAAATAAGTCTCCATACAGTCGATAAAATTTGCAATTTACACTTTCAACTTAGTTAATACAATATATATCGAGGAAAAAATGTTGCAGAAGGTATTTAGGAAGTTCATAGGCACATGTTTCACACAAAAGCAAAATTTTAATCTACCAATTATATATAAAAGAAGTGTATATAATAAAATGATATAAATTCAAACAAAAAAGTTTCCATACATATCTAAATAAACATATGGTTTCCCGATTATAATTCTGGGGTTTATATTTTTGGAAAATTTTAGTGGCATTTTCGCTCAAAAGAACTCTTATAATGTCTAGAAAATAATAATTGTGCACTAAACAGGTTCTTGGAAGCCCTTGGCTTGGGTGCTGGAACCAGCGAGGCCGCTGAGAAGTGGTTTGTCCGAAGCGGTAGCCCCTATCCACAACGTAGCCGCATATTGCTTTACTTGACTCGCAAAATTAGCAATAATGCACACCCTTCCTTCTCAGCCGCACTGTCGGCCTGGACATTTTTATTTAATTTAAATATTGACTTTGGCTGTGTTCAGAACAAGTAACTGTTTCCAATTATGGCTCCAAAACGGCAGAAGGAACTGGAATAGGAATATATGGGCCTAGAACTACATATTTCGAAAGCTTGGGAAAATACCCAAGTATATTTCAGCGAAATACACGCTATTGGAAGATGTGTTCAGTTCATTATGGAAAGAACTATCGGAAGCAGGAATTATCAATCGTGTCTGATAGTCAAGCAGCCATCAGGCGCTGAGCTCATATGAAATCAGCTCCAAGATGGTCTGGGAATGCATAGGGAACTAAATGAGCTAGGCAAAAGAAATAAAGTAACCCCTGTGGGTTCCGGGTCACACAGGAATGGAAGGAAACGAAAAACGGATAACCTCGCAAAAAAGGGCTGGAATCCTTTTGTAGGGCCCTTGAACCCTTTTGCGGGTTAAGTAGCAGTACAATACTGAAGAAACTAAAAATGGAAATGGAGCAGAGAAAATCCAGTTACTGGAAAATCTCCAGGGAATGAGGCAAAGTAAAATTCTTCTGGAACTTATAACCAGAAGAGGTTTACAGAATGCATCAACCTGAGTAAGAACAATGTTCGCATATTAACAGGAATACTTTCAGGCATTGTAGACTGAAAGACACCTGAGTAAGCTTGGATTGGAAAAAGATCCTGAATGCAGATTTTGTGGGAACAGGAATGAAACATCCATCCACCTCCTCTCAAACTGCGTAGCACTGTGCGACCCGAGGGCATTGTACCTGGGTGCATGTGAAATTGAAGAGGGAGACTTACCTAGACTGGGGCCCTCTGACATCCTACACTTTTTAAAAGAATAGGATTGGAAGGCCAGCTGTAAAGCAGCAAGAATAGGGGACACAATAGATCTTTTAGGTCGCAGTGTAACACTACCCTTCTATTACATACATACATACATACATACAACTGTTCCCAAGCGGTTTAGAAACTGTTAACAATTCGTCTCAAAACCGCAACGCTACATCAATAAGCGGTCGCCATTTTTTGTAGCGGAGACAGTTACTGATTTGTACTCTGAATGCGTCCATTACAACGTGCGGTGCGATTTTTATTATATTAAGATGGCGGTACCATAATCAATTCGAAAATTAATTGTTAGCTTAAGGCAACAGGGGCAGTCATTAAGAAAAATAGCAAAAACCGTCAATAAATCTCATGCCACAGTATAATATATACTAAATAGATACAAAGAGTTACAAACATGTGAAAATAGATCACATTCGGGTAGGTCCACAAAAGTAAAAGCAATTCATAGACGGACTGTTTTAAAAGCTATCGGAGAAAATCCAAAAACAAGTGCGCCTCTTCTGGCAAAAATGTTAGAAGATGATTATAGGCTACAAGTAGTACCTGAAACGATAAGAAATATTATGCGAAACGCAGGTTTTCACGGGCGAGTTCCTAGGAAAAAACCGTTTATCAGTAAAAAGAATAAGACGCTTCGTTTTGAATTTGCAAAAACGCATGTCAACAAACCTCTGTCGTTTTGGGAGTCGGTAATATTCAGTGACGAATCGAAATTTAACGTTTTTGGATCAGATGGAAGAGTGATGGTTTGGAGAAAAAAAAATGAACACCTGAAGATGAAAAATTTGTACGCGACCGTGAAACATGGTGGCGGTAACGTTCTTGTATGGAGTTGTATGGCCGCAGCAGGTGTTGACAATCTAGTTTTCATTGACGGAATAATGGACCAACATGTGTATTTAAACATTTTACGGGAAAATTTACACGCAATTTAGGAGGATCATTTATCTTCCAACAAGATAACGACCCAAAGCACACGGCAAAGCGTGTGAAAGAATGGTTAATATTTAAAGTAAGAAAACAACTGCATACACCTCCACAGTCACCTGACATGAATCTTATCGAACATTTATAGGAAGGAGGGTTCGAACACAAAATGTTAAAAATAAAGAACAGTTAAAGGAAGCAATATTAAAGGAAATGGCATTCAGTCCGAAACCAGAAGTAACCAAAAAATTGGTGAATGGAATGAAAAAGCGCCTGTTGGAAGTGTTAAGCTATGCTCTATGTAGAGCAGAATCCGCATGCATCTATTATTATGTGTAACTTATAATAGAAACGTTCTATGTACGACGTACTGCGCTTGCGGATGAGAGCAGTCCTCTGCGCACATCCGTCGCAATAACCTTGGAGGCAACTGGTCCGCACCCTACAGCGCACGAGCGCGTTGCGAAATTGTAATGAAGTTTTATTGCGCATGTGCTTGAATGTGTTTATCTGCTCATCATTTAGAAAAAATGGCCGCTGAAAAAACTAAAAACCATTGTAAATTTTCAAAGCAGGACGAAATATTAATAGATAGTGTACATATCACACAGCACACTACCCAGCACTATTTGATTCAAGTACAAAATCCTATAAAGATAATAGTGTTCGGGAAAACATATGGTGTGAAATTGAGACAATAGCCAACAGAAGCGGTAAGTGTTATTTCCTGTAACTTTATTCTAAATCTAAACGTATAGTAAGTATATATAACATGTGGTAACTATGATAAGAAATACATCTGTTTTTTTTCATTACTACTAAGTTCGATTTATTACATTTTCTTGCTAATGTACACTTCCATGTCTGCTATAAAAATATTCTTTAAATTCTTCTCGAGTTTGGAAAGCTTGTAAAGTTACATTTCCTCCTACTCTAGTTAAAGGAAACATATTTTCGTTTGGAAGCACTGCATTATTATATTCTTCTTCATTTAAATTGTGAACATTTTTGGAACTTCTTAACAAATTGTGTAAGCAACAGCATGCTGTAATTAACGTTTCAGCAGTTTCTGGTTTAACAGCAATTGGCGTGAAAAGTACTCTGAAAGTCTGCGCCATAATTCCAAAAGCATTTTCCATAGTTTTCCTAGCTCTACATAGCCTGTAATTGAAGATTCTTTTCTCTTTATCGGTTGTTTGATCTTTTGGATATAGTCTTATTAAATGTTTCGTAAGTGGAAAAGCTTCATCCCCTACAATCACGTGTGGCAAAACGGTATTACTTCCTGGCAAGGGTGCTTCTGCTGGTATACAGTACTTTTCACTTGACATAAATTTTCCCAAATTCGATTTTTTAAAAATGCCACTATCTCCTTCTTTCCCATAAGATCCTACATCTATACATATAAAATTATATTTAGCATCAATTACTGCAAGCAGGACAATGGAGAAAAATGATTTATAGTTGCCTAAAATATAGTGATCCAGTGTTGTCAGGACATACTACACGACAATGTTTCCCATCAATTGCACCACAGCAATTAGGAAAATTCCATATTTCATTATAATCTTTAGCAACAGCCCGCATACTTTGTACTTTGGAAAGTGAATTAGAAATACGAGACGATCCTGAAGCTGTCTCAGAATCTATAATGGAGGAAACACATAATACTGCAAAGAGATCTGCTGAAGCAAGTATTTCTCAAAAATAAATAAAAAAAAATAAGAAAAGCGATCGCATCATTGAATTTATTGA
The DNA here is from genome assembly GCA_004143645.1 of Protaetia brevitarsis. Taxonomy (NCBI): domain Eukaryota; kingdom Metazoa; phylum Arthropoda; class Insecta; order Coleoptera; family Scarabaeidae; genus Protaetia; species Protaetia brevitarsis. Next base: position 1,519,139 of record RXPK01000069.1, on the reverse strand, counting down.
AAAAAGAGGAGAGGAGAGAACACAACTGTTCCGACAATTGTTAAATAAACCGGTTGCCGAGGAAACACACCCCATCAAAACTTTTTTTGACAGTATGGCCCAAACTGTCATGTCTTTCCCCCCAGCTCTAGCGATTGAAGCAAAAACTAGAGTTGGTCAATTATAATCGAATTGGAATATCGAGCACTTGCCCAGTCACAACCAGCGGCAACAGAAAATACTTTTACACAAAGTCAACCACCTATACATAGTCCATTGTGTATGGACACTGATTTGCAGTCCTGTAGTTCAGTAGTAAATCATGAACGTTATTTTAATTTGTAAGCTACTGTAATAAATATTTGATAAAAATTGTTTATTTGCTAATTTAGTTACCTTAGAGTCAATGCTAGCTTTTCATATGCACTTATGGGTTGTTGCACGAATTTTTTTGGTTGTTTTTCAATTTCTGGGGTTATTAAATTTAACACTTCTTGAAACTGAGTTTGGTTTAATCTAAAATATTCTTTAAACTTTATGTCATCATTCTTTAAGTGATTTTGGATTAAAACATTGAAAGTGCCCTCAATGTTTCTTCTTTTCAATAAGTTTCTACGGTAATCCCGATTATCTAATATTGACAATAACAATAACTCTTCATCATCTTCCTGTTCTTCAAAAAGCATGGCTGTCAATAACATATTTCTTTTCGCCATTTTAATAGTTGACTGTTCTAAACTACTCTAGCAACGATAATAAAAAATAAAATACAACAACAAACGGCATGCAATGCGCATTGTAAATAGACCACGGTTAATGCGTAATTCCGATGCGCATTTAGCAGCGCGTCTTCCGCATGCGGATTCTGCTCTACATAGACCGTAGCTTTACAAGCTAAGGGTGGTCATACAAGTTACTAAGAAAACTGGTTTACTTTATACGTTGCTTATTACATTACTATAAACTGACTGTATGGAGACTTTTTTGTATTTGAATTGATATCTGTTGATTATGGTTTATTTTTTTATTTGTAGTTAGTAGAATAAAATGTTGCCTTTGTACAAATCATGAACCTGTAGACTTCCTAAATACCTTCTGCAATATTTCTTTCTCTATAGATATGACATTAACTAATTTAAAAGCGTAAATTGAATATCTTATCGAGTGTATATGGAGACTTATTTGATCCAGTGTATATATTACAGTAGCAGTAAGTGCAGATCAGTTATTGCAAATAGCACGTTTAGGCCAGTGGTAATAGTTGTAACGAATCGTCAACAAAATATTTACAGTATGTTTGCTACTATTACAAATCTGTGTAGTGAACCGACATTAAGATTTTGCGTACACATTAACTAGGCTGTTGCTATAATTAATATACCTAGTTGTGAATAATTATTTACTGTATAATGTGTTTTTTTTTAAACATCATGCGTAGTTTTGTTGCAAAATTTGTTGACATAACCTACTTATAAAAGGAGTAGAAACTGCATATTGCTTGCCGCAAATGCAATAGTGAATTCTCAATAGGATTTTGTGTACAATAAAGCTGGACTGTTGGATCAAGGAATAAAGGGTCCTTAATTTGAAAAGTTTCGATCTCATTAATTTATTCTGTTCTGTATGTGGCATTTAGGAATTCTCATTCGCAGGTATACAATGTTTTTTTTTTTCCGGTAGATGCACCAAATCTACTTTTTATAACCGTGTTTGAATGAAATAGGAGAAGCGCCATGTTTACAACAATGGCTGTATCATATATACCTATTGAACGTAACTATATGGGTAAAAAACTTCGTCATAATAATAATGCTTAGATCACAGAACCTATTTCCAAAGTGTGGGCTAGGTTTGGAAAAAAAGTAATTTGAACATGATAATTACATTTAAATTAACTACAATTGTGGTTAGCGTAATCCTTACATCTACATAAGGAGACCCACTAAGAACAAGACGACACTGGAGACCACAGAACCACGAAGAGGGATGGCGTGTTTACCTTACATTGCAGGAGTCACCGAAAAAGTAGGCCGAATTTTGAAGAAACGTAACGTACAAGTACGCTTCGGGACCGCAACGTCGATCCAGCAGTATCTACCGACTGCAAAAAATAAGATACCCAAGGGGCGCACAGAAGGTATCTACAAGATAACATGCCAATGCGGACAGTGCTACGTCGGACAAACAGGAAGAGCCATCGACATAAGAATAAAAGAACACGAGAGGGACGCTAGATTAACAAGGACCGAGCAATCAGCGGTGGCAGAACACATGCACGACACCGGACACAGAATGGATTTCAAGAATGTTAAAGTAATAACTACCACCAAGAACTACGGGAAAAGATTCATCAGGGAAGCCATAGAAATAGAGAAGAATAAAACCGTTAACAGAGAAGAAGGGTACCACCTTAGCAACACGTGGAAGAGCCTACTACGAACCGTCACGGTCAATGGAGCGGAAACTAGACGGTTGGATGCACCAGGGGCGTATATAAGAAGAATGTCGGACCATGGAGAATCAGTTCAGTTATCCTGAAGAAGCTGTCAGTATGAACAGTGAAACGTCGAGCGAAAGTTTTGACACACGGCGAAACCCGCAAGAAGCTGTTAGTTATAGTTACACCGGCCGTGAAAGCCTACGCAGTGTTAATAGTATTTATAGTTTCAATATGGCAATTTATAATTCCATGAACTGTGATACCAGAACAAATTCCTTTTTTTTGACATAAATTCAAGTTTTTTTCCATTATACTTCAATGAGAAGCATACATTCGACGAATTATGTAAAACAAAACGTCTTTTCTTATAGATACAATTATATATTATTAATATTAAAATAAACTCAACTTTGTTAAAAGTTATATATCGGGAAGATCACATATGGTGGATTGTGGGGATGAAAAATAATCTATGCCGTACCTCAGGGTTCCATTTTGGGGCCGATACTATTCATTTTATATATTAACGATATGAGCGATTGCATGTTTTCGAAGTACATAATTTACGCGGACAACATCTGTATTTTATCGTCTGACAAATGCTCGGACGTTTTGAAAGAGCTCTCACGTGATGCGCTATCGCAGGCTGAGACCTATTTTTTAAGAACAAAGCTCACATTAAATTCGGAAAAAACAAAATCTCTAATCTTCACTTTAAACCCTCACATTGACCTTAGTTCAAGCTTGCCGACCAAATGTCTAGGAAAAATATTAGATGGTAGATTGACATGGGAGGCCCATATTAGTAACATAATAACGAGACTATCTAATTGTATACATTTACTGAAACATTTAGCGGAAACCGTCACCAAAGAAGTTCTGTTGTTAGCATATTATGGTCTTTTCCATAATCTTATGTGTTATGGTATTTTATTTTGAGGGAATCTGCGCATATGAATAGGATCTTATGTTTGCAAAAGCGCGCAGTTAGGATTTTGAATAATGCTCACTCTCGGGAGACGTGTAGACCACTTTTTAAGAGTATGAGCATTTTGACGTGCGTAAGGCAATATATTTATGAGTGTATTATGTATGCTTACTCAAATAGACAAGAACTTAGTAGACCATGCGTGCATGACACTCGCCGGAGACCTGTGGCTGCACGTTATTTCCATTTCACCAAGAATCTGAGATCTTTCAGATTCAGTTCCATTAAATTTTACAACAAAATACCAAATGAGTGGAAAGCATTAGCGCACAGTGCTTTTGAACGTACGGTAAAATAATTGTTGAAGGGGAGGGCTTTTTAGGACATTCAAGAGTTTGTTGACTGCACAATTTGAGTTTAAATGATTTGATGTATAATGTGTTGTGCTGTGTTATTATGTGTTGCATATCTATTTGTAATTTCTTCTTTCTTACATTTGACGAGTGTACACAGCCAAAAGCTGTCACACACAATAAAACTATCTATCTATCTATCTATCTACCTATCTACGCATGACTCACACATTTTGTTTAAATAAAGACCTAAAGCGTATTGCTATTACGTGACGTAGGTTGTGCATGTCTGGGAAACCCAAAATCCATTTTGACACACGTCACGTGACCACTAGTATGCCGGTAAATTTAAAAAATAATAATAATAATAATAATAATAATAATTTATTTCAATCGAGACCTCAAATAGTAGGCATGGACATTGTCAGTACAAGATAAAGAAATGGATAAAAGCATATATAAACATATAGTGTATATAAACAAAAAGCGTGTATAAACTTGAAGTGTATATAAACAACGGACTACAAAAGAAACAAACACATACGCAAGTGTACAATGTCAACAAGTTAAAACCTAATACTAAAATACTCTTCGAGTGAATAACACTCATGGTCCAAAAGCAGTCTCTTGACGGTGTTCTTAAGTTGCCGCTCGTCCAACAACTTCACACTGTTTGGCAGATGGTTGTATATCTTAACGGCAAAGTAGTTCGTTGACATCCGTGATTTTGTTATACGATGTGGGGGTGGTATTAAGTCGCCCTTATGTCGGGTGTTGTGGTGATGTACATCGCTGTGCACTACGTACTTTGATTTGTTAGCATGGACATAGAGTACGCAGGTTAAAATGTAAGAACACGGTAGGGTAAGTATACCATGTCTCCTGAAAAGTGTTCTGCAAGATGTTCGGTGGTCAACATTGCTCAAAATTCTTACTATTTCCTTCTGTTTCAGAAATATTCTTGTTGCTTCAGGAGAGTGTCCCCACAATAGCACAGCATACGTCGCTCTGCTGTGAAACAGTGAAAAATAGGCAGTTCTTGCAGCCTCGTATGTAGCCACTTCCACTGCTCTTCTGACTGCGTAAATGGCCGATGAAAGTGCCCTTGCTGTGGCATCGATGTGTACCCTATAACTGAGGTTGTCGGAGATGTGGAGGCCGAGGAAGCATACAGTTTTTGTTTCGGCTAAAACTTTAGTTGTAAGTGTTAATGTCTGAGTTTTGTTTTTGTTTAAAGTCAATCCACTACCTCGGAACCACTCATCAGCTTCCATTAACGCTAACTCGGATTTCTTTGCCAGGTCTTCATGCATGTTTCCCTTTGTAAGTAGCGTGGTATCGTCGGCGTACAAACACAACAGATTGCAGTGCACATTCCGCGGCAGATCATTGATGTACACAAGAAACAGCAAGGGTCCCAACACCGACCCTTGAGGAACGCCATTGAACACCGGTCGCCAATCCGACAATGTACCCCGCCACAGCACCACTTGCCTTCTGCTGCTAAGATAAGACTCAATGAGCTTGAGTGCAGATCCTCTGACACCATAATGATCCAGTTTAGCTAATAAAATGGGAACGTTAACGCAGTCAAATGCTTTAGAAAGATCACAGCAGGTAAGCATTACATCATTTTTCTCATCGAATGCTGCCGTTATCGCTTCTACTATTTCCGTTGCAGCTGTTACTGTGGATCTTCCATGACGATAACCATGTTGCTCTTTGCAGTAGATGTTGTGCTTTACGAAAAAGCGTACCAAGCGATTTTTTATTGCAACTTCAAATATTTTGGAAAATATGGGTACTAGAGCAATAGGTCTGTAATTGCTTACATCTCTTACATCACCTTTTTTTGTGTACAGGAGTGATTTTGGTGAGCTTTAACTCGTCTGGAAAGTTACCTTCCAGCATACACATATTTAAAGCGTGAGCTAAAGGAGCGGCCACATCGTGTTTTAGGAGTTTTTATAATATCTGACGACAGCCCGTAAATGTCCAATGACCTACTGTTGCTTAGTTGCTGGATTATACTGTCTACTTCACCCTCGGTAATTGGGTGAAGAAATATAGAGCACTCTAAGCTCGGCGAGGCTTGTTCGAGGAATACATGATGACTCTGATTAGGACTCGGTAAATCATTTATTAGTTTATCACTAACTCTACTAAAGAAGCCGTTGAACTCGCTAGCGCTCAAACCACAATCATTTTTGAGGCTATTCTTACTCTCTAAATTAGTTTCCCGTTTTATTACGTCCCATACAGCCTTAACTTTATTTTTGGATGTTGCAATTTCACGAGATACATGAGCTTTTTTTGCATATTTTATTTCTTTTCTATACTCTTTTTTCATATTTTTATATATCTCTTCAGCTTCTTTACTGTTTGTAACTTTAAAAATGGTGTACAGTGCGTCAAGATTTTGTTTCATATCAGTTATTCTTTTATCTAATGGAAAACTAATACTAGTTTTTGTTTTAAATTTCATAAATTTTTCTGGAAATGTTGTGTCTATAACTTGCATGAATAGGTTATGAAAATCAGCATAAGCAGTACCTTTGTTCATTAGTATTTGGTCCCATTTTATTTCTTGCAACTTTCGTTTTAATATACTGCAGTTGTTAGCATTCAAACATCTTGATTTTACTTTTGTATTAATGCTGTTATTATTTTCAGGTTTTTTCAAATTAATGGAAATTATTTGCGCTAGATGATCAGCAACATGGAGATTTACTACTGCTTTGCCGCTTATAGATGTAGGGGAGTTAGTAAAAATATTATCAATGCAGGTGGAAGAATATGTTGTTTCCCTAGATGGCTCTTTGAACGACGAATGCAGCCCAAAAGATGTACAACACTCCAATATAGATTTACCCTCATCCGACTCACTTAGGAAGTTCACATTAAAATCTCCAGCTAGTACTATTTTGTAATCTTTGTATTTTTTAATATGATCACTAATTCATTACGAAATATGAGTTAATCTGCAAAAGTGAGATTAGATGACATGATATCAAAAAAGTTATTTGAAAAAGTTGTTTAGAATTCAATTCTGAGGCTGTGTGCAAATTTTTGTAAAGTTACTATAAAAAATTTAAAAATCACAATTTTTCAATATTGTTTAATTGAATTACATATTTCCATTTTTTACGGCTTTAGCAGCTCAACGGCAGTAATATTTCTAAATCTGGTTGATACTCCAACAATTTGTCAATGTTTGCATAATTAACACAGTGAAAACTGAAAAGTACTTTTTCGTAATGACATTTGTTGTTGCAAGGGACTGTATCTAGAAGTAATAAATAAAATTTTACAAACATTTTTATTTTAAACCACTTAATAAACATTACGTTTATTGAAAATTATATCACTTTTTTGTTTTCTGCATTAAAGTGGATACCGTTAGTCTAAAACTAATAACTCATAAGAGTACATGCGCGCACCGAAGTTATTAAAGTAAGTTTTGAAATTAGAGAACAAGGAATAATAAATACTAGGTAAAATAAAAATAGTTTAATGTCTATGAAACTCAATAGAAGTAAATGATTAATAATAAAGTACTTTTAACTAATGATGTGAATTCTTATTAAGCAAAAACATTTAAACAATAATTGATAGTAATGAACAACTTGTTAGACAACAAAACGATATATGGTTTTGTTTCTTATAAGTAAAGTAGACTTTGAAATTAAAACAACAAAATAATGTAGTAAACTATTTTAATTTTCTGGTAAATGAGTAATTACTGCTATTTTTATTTTACCTACTGTTTATTATTCGTTGTTCTCTAATTTCAAAATCTACTTTAATATCTTCGGTGAGTGCATTTAATAGTGTTACCAGTTTTAGACTAACGGTTTTCATGTTAATGCAAAAAACAAAAAAAAGTATCATAATTTTCAATAAAGATAATGCTTGCTAACTGGTTTAGAATGAAAACGTTTCTGAACTTTCATTTATTAGTACTATATACAGCCCCTTGCAACAACAATTGTCATACCGAAAACGTACTTTTCAATTTTCGCTCTGTTAATTATACAAAAATTGACAAAATTGTTTGAGTATCAGCCAAATTTAGAAATATTACTGCTCTTGAGTTGCTAAAGACGTAAAAAATTGAAATATATAATTCAGTGAAACAATATTTGGAAAAATTGTGATTTTCACTTTTTTTTAAATATCTTTACAAAAATTTGCACATAGCATCAGAATTGAATTTTAAGCAACTTTTTCAAATAACTTTTTTTGGATATCTAGTCATCTAACCTCACTTTTTGGAAATTCATGGCATATTTTTTAGATTTACCGCCATACTAGTAATCACATGACGTATTTCAAAATAAATTTTGGGGTTCTTAGACATGCACAACCTATCCTCCCAAGAAAAATTTGGAATATTTTAATAATAAAAAAAAGTCCCATATGCAATATTTATGCCGGTCACTGTATATGTATATTATCTGTAATGTGTAAATTAACCCTTTACCTTCTCTCTATAACATCCTCAATATGTAAGTTGTATTTATGTTTGCTAGTTCAATATCTTAGAATAGTGATTTTCGTATAATCTTATCAGTCTGCTTTTGTTCTATTCTTATTAGATTAGATAAGGAAATATACATTCAAATATGATACATCAATAGAAATTCTATTTTTCTTTCAATAAGTATTATTAGTCATATCTATTGTATTTGTGCTTCCCATAAAATATTATGGGAATAATAATTCTCCTATTGTTAAAACTCTTATCTGTTATCTCGGGTATACCTCTTATTATATATAATAAAAGGCTCTCTTGCGTTTGCCGGCGTAAGGGGGCGCTATTCCATAGGCGTCGCCCTATTCCGTGCGTGTAAATTCGAAGAGAAAAACTATTACGCCTAAGGATCGGGAAGCGGATAATAACAATAATATTTATTGGCCTAGTTGATGCTATACAGTATGTTAGGCAGTTCAAATATAAATACTGTTGTAGTACATTATATTGCAGTACATTACATTATAGTACATCACACACTACAGTTTAAAATTTAAAATAAAATAGAACAAAATGAAACAAGCCTAATTGTTAAGTACGCCAACATATCTATTCGTCTATGGAATATACACAATTTTGCATTAGTAACTTTTTTAGTTTAGACTTAAATACATTTGCTTCAGTACATGATTTTAAAGATTCTGGCAGGAGATTAAAGAGTCTGACTCCCACTGAGGTTGGTGCCTGCCTCGTTACATTAAACTTGTTGAAGGGGTGTCTGTAGTTATCCTTTCCCCTGGTATTATAGTCGTGATTTTTACTGTTCTGTGCAAATTCGTCTTTATTCCTAAATAAAGAGGAATTTCGAGAATATAAATCGCTGGAACAGGAAGTAATTTATATCTAAGGAAAAAAGGGTCGACAGGAAGCTGTCGTATTAATATTAGCGATACATCTGACAATTCTTTCCGAGCTAGAAAAACCCTACGTGCATGACTCGACGACCTCCAGAAGGAAATGCCATATTTCAGCCTAGAATACACCTCACTGTAGTAAAAGACAGTATTGCCTAAGGGCAATAAACTTTTTAAGTTCCTAATTTCATAGCAAGCTTTATTCATTTTAGTAATAACATCGGTACAATGTCTCTCCCAACTTAAAGTCTCATCTATATAAATTCCAAGAAATTTTACCCTACTCCTAGGCGATAAAGAATAGTTGTTAACAGAAATATTGACATCCAAGTTTAATTTAGATCTTGTCGTGTGAACAAACATATAGTTAGTCTTTGAAAGATTTATGTGCAGTCTATTGGTTGTAAACCATTGATTCAGTTCCGACAATAATGTATTTTGCTCTACCCTGTACATTGATAGGGTCATTTCCTGTAACAACTGCAGAGGTATCGTCTGCATAAATAAACAAAGAATATTTAATGAAATCAACGATGTCATTAATAAAAATTAAAAACAAAACAGGACCAAAAATTGAGCCCTGTGGTACACCTAAAGTAACAGGTAAATATAGAGAAGAAAACTGATTTAAAACGTTATTAGGTGATTTGTGTGAAATTTTAACAAATTGTTGCCTCCCTGTTAAAGAGGAAATAAAAACTAAGTATGGTAAAAACTTTATCAAAATGTTACACGGCACCTCGTCAAAACCTAAACTATTTTTACCTTTTAATTTACCAAATATACCTAACATCTCACCTTCAGTAAAAGGCAAGGCGCACATACTCCCACAGCTGCTGCCAGGTCCGTTATGCCCATTTAAATTACCATTTGAATTATTTGCTATTCTATTCACAATATTTAGAGGTTCACTAACAAAGAATTCATTAAATAAATTGGTTACCTTCAGGGGATCATCGACAAGATGATCACCCATCAAAAGTGAAATATTTTTGTTATTTTTCTTTTCAGGCGTAAAATTCGATATAGTGGACCATGCTTCTCGACTTCGATTATTTGACCTAACAATTAGATATCTATTTCTTAAATTTTATTTAGAATTGCTACTACTCTCAGAATCGCTAGTATTGTCGGAATTTTTTTATTGTTTCTGTAATTTTAATTAAGTATTTTATTAATAAACAGTGAGTTAGTAGAGTGCTATATTTCCTTACTTCGAGGTCCACTACATTTTGTCGCATTTAGGTCACCGGCTAGCAAGACCGGATCATCACCAGCTCCGGATGCACGGACCGCCACCGCAGTCGCCTCCAAGGACGCCAGCGTGGGTATAGGCCAGATGGGGTGCCTAATGACAGACCCTACGGCCACGGCAGTGCCACCCTTTGCTCCTACCGTACGGTCATTGCGATAGATGGCGAAGATGGCGGATTCCACTATTCATGTTAAGGCCATGTTAAGGTCGTAACCAAATGGTTGTCTTCTCAATCCAAATATTTATTTGTTGTTGTTGCAACCATTCGGTTATCGTTTGCCTTGTTGATACCTCAATTTGGAGGTCAATATGAATATTATTGATGTATTAATTATTATTCTTGTTTAGTATTCTGAAATATTGTATTACTACAAAATTGTCTTCTATGTATTAAAACATTACCAAAAATAGTTTTAAGATTATTTATAAAATTCTTAAAGCAATTAAGTTTGCAAAGAAATTATTTTTTCTTATAAAACAAGTAAATGCTTCACTAATATTTGCAACACAAGTTTGTAAAACAGCAATTTAATTTTAATTAATTAATTAATCACTAATTTTAATTTTAAAACATAAAATAATTCTTTTACTTTTCTAATAACATCTGTTTAGAATTCTGTATACCCTGCAGGTAGCAATAATAATTTGTAGCATATTTTAATGCTTTTAGATTAGAGGATTAGAAACATTCTCTTCAAATAATATTGTTAAAATTCTACCGTAAGTTCTCATAAACATGAAATAAGCAAATATATATTTTTAAATGGTTCAGTGCTAGGTCTAACACTTTTCAATTTATACACAAACGATATAGTCTTGTTTCTATCAAATATATACTTGACGATTTATGCTGATGATGTCGTAATGTTAACAGCTCCTAATATAAATACTCATATTACTGAAAATACAACAAATTCTCTATTAAATAACTTATGCAATTGGTTTTCGCAAAATAAACTGTCTTTAAATTTAGAAAAAACAAAATACATGGTATTTCATGCCAGACAAAAGAGTATCGAACATTACAATTTAACTATAAACAAAAAAGAATTATTTTGCTGGGATTGCGTTGATATGGAAAGAGCAATGTGACAGTATTGTGCAAAAGTTAAGTTTGCTTTTAAACGCTTAAGGTCTCAGATATCTGTGGATTGTTTAATTTCACTGTACTATGCTGAAATTCAGTCTAGGTTACAGTATGGTATACTCTTATGGTGAAACTCGGCAAGTTCGCATCAAGTATTTTTAGCGCAAAAGTCTGTGATTAGAAGTGTTGCTGGAGCTCATTTTTATGATTCCTGTCCACCAATTTTTAAAAAATATAAAATCCTTCCTCTTCATGTTTTATATATTTGAATCGTCATGTTACATATACCAGTCAAAAGTAAATATTCCGACCAACGCGAAAATTCATGATTATGACACTAGAATAAAAGATCAACTGCACTTACCTTCTAGCTCAATGAATATTATTAGTCAAGGTGCATATAACTTAGGAATAAAAATATTTAATCATTTACCCAACGAAATTAGATGTCATGATAGTTATAAAAGTTTTCGAAAGTCACTAAAAGCATTTTTGTTACAACCTTTTTTTTACTCCGTGGCTGAATATTTCGGAGAGTAATACGATCTTCTTTTGCTTTGTTTTTTTTTTTTTCTTTTATAAATTCCTTTTTTTGTTTTGTATCTTATTATTAAGATTATTCATTTATTGTTCTATAATTTTGTTTTTTAGTTTGGTGGTGGCTTCATTAATTGTGTTGCCTGACTTATTATACACACAATTGTGTCTTTAATCAATTATTATTATTATTATTATTATTATTATTATTATTACAGAGCGAAGAATACCCCTGGAGATCCCCATGAGGATCGAAACAGAGGAGGTAATCACGTCCAAGACTATTAAATACCTGGGTGTCTACTTAAATAGCAGAATGACGTTTTGGGACCACATCTGTTTTGTCGCCAATAAAGCGGCTCGGATGGTGGCGTTTCTTAGTCGTCTTATGGCCAACGTCGGTGGACCCTCTGCAAGCAAGCGACGACTCCTAATGTCGGTTGCGGAGTCTATCCTTCTTTATGGATGCGAGATCTGGGCGGACGCCCTCGACAGAAAGACGTATCGCAAAAAGATAGCAGTGGTCCAGAAGAGAGGAGCATTGCGTATTGCTAGCTCCTACAGAACTGTCTCTGAGGTAGCCATTCTGGTGGTGGCAGGCGTAGTACCTATTGATCTGCTGGCCAAAGAACGGAAGAGAAAATGGGAATAAGTCCGGCCCGAGACGAACGAGTGCTTACTCTCCGACTCTGGCAGGAGAGATGGGAGACAGATAGCAAGGGAAGATGGACCGCCAGATTAATCAAAGATCTGATAGCCTGGATGAATAGAGACCATGACGAGACAGGATACTACTTGACACAGTTCCTGACCGGACATGGGTACTTCCATGATTACCTGTTTAAAATGGGGAAAGTGGATAGGCCCAATGTCCGTATCGAGATTCTGAGAAGGACGACTCTAACCACACCTTCTTCGAATGTACAAGGTGGAAGTCGGAGAGGGATGCGTTAGTGACCCAAATAGGGGAGTTGTCACCCGACAACATCATTGGGAAAATGGTGGAGAACCGAGGAGCATGGGAGATAGTCTCCTCGTACGTGGAAAGGGTCCTGAAAACCAAAAAATGTGAGATGGATCGTTAAATACGGGACACCACCCTGAAGTAATGTGTCAAACGGTTCCGGGGTGGGCACATGTTCGAGAGGGGGGTTTTTAGTAGGTGAAAGTCCCACACACCGAGCGGGTGCGCCTTTTGCCCCGCTTGATGGTGCATTCAGCATTTTCCCTCGTCAAAAAAAAAAAAAATATTATTATTATCATTATTATTAAAGGCGTTGACTCAATAGTCCTTCGTATTCCTAGAATTTTTTTGGGAGAATATTTTCCTGTTTATTTTATCGCATATATTTTCTTATCATCTAAAGAACACGCCGCGCCGTCATCGAAACTACAATGTATTTGATTATCCTAGATATAAAGCTTTTTCTCTCCATTTATGTTTCTGTTTAATCCTTGAATCAATTCATCCGTTGAAATGTAAATGCGTTCTCTGAAAGCTTTATTTACACCCGAAAATTTTTAAAATTCTCAATTCCTGCGAAAAGTACGTCAACAATAGAATCTATTTTTATGTGAAGGTATATTAAACCTTCAATGAACTTAAAAAAAATATTATGCCTGATGTGATTTTATTTCGTTTTATCTAGAGTTATCTCAAAACGTAAAGTATTACTAATACAATACCTAAAGAAAGCTAGTAGAAGGTAGATTGGCTTTTTTATGGTAATAGTATTTGTTAGAGTTCACTTTACCTGTGAATTACCATTTTCACTGCATTTAAAACTTTACTTATTTCGATCTCTTTTAATCTCTAGATAAGCAGTAATCCCTAATAATTATTTGTTATGATATATACACATATCGTATATTAGCGAGGTAGTTTGTTTTGGTGCTAACTTTTGCGAGGTAAATTTATTTATCTTTGTTTAAGTTCAGTGTAAATGGTTTGGCCGCTACCTAGAAATTATGTGTGCACCTGTGGTTGATTAGCCAAGCTATTTACGGTATTAAGCTATAATTGTGTATGTATCCTTTTGTTGAACAGTGGCATTTGTGCTTTTTGCTCTTTCCGTTTTTTGAATCGTCATCCGAATCTTGGACGCACCGTACATCCAGTGACGGGGAGAGTTTTAATTTGTGGGGACTCGTGACATAAATCTCGATACCTAATTGATTCACCAGATATTTTGAAAAAAAATTCGTTGGAACTGCATAGGTAGAAAGCGTCTTTTAGACTTTTAGAGGAAAAAATAAATAGTGAGATCAACAAATCACACATTTTGCAAAACCTGTGTTCGATCGCTCTGCAAATTTTATTAACAAATCTGTAAATCACATACTATTATACTACACTATATTTGATCGTAATTGGAGAGTGAAATATTTTTTCAAAGCCCGGAGAAAGAGAACCAGATCCAACCCAATCCTTCGACAAAGTCAACAATCCTTTATTCATTCGTTTATGTAGCTTTATGATAAGAATAGGTACTAAAGATTTAAAGATTACAGATGTTATGGAGAAGTTACTTCTGAACACGGCTTAATTATTGTAATTTTTTGAATAACTGTTCTGCAGCACTTATGCCCGGTAACATAAAGCGTGTGTAACCAAGTGATTAGTTAATCATTTGTTAGCACTAATAAATTGTTAAGTAAAAGTTGCGTAACATAAACTTAACCATTTGTTAAATGTCAAGTAATTAGTTAACGACTGATTAATGGCTGTTGTAAACTAGTTAACTGTAAATTTACTAAAATTGATAGTTCATTTTGGTTCCGATAGAGAGCCAACTTGAAACTTTGACGTTTTCACCTAGAAATTCAGTAATTGAGGTTTTCCTTCTGGCTTATGTCAAGTTTGTTATAACGATTATGACCAAAACGGATATATGGAATGATTAATCATCGTCCTCCAATGAAGAACTATTCGATATACTAGACAACATATGTGATAGACGTCATACCCACGACTGCTCAGAGAAGAATCATGAAAATATAAGAAAAAAGGCAAATAAAACAATGATTTGGTCGTGTTGATTGTTCTTTTTCATAAAGTTGTATGATTATAAATAACTGCTCTTTCATCCTTAACCCAGTAGTACTATAACAATTAAATTCAGATGTAATTTGTGCTCATACTTCGTTTTTTTTTTGTTTAATAGATACTCCATCCGTTTTTTTATTTTCAACTACTCCTTTATAATTTTGAATGATCGCCAACAACGTGTGTTTCTCTTGTACCGTAAAATTTCTAACTCTGCTCACGGGATCCTGCATTTTCCTACTCATTACGATGCATAGTCTCAAATTTAGTGATAATATTGTCAGAAATCAAATGTTGAAATTACACCTACCTAGCCTCTATAATTGTAAAAATGTAATGTAATAATTACTAAACGTATATATTCTAAACTTACTGCTACTATCTTATTCCAAATTAATTGAACAGTGATCAAATTGAATCAAAAATAAAAATTCTGTCAAAATGTCAAATAGATTCCCCGCCTAAGCATTACATGTTCCGCCATCTATTGATGCAATCATGCACGGCAACTTTCGTTGGACATTCGGCACATTTCGTGCTTTGGTAAATCTTAACAAATGTGTAACTACCGGAATAGCGGTGGTTAAGTTAACAACTGATTTAACAAATGATTATCTCCTAACAAACCTTTATGTTACTGATTTTTGCTGTTATCCATTGATTAACTTTGACAAATGGGTAACTATTGTTTATGTTACCGGGCATAAACTGATGATCATTTCTACATGTGTATGTAGTATTGCGTATCTCCAAATGGTTCAAATAAAATTAAGTCAGTAGTTTGAAATTATTTACCCGTGACAATTGTGTAATACGTAAGGCCGGATCTAACTATTTTGCTGCTCCGGGTAAAAATATTAGCCGCCTTTTACAATGACACCTTATAACTCATAAGCATGTTATTCCAAAGCAATTTTTAACCGATTTCAAAGAAAATCCGATCCGTATGTATGTAATTGTATGATATTTAGATATTAGGGCTTCTAACCGAGTATACCAAATTTTATGAATATTTGTCCAAGAACTTTTAAGAAACTACTGATCGGATTGAAATATTCTTTTTTTATCGACTTATGTATCTTTCAACTTACGGAACAGTGAAAATTTCATCAAAATCGGTTTAGTAGTTTAAAAGATGTGGACCAAGATGTCATATGAAATCGGCATATATTTATGTCGACCTGATAATGACATGTTTTTCTTTTAGTTTAAATAAATAAAAAAAATACACAAGCAATAATTTTTAAAAAATCATTTCAAATTAAAAAATACAGTACCTAATTATAAATAATAAACAAATTAATATAATCTTTTTTGCCTTGTGGTGGACCGCAGATAATTTTTTTTTATTATTTTAAATTTAGAACGGTTCCTTTCACCACTTAGTTATTGGTAAAGTCAGAAGAATTCTGAGAACAACACTGATATTTGGATCAAATCTTTTATAAGTTTTAAAACGTCTTGAGGAGACAAATTACTATCTAACGAGCAGATGTTCCCATATCCACAAGGTCATTATATTCTGATCTTGAACCATTATAGAAAGCGAGAAATAGTAGCGATAGGATTTATGAATACATAACGCAATACTAATTGTGTGTTAAGAAAGTTGCCGGTTTCACAATTCGCATTGAAATACAATATTTATAACTATAACATAATACAATCTATATAAGAACATTTGGTGATTTAAAGAAATAAATTTAATATGTGTAAATAAAATTAAAAAGATGTAATTAATTTTGTAGCTGTTTAATGTTGCATTAAAATTTTCCGTCGTTTAATGTTCATCACCATTTGAAATCAATTTTAGTATGTGTATACTTAATTTGTTATTGTAAAAGTAAGGCACAATTGTATAATATGAAAAGGTGAGATTAACTAATGATGACAATTAATCTTGCTTCAGTTATAATGTCTTGCGCTGCTTATTCAACAATTAATAAACAACAAAATCCAAAAGAAATTATACCTATATAACAATATTAATGTATGTAGGGGTATAAAGAAATTTCAGGCTAATACTATTTTAATGCCTCTACAGAGTAATTACTGCATTTGCACTCTAAAACAAATAATACCAATGATTACAATCTTTAGCAAATTTGCACCAACAAAACCGGTTAGGGAATAGTGATCACATGCATTTTTTAAAAATATATTACATATTTTTGGCAACCAATTTTGTTAATGCGTATGCATCTATCTACATACTTTGCAATTTTAAATAAAATTTGATTTCATTGATTGTATTTTGCTTATTTATAAAATTTACAATATTTTCTGTGGAAATCAGCTGTGGGACTAAAACTTCTTTTTTATATACTTACTTATTTTTTACATTGGGAAAAATTTCCTATATTCACTAATAATCCAATACATAGCTTACTTCATATTGTTCATTGGTACTTTTTAAAAAAAAAAAAAAAAGTTTGATTCATAATCGTATCAATGCTACATCCGGCTTTCAGAAAAATTCTTGCTTTCAAAACCGAGTGCAGACGTTCATCTCCCGATTTTAAATTCTTAATTACATATATGTTCATTTTATTTGTCACACATAAGAAAAAAATCCAAACTTTGTGAATAACCTATTAACATTATGCGGTTGACTACAATTTTCCAGATGTTCAGTAATAAGAATTGCCTTGAATAATTCCAGTTATTATAATATCGATATTAATAAGCAGTATATAAGAAATAACATTACAGTAAAACATGCATACAAGTTTCTGTGTAGCAATAATAATAATAAAGTTTATTGCCCAACAGGGTTTTCATCAAATTATGGGAATATATATTTTATTTATTTATTTCATTACACCTACAGTCTACGCATTTTCAGGGCTTGCGCAAACAATAACAAACAAATAATAATAAACACATAATGTTAACTACACATATTAGGAATGAAATTTAATAACAAAGTTTTTTGTCATTTTGAAATAGATATTCTTCAACAGCTATAGTAAGTAACACAACAAATACTTTAAATTCGCAATGAAGAGTAATTAACACGCATTTATATTTTTTTACTTGCATATATTATGCATGTATTGCTGAAAGTTCAAATGTTGAAACCTGTAATATTTTTTTGATCTCCTGACTTATATTTGAGGCGTTAAATCCGAAATATTTTGGTGAAATAAAAATAATTTCACTTTCATACGGTCCTATAGCAGATTAGTGCAAGTGTTTACGAGTGCTATCCTGATACCCCCAAAAATGCAGTAATATATTGCAGTCACTTATAAATTACCACTCTGAAACATAATCATATTCCTATTGTAAATAACTACTTCGACTCCAAACAGAAGCGCGCGCTTAATACATATAACGCTGTGCATAACCTTTAGTAGTTTGTACGGTATATATTTGTATTTTAAGGTGGAGTTCTATGCATATCTGCAGTGTCTGTAAAGTTACCTGCAACTCTGTAAGCATCTAAAATATATGGTTACAGATTTAGACATAATATTACAGGCGCTACAGATGTGCACAGAATCCCGCCATTAGTCGCATTACACCTACAACGAATTATAGGTATAAGGAGGTAAATACATAACCGCAGGTGCAAGGCTTGAATGTTATCGCTGTCGGCTACTTGCCGACTGCCGAAAGAGAAAGCGTTTTATTGATAGCAACCAATATGTATTAGAACTTAGGCGAGGGGGTGTGAGAGAGACAGCTATAGCAACGAAAAGGTTCGGCGCTCGATGCGTGTCTTAAGATTAGATTCCGCAATTGTACATACACTCCGTTTTAAAAATAAATTTCTGGAAATTCATTTGTCTTTATTTTAATATTTATTAACTATAGTAATAAAGTGTAGTATTATTTTAGGATGACATCGCAAATTAATAAATATAGTATTTCAAATCAAAATTAACTACCATTTATATTTTTCTTAGGGTAAAAATTATAAAAATGAAATAATAAATATAATAAGGGAGTTATTCCTGAAAAAATACATCATAATTGTTGTTTTAGGAAAAAAAAAAACAAGCTATTTGCTTAGGTAAACAAACAAACAAAGGAAATAAAAATAGTGTTTCCAATTCTTTGTAACAAATATATCAGCTTATGCTTAGAATATCCATTACATTTTACTCGACGAGCTTCGCTTAAATAACTCATGTGCTCTATGTTGTGTTAGGTTTTCGTCGATATAAAATCACAAAAACACCTGAACTAAACAAGTAACTCATATACGTGCAGTTTAAAAACTAAATATATGCAATTTTGAAGGAAATACGTTAGTATTTATATTTAGGTAGGTAATTATTCCTGATAAAAACATGTATTTTTCATTTTAAAATGGCTTCTAAATTTACGTCCATTAATAATTTTTTGTGACGGTATTATTTTAGGGAGGGCCATTTTACAATCGCGTTTTAAACCGTAGATCAATGATCTTCGGTTTAAACGTCACTTTAGACTTGCAATCGATGTAAATAGAAAAAAATTAATCCTTGAATCGCGATTGTAATGATGACCCGTAGCAATAAAGGAGCTAATGAATTACTACAAGCTGAGCTAAACTGATTTAAAACTTTGTAATTTAATTTTAATTAATAAAATGGAGGAGGAGAGGGAGGGGGAGGGCACTTGTCCCGTGTCCAATGTAGGAAAATTTGTGATGTGCTTCAATGTGTGCCACAGTATTTTTGTCATTACTGATTTAATGTCCACATAGCAACAACAAATCAAAAGATACTTTACAACATTATCACTTCTGCTATATTTTAAATTCGTATTTGTATTTTGCTTTTTTATCATTTTATACGTTCATCTCACACAAGAAATGTTCTCCCGGAGTACACATACATATCTGCCATAGGGAAACTAAATTTGGGAGTTATGTATGATGCATAATTATATGGACATAGGTTTCAGTTGTTCAAATGTAACCACCTGATAACAAAACAGTTTTGTTTACGTTCTCTCCTCTACAACAATATAATTTTTAAATTATCGCAAATGATATACTTTAATATATTTTATTGTGATTGTAAATTTTATTTAGTCGACGCTCTATCTTTATATAATGTTATAAATTAATAAATGTATTCTGCGACAATTTATAATTCACCTGAAGATGATTTTATAAAAAATCACATATTGTGAAATATAATTAAAATCTGAATTGGATCTAAGCGCATTTAATTTACTCAAATACATCATATTAGCCATTCTTAGGAGAATGACTGATAATTATTAGACGAGTTATCCGATATAAATATCGAACAGTTGGGTCGTCGCTACGGATGATCGATATACAGTGACCGGCAGAAAGTGCGCAACATATGGATTTTTTTTGTCTTTGAATTTAGTAAATCTTTTTTCTTACAGTTTATCTCTGCATATCTTGAAACTAAAATAACACTCATCAAATCTGCCGAAAATTTAATTGTATACGAAGGAAGGTCAAAAATATGAAATTACGCTAAGAGTAAAGTATCTCAGTTTTTGAATTTAGAAGATTCTTTTATTAATAAATATTGTTACAAATTCAACGCTATATCCAAATATGATGTTTCGCTTAATTTGAGCAAAAAATGACATTTAATCATTTTTTCGAATTTACTGTATACAAAATTGATCGAGATTATACAGCAGTCATATCGTATTCTATCTATTATTTGTGAGAGAAAATCATGCATGCTATGCCAAATTAGGTAGTTTAAATTGTTTTATAGCCTTGAAAAGAGAAACTTTAAAATGGGATTATTATTTTTGCTGCACAATATGTACACTGAGGGAAAGAAATGCATTGATTCAACCAAAATACGCATAACCAACCAAAAAATTTGCATTAAATACGGCCCACCGAAATTTATTGTTAGATTAAAATTTACGATTTGTTGAAATATAGTTGTTAACTTAAAAATAATAGACTCGTTGATTCAACTGAACTCTCAATTTCAATTTAAGCAAGTTTAATCGTTAATGCAACACTTCAGTTTAGTTGATATAACATTGGTTTTGATTTGTCAATACAGCTCTAAGTATGTTAGAACAACAAAAAAAAAATGTTTTGTTTAACGAGCATTGCTGCTTAGCATAACTTCGAAATTGTGTTGAAACTACAAAAACAAATTCTTGCTTCAATACATCTTTATGGTTACATTAGCAAATAAAATGTGTTGAGTGCACAAAATTAAGAGTGTCAATGCAAACATTTTTTTTGGTTGATTTGAAGCAAACAATTTGTTCATTCAAATAATCTCATTTTGGATCTTTTGGAAATTTTATTAATTGCAAATTGGGGTTCGAAAACAAAATATTACTAACTTAGGTCCATATATTTATTAATATAAACTTGACAAGTTATACGAGTACAGGTACGAAATATGTAAGTACACTTTACACTTTATAATAATATAATAGTATATAAAAATAACGCCTAAAAACATTTTTTCACAAATACATTTGAATACACTTTCGACCATCTGACAACGTATGTAACATAAATGAATTGCAATAAATGAGTTCCTTCATATAAATAGCACGTGTTTCATCAGTTTGTGTTATAATAAATGCCTGAAAATGATCATTATATTCTAATGTTTCGTACACTTGTATTACAAAAAAAATATCTTTATCATTTGGAGTCAAAATTTCCTGAATACAGCCAAAAAAGGGACAAAAATTATTAAATTCAAAGGATATAAACAAACCCGATTTGAAAGAAACGCTATATCTCTTAACCCAAGACAAGAAGTAAATATGGTCTGGCACACTTTCTGGTATCAAGTAGCTTGCTATTGCTCCACTATATTTGATTTAATTAAAATGTTTGAAAGAGAATATACTGCCCTAAAGCGAAATTTTCTTCAAATCCTGTTTTAGACAAAATTCTATAATTAAAATTAAGTTGATGTTTTAATGCCATGGTATAAGGAATGTTTGTTCTAGAAGAAACAGGTTTACTACCTAATTTGAATACGCGATGTTTTCCTTCATATCGTATACAGGAAATATTCGCAAGAGGTCCTACAACCGTCATGATTCGAGGGTAGTGAACTAAAAAATGATATTTCGGTTTGAGGTTTCCAAAAAGCTTAAGATACAATGTATTATGCTCTGCAATTAATACTTTTAGCAATTCGGCGTCCTTTAAAGTAATTGATGCCTGTCCAACAAGTTCACAAATTTGTCGCAAAGATTTATATAATTCCCAAACCGGGTCATTCATCGGTATAAATTCTCCAACCAAGACTGCAAAAACTCGTAAAAGCGCCTTCATTTCAGCGGCTGAAAGCACAATACACTTATTACTTATCTGTATATTTGAAATCTCTGGCGGTTTATTTTCATCGTTAAAACTATAATATTTTAATTTCGAATTAAAGTGACGCAAAGTAAATAATTTCCGTTCGTTTATGTAATAATGCAAAATACATCCCATATCATACCGCGCAACCCCCTCGTATATGTCGTGCATAATATCACAACTTAAGTTAGTAACGCAATGAAAATTAGATAATTCATTAAAAATGCACGTTTGTTTGATACCAAATTGACCATTATGGAGATCACTATTATAATTTTCTACCGTACGAATAGACTCTGCGTCTTCTGTAGTTTGTTCAATGGCTACATTTTTGGGAGATCTGCAAAAACGACAGTAATAATTAGAATTGAAGCATTCATTAAAGCCTAAGATTTTGTGAACGCCCAAATTGTCCCCAATAACTGCAACTACCACAAAGTATATAATTTGTGTTTTCGTTCCCAATGATACTTTTACTCCCTCTTGTTGTAATAGTTTTAGATTTTCTATAAGATGCTTAAATGTTGAAGTGTGTCCAAACTTTTCTAAATCAGTAGAATGATACAGTTGTGCTAACAATATGTTATCCAATTGTGAAGCATACGCTGGCGGTAGACATGATATTGTAAAATAAACTGCACCCATTTTGTATATTCCTTTATGAGTACCTAAAGGATTATTAATTTCAAAATCATCGAAGTATAAAGTAATTGGTAAAACTGTACCATTAAATTTTTTTACAATATTCAGCCATAAATCTGATTGTACTATGTTAGTTACTGTATATCGATGTTTTTGAAGCATGAAGGAGAAGGCATAGATACCCATCCGAAAGATTTCGGAGTTTTCGGAGAGAGTACACAAAAAAAAGAGAAGCAAGCAAACACGATTTTGTGTTTTTTTTTTTTAATTTAACATTAAATAACATTTCAAAAAGCCATTCAACAACGAAGAACCTTACTTTATCATATCTATTTCAGAAAATGTGTTGATAGCCTGCAAGTAACACTGGAAGTTCGTTCTGCAAGATGTTTCGATATTTTTCACCATTTAAGTTTGCACCGATGAAATATGGACCAATAAGCTTATTACCAATTATTCCACACCAAATATTTACGTTCCAAGGACGTTCAACTTAGCGCAACCAATGGGGATTTTCGATACTCCAGTAATGCATGTTGTGCTGATTTACCGTATCGTGATTTGTGAATGTCGCCAGAAAATAATACTCGAGCAAAAGTTAGTTTATGTTAAAATAAAAAAAATACAAAATCATGTCTGCTTGTTTCTCTTTTTTGTGTATTTTTTCTAGACGTTCACAATCATGTTTTTTGCGATTACAGCGCAATCTGTTACGAATCGAAAAAAAAGTTTCCAACAAAAAATATATACTTGATAGCCTAGAACCCGAATCTGCAATACAAAATGGGGGTTCCCATTTAAGATTTTAAAGTTGTCCCTCCTCCCACTCTGGGAGGTGGGGGGTGAGGTGGGGTATCGAGTTCGGCATGATTCAGTGAGCCCCCTACATTATAACAAATCTTATTAAGATCTTTTTGATTTGATGCAGTGTTTCAGAGATATATCGTTGTCTCAAGATAAAAAAACTCACCCTGTATATTAAGACAATATATTCGATAAGTCTATTAATAAGCGTATTTTTAGTCTCACAATGTACCTCCTCAGCGAATATCGAATTTTCAATGTAAAACCGTGAAAAAAAAGGTTTATATTATTCTGGATTCTGGATTGTTGGTTCAAAGGGGTGGGTAGTCACGCGCCCATAGCTCATTTTAATTTTATAAATGGTAGCTTATTTTATACGCATATCTATGATGTTAATAATAATTTTAATTTATATGAAATTTCTTTACAGCACCGCGTATTGCTGTAGATTTGAATATTATACAACTATCAAGAGCACAAACGTGAACAAATGATGTCTTCTGAAGGAACAACACTTTTTTCTGCTGTCCAAGAAGACAACCTAATAACCGTCAAATATTTACTAGAAAACGGTGTAGACGTAAATACACTTGATAAATTCGGAAGAAGTGCGCTTTCATATGCAGCTAACAATGGACAACTGGCTATCGTGGAGTTGTTATTAAATCATGGGGGAGACGTAAACCTAGTTGATATCTATGGAACATCCGTACTTTTTTGTGCAATTCTGAGAACGGACGCCGGTATTTTCCCAACCACAAATTCGGTAAGGTACCTCAAGATGTCGAATTCTGAAAAATATGGACAACTAGATATAGTGGACCTATTATTAAAGGGAGGAGCAGATATAAATTGGGTTGATATGTACGGAAGAAATGCGCTTTCGTATGCTGTTGAGTATGGACAACTTGATGTTGTAAATTTATTATTAGAAAATGGCGCAAATAAATAGATATTGATATAAATGGAAAAAGTGTGCTGTTATACGCTGTTGAAGCTGGACAACTAGGTATTGTGAATATGTTAATAATAAGCGGCGTAAATATTAATAATGTTGACAACCGCGGAAGAAGCGGGCTTTCGTATGCTGCTGAGTACGGTCATATTGATGTCATACAAACCTTATTAGAAACCGGTGCAGAAATAAATAGCATTGATGATGATGGAAGAAGTGCATTTCTTTATGCTGCAGATTATGGGCATACAAGTGTTGTTAAATTATTATTAGAAAGCGGCGTAAGCGAAAATTGCGATAAATATGGAAAGAACGCCTTCTCGTACGCTGCTGAGAATGGACATATGAATATAGTGGAATTGTTATTAGAAAATGGCGTTGACGTATATAATGCTGATAAACACGGAAAATATTCACTTACGTACGCAGTTATAGCCGGGAAAATTGATATTGTTAATTTGTTGCTCAAATGTGATACAAATCCGAGTATTCCCGATAAATACGGTAGGGATCCGCTTTCATATGCCGCCGAGTATGGACATCTAGATATCATAAAACTGCTATTAGAATATGACGTAGACCCAGATACTGTTGATGTGCACAGAAGAAACGCTTTCGCGTACGCTGCTGAGAAAGGACATATGAATATAGTGGAATTGTTATTAGAAAATGGCGTAGACGAAAATTTTGATAAATATGGGAGGAACGCCTTCTCGTACGCTGCTCAGAATGGACATATGAATATAGTGGAATTGTTATTAGAAAATGGCGTTGACGTATATAATGCTGATAAACACGGAAAATATTCACTTACGTACGCAGTTATAGCCGGGAAAATTGATATTGTTAATTTGTTGCTCAAATGTGATACAAATCCGAGTATTCCCGATAAATACGGTAGGGATCCGCTTTCATATGCCGCCGAGTATGGACATCTAGATATTATAAAACTGCTATTAGAATATGACGCAGACACAGATACTGTTGATGTGCACAGAAAAAACGCTTTCTGGTACGCTGCTCAGAATGGACATATGAATATAGTGGAATTGTTATTAGAAAATGGCGTTGACGTATGTAATGGAAAATATTCACTTACGAACGCAGTTATAGCCGGACAAATTGATATTGTTAATTTGTTGCTCAAATGTGATACAAATCCGAGTATTCCCGATAAATACGGTAGGGATCCGCTTTCATATGCCGCCGAGTATGGACACCAGATATTATAAAACTGCTATTAGAATATGACGTAGACCCAGATACTGTTGATGTGCACAGAAGAAACGCTTTCGCGTACGCTGCTGAGAATGGACATATGAATATAGTGGAATTGTTATTAGAAAATGGCGTTGACGTATATAATGCTGATAAACACGGAAAATATTCACTTACACACGCAGTTATAGCCGGGCAAATTGATATTGTTAATTTGTTGCTCAAATGTGATACAAACCCGAATATTCTCGATAAATACGGTAGGAATCCACTTTCATATGCCGCCGAGTGTGGACATCTAGATATTATAAAACTGCTATTAGAATATGACGCAGACCCAGATACTGTTGATGTGCACAGAAGAAATGCATTCTCGTATGCTTCTGAATATGGCCGATTGAATATAGTACAATTCTTGTTGGAAAAAGATGCTGACCCAGACAAAATTGATAAACATGGAAGAACTGCACTTGTCTATGCTGCTGGAAAGGGGCACCTAGATATAGTAACATTCTTACTAGAAAAAGGAGCTGACATTAACATTACAGACAATCATGGAAGAGGGGCACTTTGGTATGCAGCTAAAGAAGAACAAAGAGATGTAGTGAGAATTTTATTGGAAAATGGTATAGATATGAGTAGTTTTGATGGATCGGGAAGGAGTACACTTTTCTGCACACAAAAAAAATAATTAAAATTTGTAAAAATTTGTTCAGTTTTCCAAACCCGTGAATTTGTTAGACGAAACAATTTTTTAGTTTAAATGTAATCAATATACTAAAATCATTATGAACATATAATATTTTCACCGCAAAAATAATAATTTTAGATTTGGGTAAATAGATTTTCTCAGCTGCTCAACAGAAAACTATAATATTTATGCCTTAATAATTTATGTACATTTGATAGAAGTATATAAAAGTATTATTTGAAGTACCTATTGCTATTATTTGCTTCCAAAATACAAGTATATTGAACTGATAATACTTACCTGCTTAATCTAAGCATTTCTACTATTCAAGGGTAACAATTACCTACTAATTTTGTGTCTGTAATACCAAAAAATCTCGGTAGGGGAAAATTAATAAATAAAGAAATATTATGTAATTAACTAAATTTACTGTCATACTTTATAGTTTTACAATGTTTGGGAGAAGGTAGCGTATCGGGGTACTCCAGGAGTGCGTACGGGATATTGATGCGTAGAGGTACAGATGTTATGGGTATCCGTCGTTGCGACCGGTGTTCTCGGGATACTTTCCACTCAATGCCTGGGCCTGGTATCTAGTCGGCGTTGGTTACTGATATAATTTCAATCAGTATGATAATTTGCTGGGTATTACCTACTGAAAGCTAATAACTAGTAAATACCTACATATGTTTGTTAATGTGCATACCTACCATGTTCATATATTATCGACACAATGGCGCTGACTCTAAGTATTATTTCAAAGCTTTTTAAACCAGTAATCCTTTAATATTAGATAACACGTACGTACTTACCTTCGAATATTTTAATGGTAGCATCTATGCATCAGCCCCATTCTACAAGTAGCAGTAAAACGGCTGGGGTATCCATTTAGATTCACTTACACTCATAACCAGCAACACTGTTCGCTGGTCAATCAAAAAGTGACGCCAAGTAAAGCGTATTGCTGTAGACTGGCACCCCGGGTTTCGGAAATTCAAATGTGTATTTTTATTTATTCCTAATCAGCCTTGTCAAAACAATGTTAGAGTTTCCATTATTCTTATTGTTGTAAATTTTGTTAAGAATTTTAATTTTATTATTGGTAGAATTTTTTTTGGACAGTGCTGTATATTTAATCTCTTTTATTTGTACATTTTGCGTACTCCTGTATTGTATAGTTTATTTGCTAGTTTTTTCTTAGCGTTGCGCTGTGCGTTGAACGCACGAGTTTGTAAATTTCATATATATGACAGTGTTGCCTTGGAGGCCCTTAGTTCGTTGAAAGTTGCCCGTAAGTAGAGATGTTGTTTTTATTTTCTTTTTGCCGTAATAGGTAAATTTCATTTTTGATTTATTTGTTGCTCGGTTTATTTGTTTGATTAGCTTTCAAGGAACTCCTAATTAATTATTGCTGTATTGTTTAATTGTGTACACATTTTGGATATTAGATCAGTAATTATTGTATAAACGTTCTAGAGGATTCCGCGAAAGTGTGTAAATTATCCGTTTTCTTATTTAATTATTTGTATTTTTGTTAATCACCTCGGGGTAGGTGAAGTGAAGCTTTGAGCTGAAAAATTTAAATTTCAATGTAAATTATTTTTAGTTCTCCACGTGTAAATTTTAGTTTGCTTTAAATTTCGTGACCGCGTGGATGTTTTTTTTTCGTGGTATATGAAATTCCTTCTAGAACGAATCTTCCATTTTGTTTGTTAAAGGATTTTAAATCGTCCTTTGTCATAGTAAATTCTTGCAGTTTTTGTTTGACCAGAATCTTAAATTCAAGGTTTATTTTCTGCATTATTGTTGTTATTAAATGTTTTTTTTTTTTTCTTTTTGCACAATAAATTTAATGATTGTAAATATCATTTTAAAATTAATAATTCTTTTATTTTTAATTCTGCCATTTCAATTTTTGGGGATTTTAAAGAAAGTAAATTTTCAAAACACCCACTATTACTTTTTAGCAGAGTTTCTCTGAGATTTAAGAATCTCTGGCGCCCTTTTAAATTCATTTTTGCTGAGCTAGCTAAATTAATTTTGTCATTTTTAATTTCTCTTTACTTATATGCTTGGACCATCAGTTCACAGCAGTATGTATATGCAAAATCCCCTAAACCCTCCTAAAAAGGAGGGAACCAATGACAGATAAGTTTCAGTGCAATAAATGGTGGGATAAAATTCGTTTCAAGTGTTTCAATGTTATGGTAATTTCAATTTGATATTTCATGTTTTCAGTACAAAACATTTAATAATTTTATATAGTAATTCATTGTACCAAACGTATAAGGGATTTTATTTTGAATCCACAGACTTTTTCACTATGATTGCATAGATTTATGCCTTACAACAATAACAATGTTCATTTGGAGGAAGTATACTTCAATGTAAATATTTATACTATTTGTTCTAAGAGTATATTGTGTTTCCAGAGAATTTACTCTTATGTTCTAACCAACAAGATTTAGTTTATTTAAATATATATTAAGTTTCGATTTCAGAATAAACAAAAATATTCAGGTTGATAATAGATTTTCTTGTGTGTGTGCTGAGAGAAAGGGGCGTCTAGTTATAGCGAAATTTTTATTAAAAATGGGTGCTGCTCGAAACAGCATTAATGCCGAAGGAAGAAGCCTTCTTGCGTAGGGCATCTGTTCACATGCAGCTGCATGGGGAGGAGGACGCAGAAATATTGTAAAATTACTATTAAATTATGGTGCATGCTATAGTTCAGAAAATATAAAATTTAAAAAAAAAACTAATAAGATATATGGTTACACCATCCAACAAAGGTAATAAAACTGTTATTCTTTCAAAACAGGAATATAAGGAAAAATATCTGACTTGCTAAGTGATTCCTCTACACTGAGAAAAAAAAATTAATAGTCATAAATAAAAATATAATTATCGTAGGTAAAAAGTTCAGCTGAATAGTGGACAAAAGCACAGATTATTTAGCACTAGTAAAAAAGAGATCCTAAACACTGATACTAACAAGAAGCAATCTAAATTACTTACGGTCTACTTCATACCGATAACTTATGAAGTTACTTATGATAATTGAACTGAAGTAGTTAAGCCAAAGAATATATGCAGCTGCAGTAAGTAAAAGATTTGGCCATGTCAAGTAGTAGATGTATTGCTGTGAATGAATTATTCTATAACGGCTATCACACCTTCATAATTAATACAAGCTATTTGGATTTCTTGTGATAAGGAAACAGTATCATTAATGCACGTTAATACAGGTATTATCGAGTATTAATTAGCATTAATATGCGTCTACGTCTATCGCGTGTACGTGATTCAACACGATGTATGACGGTTATGCGCAAAACGTGGTAAATACTTTTACTAAGTATATGTTGTAGTTACATTATACGTAAGATAATACGTTACTTACCACAAATCAACAGTTGGTTACGATTATTACATAAAAAAATTGTCAGGTACTCTGTGTAATAGCCGTTAATAAAAGCACTATTTACAGTAACAACTTGCATTCAGGAAACTAGGTTTAGTTGCAGGTATTAATTAAGGAGAATAGTTCCAAGTAAAATTGTATCTATTGTAAATGATTTTTTATCTAGTAAACACTTTACTTAACCCATTTTTCTCAGTGTACATACAAATTACTTAATACAGATCCTACGGCAATTTTTAGTAAGAAAATTAATGATTATATAGATGAATTATCCGATCATGAATACGTAGACGAAATAATAGCTAATAATCTGAAGAACTTACATCCACAACCACCTAGGATTTATGGCCTTCCTAAGATTTACAAAAATAATAACCCCTTAGACCCGATTGTTAATGCGATTAGTTCATCGATGTATAGATTATCTAAATTCATTAGTAAAATACCCAAAAAATTGCAAACTTTTTTTAAGTATGCAATTAAGAATTCGTGTGAGTTTGTTCAACAAATAAGAAACCCAGAAATACCACAACATTTTATCTTTATTTCATTGAATGTACAGTCTCTATTCAGAAACTTTCCTAAAGAATTAATGATCTGAGCTAGAAAATTTCACAAATATTTCTCAAGATGTTTTCTTGAGGGCTATTGAAATTTTTTTGATACTACCTATTTTAATATCATGACAAGTCTTTTGAATAAACTCACGATACTCCAGTGGGTGACCCCTTGAGTCCAACAATTGCAGAAATCATTATGAATATAATTTTTAATGCTGTTATAGAAGATTAAAGAAGTTAAACCTCTCTTAACATGTACCTACTGCTGTGGATAGACAACCCGCGTTACGGCTGAGTGTATTTTAAGTTGCATAGTTTTGTTGTTATGATTACTCCGTTCGTTTGATTTCAGTGTACCGAGAATTTTCACAATAAATTTGTTTTGTATAAATTTTAGTTTAAGAGTTAATTGTATGATTTATTTAAGTAAGTGTTAAGTTTTTTTTTTAATTAATTCCATTCATTTAAATGTCTATCGTTTTCTTATGTAGATTTAATGCGGATTCTATTGAATATTGGCGTATTGTTTGATGACGACTGCGTTGTAACGATTTTGAGAGAGATTTTTGTAAGAAAAACAATTGTAGAGTTTTGTTAAGGAGTTCCTTGTGCGACTATTGACGTGAGTAGACGTATTTTTGTATATCTTTGTTGCCATTTTGTAATTCATTTGATATTGCAATTTAATTCTATAAAAATATAGCCAATCAAGGAATTCTTATCGTAATAATGGTTAATATATTGAGGTGTGCACATTGTAGATATAAGATCAATTATTATTTTTTGTTTAGGAAGATTTAATTTTAGTCTTTTTTCTCGTTATTAGTTTAAAAAGTTAATTTTTCATATAATTCAATCAATACACAGCACTACGTTGATGATTCTTTTTTTGTTAATTCATTCCGATAATGTGAATAAGCTGCTAGATAAATTAAATTCTTATCATGAAAGGTTAAAGTTCACATTAGAAATTCAACATAATAAACAACTACCCTTCTTAAATGTGTGGTTATAAGTGTCAATGGTGTTATTATTACAGATATCTACAAAAAAACAATAACTTCAAGTCGTTTACTCAATTATAATTTTAATCACCCGATACATCAAAAAATCAATATTATTAAAAATCAAAAATACAGAATTCTTAATCTTTCGAACAGTTGTTTTCATAAAAAGGATATTGGAATTTTAAAAAGGTAACCTTACAGTTGTCGATAGGACCCAATATGTTTTAATGTGTGTCCCTTTCGCAGCTGATCTTTGCGCGAATTACGGAGGCATATGAGCTGCGATCCCGAGATGCCATTACAAAAAAAAAAAATCTTACACTTAACAATTACCTATCCTGTACATCTTATAAACAGAATATTATTTTCTAATAACCATGATGTTGAACATATCGGTGCTAGTAACCGTACAATGACAAAAAACATAGAAAAACGTCACAAACTAACATACATTCCAGTATTATCTACTAAACTTAAAAAGATATTAACAACTGAAAATGAAAAAATGTTTTTTATAACGACAATACTTTAGAAAAGAATAACATATTTAACAATACAAAAGTCAAATCACTTAAATTAGATGTACGTAAAGCCGTTTACAAGATAAAATGTAAACAATGTCAAAAAAGTTATATGGGACAGACATCTCAGCGGCTTAAGAAAAGAATTAACCAGATAAAAATACGGAGTTGAATCTAACACCGTTTTTAACTCTTTTCCGGTGTTCCTTCGCGACCATCCGTTCAAGGAGCCCCCATTTCGGAGTTAAATGTTTTGCTACTAAACGGATAGAATATAGAGATAATTTTGCTTTGCATAGGAGAAAACACATCTTTAACCGAGGCAACCTAATCCGTTAAGGACCAATTTGTCTCTCATGCAGTTTTACTATTTTGTAATAAATGTAAAAGTTTCCGAAATGGAGAAATTTTAACTCTTACTGCTGTTATTAAAATGAATAATGGATGTTGTTTCCCCCATATGTATGCAATACTACTATCGTATCAGATAAAATTATCTCCGTTGCTAATGCAAGTAAGTCCACCTGGGGCCCTATTCTTGAGTCGTGAGAACACAAACTTCGCACGACTTTCGTGAGATAGAGGGCGTGGCGATGACGTGCTTCTCTCAAATTTAGAAAAGCCGTATTCTTGAAATTTACCCGTGTTCACATCATGTTCACATCTACTAAAAGTTGACAGAACGTACTTCGCTTGGTCCGGAGTAGGCGAAAGCGAAGATTTCAAGAGAAATGAATACACGCAAAGTGGGCGATAGAAGCTAACGTTGCTCACATTGTTATTATTATTCCATCTTTGCATATAGTTAGGTTATTGTTGGTACGGCGTATATTTCAGTGAATATAAGAAAATTTATATTGATCACCGTTCGTTTTATCATGATTTCTCAAAAATGGACGTGGAGGAATTGTCGATAATTAATCAAGTCAACCTTGATTTGGTGGGAACTAAGTTACAAGCACTAGAGATTCCATGCAGGAGAACGGTTGTTAGACAAAATGCATTCGATATGCCAGATACACAATTTGTCAAAAATGTTCGTTTAACAAAACAACTGACTCGGGTACTAATAGAACTGATCTGTTCATTTATGAATCCACCATCGGGGGCATCTGCTTTGTCAATAGAAACTAAGGTATGTTACCACTTATGCAATTTAATGATGTAAGTTTTTAATATATATTTTATTAGGTACTTGTCGCTTTAAATTTTTATGGCACGGAACTTATTAAGAAAGAATCGGGAAGCGTAGTACTGCTGGTATTAGCCAAATCATATCTACGATCCTGTCATCGATTGCGTTTAGTATAATGTTTGAAGATTCAGCTCCGCCTGTTTCAACTGGATGCTTTTTTAACTGAGCGTCTTTGGCCTTCGCATTTTTCTTCATATCCCGTCATATCTATGAAACATTCTTTGCGAATTATAAATAACACAGATATTACATTTTATATTACTTTACGCCGATGGCACCAGTCTTTTATTATAGCCCCTTCTTCTGGCATGGAATTGTAATAATAACAAAAAAATCTGGCAATTGTTGGGTTTTCGTAAATGTAAAATCTCTTGTGAATTGCACGTTTTGCAAATTTGGGTTTTGTTGCATAAACTCAACTAGAGCTTCCTTTTGAGTATTCTTTACTGCACTACTTGGTGGTTTGGACATTTTGCCTGATTTTGTTTAATAATTAGATTATAGCAGATCGATATGTAATATCACCTAATATATTTACCACTGCAAATTTGACAAATAAATGTGCAATCGATCGTGTGTTATTAAAGAATTCTGTGAGGATCTAGACCTTGTTTGATTTTTTTTTCCTTATATTAACAGCTCCAACAGAGTCAAATATGGATTTTATCAAATGTGTAATCGTTTCATAGCAGCGGAAAATTTCATATTGAACAAATGTTTTTAGAAACAACAGTACAAACTATATGGCAACACCGATACCGCGGATCGTGTAGGAACAGTATAGAAATGCGTTATCGCTTGGTGTCAAGAATACGGGTTAGCGCCACCGAGAGAAGTGACCGTAGGATGTGATTGCTCCTTCTCCTACGCGAACAACTCACTTCTCTTGAGTTCGAGAATAGGGCCCCTGGAAATAATTAATTAAAATGTTTAGGGAAACAGTTACGATTTGGAGAACAAATGTTCCCAATCGGAGGTATCCTTTCCCTTTTTGCGTTGAGGTATTAGAAATAGAAACATCTGTTAAGTAAACAAATTATTACCTCCGCGAAGGAGAAAATATAATGCAATATTAGGGATATTTGTTCACATTTAGGACTTAAATACGGTAGTGTAGATGCGGAGAGAAAACGGAGATTATTTCTTCTTTGAAAATCGTGTTAGAAAGCGGAGTAAATTCAATCTCTCCGTTTTGGTTGAGATTTTGTATAAAACCGAGGAAATACTTTCTGTTTTCAGCTATGACAACTCCTTTTTGGAACAAAATATTTCCAAAACGGAGACTCCCTATTTCACTCCGTCAAATTTTTACCTGTGCAGTCTATCTTGTCCAGAGATGAGTGGAAATTCAGATAGTGAACGTGAAGATAAAAAGAGAGTCAAAATGAAAGTGGAAGTGATAGTGAAAGTGGCAATGATAATTATTATGGTTTATGCTTTTCTGATAACTGATATTATTCCTCTGTTTTGGTTTTCTATTGTTGTTTTTCTTCTTATATCAAATTAAGTTGACAATACTCTACGTTTATATGTAGAGTGCAGTTTCTTTCTCTATACATTTGACGTAATAATATATTGTTCTATTATATATCAGTGATATTAGTAATACTATTATTTTTTAACATTTCTTGAATAAATGTTTTTACGGTTATATTCGTTTTAGGAACTCTTGTAACAGTATTTTTCACAATATAATTAAGTTGCTTATAAGAAACACCGCTGCTGCTATTTAAATCCTCTTGATATCCTTTTATATCACGATAAATATTTGCATTCCCATGCATATGTACTCTACTCTTAATTATATTCTTGAGAAATATTTTTGGTTTCGTATTATTTATATCATTCTACTAATTAATATTAATGTCAGTCCTGATAACAATAGAAGTTACACCAATATATCAAAAAAATTCATTCACATGATTAAGTGATATAGTTTCACAGTTAAAAAGTGTTAGATAAGACCGCTTGCTAATTTTGGCCGCTTTGTGTCTGGCGTTTCAAAGACGGAGCCCACATGAGATGACATTGTCCGTTTACTGATTTTCTCCAGCACCGCAGAACTTGTCAGATCAAACGATAAATAAAAAAATTTCCATAGCGGATAATATTCCAAATATTTTCCTAAGAGATAAAGCTCGCTAGTCGAATGCTCGCTAAAGTTAAGAATTTTAAGATATCACCGGGTTTTGCAATTGTTTTTCTGGGTATACAGTCATTGTTTACTAGCATACCAAAGAAATTAGTCGTTGATGAAACTAGAAACAGATCGATTGAGATAGGATTCCTTTCTGCAATCCCACAGGAATTATTTTTTGAATCTGTGGGCTTTTAGCTCTATTTATTTTAAATACAGAAATAGATTTTATAAACAAACATACTGCATTTCAGTGGATGATCCCTTCAGCCCGATTATGGCAAAAGGACTTATTTGGAATTATTTGTCAGTACTTAAGCAGATGATTCATTCTTGATTATATCTATTCAACACGTTAATGAATTACCTTATAGATTCAACAATTACTATGAAAGATTTAAGTTTACTGCTGAGATTGAACAAGATAAAGAAAGTGGTGTTTCTGAACGTGTTAGTAACAAATGACAAAGGCACTATTGTTACTGATTTACACCGAAAGTGGGTTAGTTTTTTTTTTATTAAATTGGTATCTTAATATTAATTCTAACCACTCGCTAAATCATACGAACAAGTTAACTAATAATTAGAAATATAGAATTTCAAACCTTTCTAATGGTCGGTTCTGGAATGACAATTATAGATTTTGAAAGAACATTCTACAGTGTAACAATTACCCTGCACAAGTATCTTATTAAGAGAATTTCGTATACGGAAAAAAAATCACAATCATTTGCCAAATAATGGGTGATTTAAATTAAAGGAAGATTGAGCACTGTGAGATATACTGGTAAGTAACACACGAAATACAAATAAACTTTTGTCTCATAACAGTTTTTAATCTTCACACTATGTACATTTCATTAGCTACGGTAACATCATCAGGTGAATTATCAGAATACCAAATATGTATATACAGAGTGAGTTTTTTTATATAAGAGAACGATATCTCTAAAACACGGCATCAAATCAAAAAAAGATCTGAATAAGGTTTTTTATAATGTAGGGGGCTCACTGAATGGTGCCGAACTCGATCCCTACCCTTTTTTTTCGATTCGTAACAAATTGCGCTGTAATCGCAAAAAAACCATAATTGTGAACGTCTAGAAAAAATACACAAAAAAGAGAAGCAGGCAAACATGATTTTGTGTTTTTTTTATTTTAACATGAACTAGCATTTCAAAAAGCCATGTGTTCGAAACTGTGCCCCTTCACTTCGATACATTTATTTATTCGCAATTGGAATGCTATTCAACGATACAAAACCGTACTTTATTCAGTACTTGACAAGCTGTGAATACTTACACATTGTCCGATCCCCATTTAGATCGTTAATTATTAATCCAATACAAATTAGTTAGTGTTGAATATTTGAACAGTAATGGAGGCTATAACATTACAAGAGAGAATTGAAATGATTTACATCTATGGAGAAAGTGGTAGGAACATCGATGATGCTTTTAATCTTTATTCACAACGTTTTCCCGACAAGGTGCGATCGCGCGCTTCTTTTTACCGAGTCGTTCAACAGTGCTCTAGCGAAGGAACTGTACAGCCAAGAAAACGTAATCGCCGAAAAAACAATTGCTGGAGAAAATAATGAAATCGCGGTATTAGCTGTAGTAGCTATATAACGCGCATTAATACTCGAGAAATAACTCGTGGATCAGGAATTTCTCAGTCCACTATCTGCCAAATATTGAAGCGTAGGAAATATCATCCATTTAGAGTTTCCATGTATCAAGAACTTAATGGCGATGATTTTCAAAATCGAGTGCGATTTTGTCAATGGGCGCTTCAACGGATACAAGATGATCCCATTTTTTTTTGCTCGAGTATTATTTTCTGACGAGGCGACATTCGCAAATCACGGTACGGTAAATCGGCACAACATGCATTACTGGAGTATCGAAAATCCCCATTGGTTGCGCCAAGTTGAACATCAACATCCTTGGAACGTAAATGTTTGGTGTGGAATAATTGGCAATAAGCTTATTGGTCCATATTTCATCGATGGAAACTTAAATGGTGAAAAATATCGAAACATCTTGCAGAACGAACTTCCAGTGTTACTTGAAGACCTTCCTTTGGACGTACGACAAACAATGTGGTTCCAACATGACGGTTGTCCAGCACATTATTCAAGAATAGCACGAGAAGTATTAGATCGAGCCTACAATCATCGATGGATCGGAAGAGGTGGGTCCAGTGTCTTGGCCTGCAAGATCGCCAGATCTTACTTCCCTGACTTCTTTTTGTTGGGCCACTTAAAGTCTGAAGTTTATACAGAAGTGCCAACCACGAGGGAAAACATGATTGAGCGAATCACCAACGCTTGTTCAAGGATTACGCCGGAAACACTTCTCAGTTGTGTGCAATCATTCCAATTGCGAATAAATAAATGTATCGAAGTGGAAGGGCACATTTTCGAACACATTTTCTGAAATGGGTATGTTAAAGTAAAGTTTTTCGTTGTTGAATGGTTTTTTAAAATGTTAAAATAAAAAAAAAACACAAAATCATGTTTGCTTGCTTCTTTTTTTTGTGTATTTTTTCTAGACGTTCACAATCATGTTTTTTTTTGCGATTACAGCGCAATCTGTTACGAATCGCAAAGAAAGTTTCAAACAAAAACTACATACCTGATGGCGTAGAATCCGAATCTGCAATACAAAATGGGGGTTCCCATTTAAGATTTCAAAGTTATCCCCTCTCCCACTCTAGGGGGTGACGTGGGGGATCGAGTTCGGCACCATTCAGTGAGCTCCCTACATTATAACAAATCTTATTAAGACTTTTTTTTTTATTTGATGCAGTGTTTTAGAGATATCCTTGTCCAAATAAAACTCAACCAGTACATTGCTGTAAAATTCTTTGGCTTATAAGTAAATCAACATTAACTGAAAAATTCTAATTATCCTTGAAACTCCTTTAACCTCGCACGAAAAATATTCACTTTTGTTCGGTATTGTTTGTGTATCTGAAACTTATGCACGTGGGAACATGAATAAGACTAAAATACTTTTGCGTTAAAAAATCACTGAGCTTGAATGCAGGCGCTTGGATTTTCCGCTAAAAGGCAAAAGTTTTAAAACAATGTATTCATACGTGTCCACGCAAATAAACCAAAACGCCTTTTTTTTATTTAAAATACTGTTTCTAATTGTAACATGATAACGTGCTTAAAAGAAACTAGAATATGTTGTTAAATATGTACATAATAATAACAATATAATATGTGACGTGCATTATCTTAATTTAAACAGAAGTCATTTAATTACAGTTGCTTGTCCTAGTCCAAAAGCATGTACTTAAGAAGAAAATAGTTTTCCGGTAAAACAGCACGCTATGTTCTATTAAAATAAACACTTCTCTGCGAAAAGGTATTCTTTTCGTTTAAAATGATAAAAACCAAAAGTTATAAAACTTTTCATTTAATGCAATCTCTTTTCTCAGTGTGCAATTTTTGTAATTAGTTGCGTATTTGAGGTAATGATGGCCTCTGGCCGGGGTTACCCTCAGGACTGCGGGTAATGCTGGCCACTTACGCGATTCCGGTTTTCGTTATAACTTGAGTCTGTATTATTTTTTTTTAACTAAAATAAAGCGTTGTGTTAGTTACTTTAATTACTGTTCTTAATTTAGGTAGTTTTAAAATTCCGAAAGTAAAACATAACACCACTACAAACAAGGCTTAAGGGGTCGCCATTCCCCCACTCTTCCCTACACTGTAGTGATAAATATTTCAAGATCAATGCATCTAAATATAATGCGTTTTTTTTTTAATTGATATTTTGTTTATATGCGATTATTATTAAGTAACCTGATGCATCAATGATATCAGTTCTTATCGATAAATGATAATAAAGATGCCCCGGGAGATTTGGTCATATTGCAGGTAAATATTTTGAATAATTGTCCCTTACACCTGTTTGTGGTCTAATCTAAACCTCCAGTGTGGTCGCAGTGTCAACAAGGTAGGTACAATTGTTCCGGTCATAATTATTAATTTCCGGATTGGTACGTTTTTATATGAGTGCAAGACCAATGAATGTATTAATCACAGCAGTTGTAAATCAGTCCATAATCCACTAATGTTCATATGAAATTGCATTAATAAAAAATAACCAGTACTATTTTTTTATAGTTTGATATTGTGGTAGATAATTTCAATATTGCTAATAATATAAAAATACACAATTGTAAAAAAAATACATATTTGCAGTTAGTATTTAATAATTAAATATAATATACAAACGCCCTTATTAAACTGCATTATTTACGTTATACTGTACTGTAGCTTTGTTTCTTAGATGTTTTATTTCTCTTCATAAATTGGAGGTTGTTGATAAAAAAAAAACCACATTTTCTTAATCTGAATTTTAGCAAAGTGCAGTACTACCTATGCAGTAGAAAAATCAATATAATTATAATTCCACCCTCCTAAAACATATGCCGTGTCCAGAGTACACCGAGTAAGGACAAGAGATGAGTTATAGCGGTCCAAATTTCTAAACCTAACTTCACACAAACAATAGCTTCCCAAAATGGCAGTTTGTTATTGTTTACATTCGTGTCTACACAAATTAGTTTACTCATCCGTTTAATCTACATGATTTACTTGTTTTATTTATTTATTTTACGTATTTTATGAACTATGATATTCTTGTGTGAAAGGTAAGATCGGTGGCCAGTGCCATAACATTTACATACTTTCTTATATATTATATTGTTAGGTTTAAGTGAAATAACTCAAATAACCGTGAAAGAAGACACCAATGGGTATCATATTGTAGTGCCAGTCACTCTCGCAAGATAAATTGTTATGCTAACGATGGTCGCAGTTTCTTGGGATTTCCGAATGAATCTAATATATATGACACGACAAGAATTAAGAAAGTACATGAATAAGATCTATTATCGTTGTGCAGAGATTCCTACGTCACATTAAATCAATTTATTTGTTAGATACACATTTTAAGCTAGATTGCTATTTATCGCAATAACTAACCTAATTCATTTTATGTTCAGTTTTTAAAATAATGTGGTTTTGGTTTGAACTGCATTATACTGGTAAAAATTTTAATCGCATTTATTCACATTATAGACAATTCGATATTATATAGTCTACGTTTGAACTCTATCCACTTATGCAGCCCCGGAAATTATTGTTGACAAACCAGTGCAGGGTCGGATGTTAGAAATGAAGTAGTCGAATAAAAAGGAACAATATTTGTATCGCACAGAACGATATAGTCATAACTCTTGAACCCTAATTAAAAGTTATTGTGTATTCGTGCCACAGAAATTTGAAAGTTCCTTCCACCGATGCTGTTGCATTTTTATTGATTTATTTGAGAAAGAACCACAACATATTTCTGGAAGAATATTTTACACTATAAAAATATAAACAAAGATTTATTTCACAAAAAGGAAAGAATATGAACATAATTATCGTAAAGCACTTGCAAATATATGTATCACTTAATCAAACATTATTTTACTGGGATCGTGTTTTTTATTACTATAAACTGTTCATAAATATTTGCAACAAAATCAGAATAAAAAACGCATACTTTTGTGTATTTTTTTAATCTATTTTTCTACTTCCTTTAAAATATAAATTATTCCACACGTTTGCAAATTCCCGGCAACAGCTTTACAAAATGGCAGCTGGGCTTGAAGGCCATTCTAAACGGGCCACTCAAAAACAATGGATTTTTGCGAGCATGTCCTTAGTACTGTACCGTATCTACAGTCTACAGAAGCCGTCAAAGCGAGAAAATTGAGCTCAAAGTATTTTCCTATAGCCTTCAAAGTTTTTTGAGAATTGAAAAAACAAATGTAACTTTTTATTTAGGACTGCTATCAAAAAAGTTCAATTCAATTCGATTCAAAGATTAACAAGTTTTAATAAAAAGAAGTCACATACGGCATTTTCAGGTAACTTCTTATCTGAATTATGCTAGACAAAAATACCGTATGTGCGCAAGTAAGACCAAATTAAAGGGGATTGCTACATAATGTTTTCACTTTTTATAAAAAAAAATTAAATACGTATTGCTGTGTATTGA
Organism: Protaetia brevitarsis; assembly: GCA_004143645.1. Taxonomy (NCBI): domain Eukaryota; kingdom Metazoa; phylum Arthropoda; class Insecta; order Coleoptera; family Scarabaeidae; genus Protaetia; species Protaetia brevitarsis. The sequence goes on along the minus strand of RXPK01000069.1, from coordinate 1,477,625 downwards.
TTGAATTAATTGAAAAATGCAAAATGAATTTAACAAAGAAAAAGAAAAATAAAATTAGAGCTAGCTCAACGGATAAAATTTTAAAAGAACGCAAAAAAACAATTAACCTCAGAGTTACACTCGCGAATTAAAACTTGAATCCAACCACGAAAAGTAAATTGTGAGTGAATGAAATCAGACTCTCTTAATTACCCCAAAAATTGAAAAGGTTTAATATAAAATAAAAGACCAGAATTTTTAACCCAACGAAGATAATTAACAATCAAAATAAGACAAAATCTATGCAACTTAAAATACACTCAGCGGTAATGCGGGTAGATTAAACTACAGCAGTATGAAGTAAATTACATCTTAAGGCTGCGCTCGCGGTGGTGGGGAGAGGTTGTCAAATATGACTTTTAAGGCTGGGATATCATATAAAAAATCTCGTAACAAGCTATTTTCGCATAAATTAAAATCTCTCGGATAATAGATGGCCCTCCATGTACTGATTTCACAGTAAAATTAATTATTTTACAATCTGTACAGCATTGGACTTGGAATTGCCTAACTATAAGTTCAATACAATAATACATTTCCATTAACTTGTAACATGTAGAGCTGTTTGCTTATAAGTTCAGGTATCTAAAATCCAACTGAAGTCCACACTAAAATCTAAACGAGAAGTGCGTATCTTAGCAACATAAAACACGCCCCTCTTCTAATATAAATCCAAATACCTATTTTGAAGATGCGAATTTTTCTATTCCAACAACGATAGATATACAGTGTGTAACAAAACCAGATTTTTTATCAATTTATGAAGAACCGTTAAAAAATAAATATATAAAAAACAATTATGCAAGGTTGTTTTATATTATTACCCGTATTACCATGTTATAAATTTCTTCGTAACTTCTTTTGTTGGGTTATTATAGAAACAATTTATTTTTTGAATGAGATCCCTGATGTTTTTTTTTTTTCTGGAAAAAATATTTTTCATTTAATAATATTTAATAATATTTTGTATTTTAATAACTAATAACTAAATAAAAGTTAGAAACAGAAAAACTTGAAAACATCACTTCAGAAAATCTTTAAGGATTTTGTAAAAAATCAGGTAATTACCCCCATTACCCGTTAGTACTTAAAAACTGAAGCAAAATTCAAAATATGATACCTTATTGTGTTGCTACTTCTAATTGTTAATTTAGGGAAAATCATATTTCTATTTTCCCGATTGTACATACGTGATAAATGAGCGAAGCTGTGCACACGGAATATTTGCTTTTATTTATTTCGTCAAATGTCTGTTAACTTTTTCATAGCACATATTATATCTTATTTACCACTGTTGATTTATTTGCGGTGATAAAATATTTTTGCTTTTAGTGACTAGTGGACATTTAAAATAATCTTTGTTTCTTGATATATAAATTTATATTTTTTTTTTGCTAATTCTTGTCAATATATCTGCAGTTATCAGCGAAAGAATATTACCTTGCTAAAAACTGAAATAATAATAAAAAATGAAAACATTAAAAAAGTGTATCTATAAAATCTATAAATTTTTCTTTTTTTTTAAATTCACTCTCAGAAATACCATGATGTTTGGAAAACATAAGCTCATATTTGTTTCCAAAATTATTGTTTACTGTTTTCATAGGATAGTCGATGGCGTATCGAACAAGAATTTTCTTTATTCTTTTGCTTAAAATGTAATTTAAAACATTACAGTACAAGTTTTAATCGCAGCCCAGTAAACAAAATTCAAATCTTCCGCAATTATACTCACTTCAACTTAAAGGTATTCAAATAACCATTAATGTAATACAAAATGGTAGGTAACTTCATCCTTTAATGTTGAAGTTCCTGAAAAATAACTGCGCGAAATTTGAATTTGGTTTACTGGGAGGGGTCTTTACAGAAAAAAAAATATGCAACATTATTATTATCTGGTTGCACTTTTAAGGTATTTTCCTCAATTTTGTTTTTATCAAAGTGTACAAATACAAGTACGCTAGCATCAGACATAAGCTTTTGTCGCTCTGGAACTTTTTCTGTTTCGTTGTTTGTAGAATCAATATAGAAAATATAATTGTTGGACATTATATCATTGTACATATCTTGTAATGGTTAGAACTGTCAAACTATATATTTGTAACAAAAAAATGATAAAAAATAGAAAAAAAGGAAAGAATTAGCAGAATTCAAATTTCCTGAATTTATTTCTAGGAAAGATTTTCATTTTTCTTTTTCGTTCGCTGCTTTTAGGAAATCTCAGATTGCTTTTGGAAATGAGACATAATACTAGAAAATTTTATAGGTATGCAACCAAGTGCAAATGCACACTTTTTATAATAAATCATAAAATTGGAATTTTTATAAATCATCAATAAAAATCATCGATTATAGCATACCTCCGTTTAGTACGTTAATTAAATAGCGATAAAGTATAATAGATACATTCATAAAGAACAACTCTCCAAACATACATTCATCCTGTAAAATAACTTGGATAAATATAAACCGCAAAACTAACACCTAGCATCCGATTCTCAGACCATCTACTTATTTATATGCCAGAGGGTAGAATTCATATTTGCCGCGATTATTCACGCGTATTATATACGTTTCTGCCAATAGAAATCGATTTCTGAATTACCCACAGCTGTAATACTCAAGTGCTTTCATATCAAGTACATAGTTCGGGTGGTCCACTGTTTATTTTCGCACATCTCTTGCCCCGCCGCTTTTTAACTGCCTCCGCGAAGAAGCTACAGTGGCGCCGCTCTAAAGTACGCCAGCGGAACTATACGTCTTTGACCATATGTATACTAGTATTATATTTGGTATATCTATATTATATATAATCAATGATCTAGAAGTAAGTTTTTGTGTGATAATACACTTATTTTAAATTTCTAAATCAATTTTGTTGCATTAATCTTAGTTTCGATGGGAGAAACGTTTTTACGGTAGTTGCTATAGATTCAAAAAAAGTATCGGCAGGGCGGTTTCTTTTTTATTAAAATGTTTGTCCATAAAGTCTGCCCTCCGCAACCTATATTTCATGATTTCCTTAGCTAAGATTTCTGCTTTCCACTTTCTGCGTCTTGAAATGCCCTTATTTTCGTTGCCAACTTTATAAGTGCTACTGGTGTCAGAATTTTTTAGTAATCGATCGATTGCTCGATGAAACGCATTGTTTCTTCTGGTCTATTGTTTGTTATCTGGCAACTTTTTATTTTTATTATTTTCATGATTGGATGACAATCTCCACTATGCGGGTCTTCTATTTGGATTTCATATATATCGTTAGATATATTAGTTTCTGTTCTAAACAAAACTCTTGTTGTGCAAATTATTTCACGTTTACGCCTTACTTACTGTTTTTGTAGTATATATACTATATTGCGAATACGTGACACGTATTTTTAAGTGCTCTCGGAATAAAGTGGCTTTTCTATCAGCCAATAATTTTTGTTATTAAGTTAATTGGTACCATAGTGTAGAATTTCTCTTTTTCTGGAATATTATTCGGTTAAATAACGTGGATTCATCACAGCCTTGCAGTAATTTGCCAGTAAGTTAATTTTAGAAGTCTTCCCAAGTATTTGTTCCTTTTCTTAGTGTGTTGCTTTTTGGGTATTTATACCTTTTGGGAGTATTTATTTTATTTTGGTGTTTTCGATATACAGTATTGCTCCAGTGTAAAATCCTCTTTATTTACCCTTTGTTTCATATATTTTACCTTACCGTTGCCTATCTTTGTCAATTATGTGTAATTAACGTCGCTGTGACGGGCACCTCAGCGTGAAGTACATATTCCCATCTTTCTTCTCCCTTTTTTAAATCCATTTTGTGAATACTAATGATATTTCAGTTTATTATTTTTATCATTGGGGTCATTCAACTGGTGTAATTCATCCTGATTGTGTTGGTCTATCAGGAATTGACGTTATTATGACTAGAGCCATATCACAATCAATTAAAATTGTTTGCAACACACGTAATGGGAGTATGGGTCACTACAAGGACCTTAAATCTCTTATAACGTCTCTAACAGATAAATTCAGTAATACTCTCAATGACTTCAAGATGGAACTAAATGAAAGTTTACAATCTTCAAACAAGAAATAAACGAGAAATTCAGCCGTAATATAGCCGGATAATTTGAGTATGGAAAACATCACGGAGGAGGTGCATTTGCGCCAAAGTAAACAAATAACTTGATGATGTGTATTGGTTGCAAACTACATATGTAACATTTTTCGAATTTATTGTGATTGATACCATCCTTTTTTCTGCCTATAAACATAGTTTAGCTTAAGTAAAATAATTAGATCTTACGCAAGTGGAGTCGTGAGCTTCGAACTTAAAAATAGAAAATTGTTTTAAGTATAAAAAAAAACTTGTTCAGATTACATCTAAAGGAAAAACAGATGTTCTGATATAGTGAAATGTATTCGTATATTGGAAATGAGACTATGTTTATAGTGAAAAGATTCTTTACTTCCAAAAAAACACTACAAAAACGTGGGGTTGTAAACTCGTCACAAACCGTTCTCTATTGTTAGAACACACTCATTGGCGCGCAAACATAATCGCGTTATGCGCCATCTATTGAAAAATATGAATACTCTTGTAGAGCATAAAAAACATAATTTTTACATTAACAACAGATAAATTAAATATCTTACTCAATAAGAGAAAAGTTTATTTTATCTGGTGTTTTTCCTCGGTCTAGGTTCTAGGACGTTTTGACGCGATCGTTTCGACGCCGGACCGTTTTGACGCCAGATGCAATACCAGTTGAATTTGAATTTTGAACGTATGATACACAGATTTTTAAAATGTGTGAATTTTTTTTTAACATTGGAAGGGGTAAGATGGGAGAGGGAATGTTTTTTTTTAATAATTTTTTTCCTTTTTTTTTCGAAATATCAATTTTTTTTGACATTGGATGGGGTGACAGGGGAGGGTAATAATTTTTTAAATGATATTTTTTCTTTTTTTCGACACGTTGAAAGACAGGATGGATTTACCTAGAGGCGCTTTTTGTCCAGAAAAAGATTTTCTTTGAAATTCGTTGGTTGAAGTTTTTTATGACGTGAATATGTACCACCACAAATTAATAAGAGCTTGTTGCTAACACCATGCAGTACTTTTGCAAAGAAGTGGTGGTATGGTTTTAGGAAGAATATTATCTCTAAATCGCGTCGAAATAATAGTAATAAGTAAAAAAAAGTTAAACGTATGATGCAGAGATTTTTTTGAACATCGGGAGAGAGGACACATTAAAAATGTCATCATATTTTTTGTTAGTGTTGGTAGGGGTGAGAAGGGGAGGGGAGTGAGTGACTGGTTTAAATGATAATTTTCTTTTTTGCGAAACATCGAGAGGATGAATCATGCATTTTTTTTTTGCTTTTTGTTTAAACATTGCTAGAGGATTATATAAAAAATGTTTCAAATTCTTTTTTTTAAACATTTGGACGGGGTGAGAGGGGGAAGAAATTAGTTTTTTTTAATATTTTTTTCTTTGTTTTTGAAATATCGGGAGAAAGAATGCATTATAAATGTTTCAAATATTTTTTTTTAATATTGGAAGAGGTCGAGGGGAAGGGACATTAGCTTTTAATAAGTTTACATTTTTCACATTTTTACGCATGTCTCCGAAGAAAGATTTAAAAAAACAATACTTACCCTTCCCCCTCCACCTTTCTAATATTAAAAAAAATGATTTAAAAGGGAAAAAATATCATCAAAAAAGCTACCCCCTCCCTTTCCCCCTTTCAATGTTAAAAAAAAATGTTTTGAAACATTTTTAATGCATCCTCTCTCCCGATGTTTCGAAAAACAATCTTTAAAAAAATTTATTCCCCCCTCTCCCCTCCTTTCAATGTTAGAAAAAATATGATTTGAAACATTTGTAATGCATCCTCTCTCCCGATGTTTCTAAAAAAGAGAAAAAAAGTCATTTAAAAAACTAATCGCCCCCTCCCCTTCGCATCCCTTCCAAAAAAAATATTTGAAGCATTTTTAAAGCCTCCTCTCCCGATGTGTAAAAAAACAAGAAAAAAGTATCATTAAATGAAATATCCTCCGCTCTCCCTTTCCTCCTTTCAATGTTAAAAAAAAATATTATTTGGAACATTTCCAATCCATCCTGTCTTTCAATGTGTCGAAAAAAAGAAAAAAATATAATTTAAAAAATCATTACCCCCCCCCCTGCCACCCCATCCAATGTTAAAAAAATGATATTTCAAAAAAAAAGAAAAATCATTTAAAAAAAATTATTCGCTCTCCCCTCTTACCCCTTCCAATATTAAAAAAAAATCAAACATTTTAAACACCTCTGTATCATACGTTCAAATCAAATTCAACTGGTACTGCATGTGGCGTCAAAACGTCCCGGCATCGAAACGGCCGCATCGAAATATCCCATGCAACCAAATACACGTGGTACAAAAAATTCTTCATAAGAATGAACGATTTGGTTAAGATCATTAAGTTATGAATCATTAAGTTATGTATAGTTTAACCATTCAATAATGCGGCGCTGAATCGGCCGGCGCTGAAATGTCCTGGCGCTGAATCGGCGGCGCTGAAACGTCCCATTCTGGCCTGAACAACCTGCAACGCTTTTAACGGACGTAGCCAGTGCGGCGGATGCTGTTGAAACACAACCAGTACTGCAGACATGCACTCCTACTTTAAACGTTACTTGAGCTCAAATTAATAATTAAAACAATCAACGAAGTATTTCAAAACCTCATTATCTTTTGATAGAACACCATGGCAAATTAATCCGTACAAGGAATTCAAAGGGAATTTAATCAGCGAAGAGCCGCTGGTAAAACCAATACTGCACTGAAATATGTTCGTGGTACTCCGAAGATTGTTAATTTCAACTAAATAATACACTCAACCACATTCTTAATATTTATTATCAAAATGTTCGTGGATTAAACTAAAAACCACAACGTTCTATAATTCCATTCTCTCTTCTGATTTTGATCTCTACTGTGTAACAGAAACCTACCTGACGGAGAATATATTAAATTCTGAACTTTCTCCTAGTGATTTTGTTGTCATTAGACGTGACAGAAATTTGCGCGCCCATGGTGTTACTAAGGGACAGTGGCGTAAAATACACCCCCGCAACCTCCGCATGATGGGGAGGGGGGGGGGAGGGAGTCTAGCCATCTGAGAGGCAATCAGATATGATTGCTAACAATATTTTACAGATATACAGCAGTACACTGTAAAAAAAGTTGCTTACAATTTTACCGGTAAATTTGCTTCATAAGGTAAAATTTCTACCATCTAGTAAATTTCACATGCTGATGTATTTTTCAAAGATTGTACTGTAAAATTCGTATGTAATATTTATATGAACTGTATATTTGCTGAACGCGTACAGTTAAATAACCTAATAACCAATCACATTGCGGCGTATTCAAGTAAAAATAAATATAAAAGATCCTCAAATTTTTACCCAAATTTAAATACCCAAAAAAATTGTCAATTTTACACTTTTAAGTAAATTTTGATAGTAAACATAAAATTGTACATGTTTTTTTTCCTGTATCTCCCTTTCGAATTTTTATTACATCTTAAACTTACATGAAAAAGCTATAAATTTTACCGAAATCTTTTTTCCATGTTAAATATCCTAGAAAAAACATGTAAAACAAAATTTACATGATTTATTGTGGTAAATTCACAACGTTATTACATGTAATATTCCTAATTTACCATAGCAAAATTACTGTAATTTTTTACAGTCCCAGATAAAATTCTGCGGGGGAGGGGTGGGGCAAAAATTTTGCGCTACGCCACTGCTAAAGGCAGTGGTGTTTTATTAGCATCAAGGGTGTTTAAACTGTTTTTAGATTTAAGTGATGTAAGAGCGTCAGCATCGCTTGTTGATGTTGCTGGATGTAAAATAAATTTGCAAAATGCATTTCAGTTGTTATTTTTTGTCGTTTATATACCACCTGCATTATCCACTAAGGGCTTTCAATATTTTTGTCTCTACTTAAAGCTCCTAACTACTTTGCTGCAAACTTCTCCTAGACCCCTCACCACAAACAGCACTAAACTGGAAGCACGTTTCGATAGCAAAGCTATCATCATCAGCAGAAAAACTGAACTGTTCAGTGTTTCTGCTGATCAATCTAAGTTATTTACGGTCTGCTTCATACCGGTAACTAGGAAACGAGAAAGTTTAGTGAATATTTATTAAGTAGCTTACTCTGTGTGAATAATTGATAATGAAGAAAAAAAGAATCTCCAGCAATCTTCGATTATTTATGCAACCGCAACTATAAGTACTGCGTACCGAGCAATGCGTAATTCAAAATTGTTTGCAAATAATTTTTAATTACTATTCAGTGTGCTGTAGCTACGATTGCATTAATAATCGAAGATTAAATTCGCATTAAATTTGCTAAAGATGGTACATAATACTTATTACTTAAGAAAGAAAAACAGTATAATTAGTAATAGTATTATTTTGTATAGGACAAACATAGTGACTACCTGATATGAATGTAATGTAATGCTTAAGCTACCTAATATCCACAAAAAAAAAAAAACAAGTAAATAACCGAATAACCTGAACAGACGTTTCAAAACAATAAGCTTTAGAAGGATAACAGTTACTCCAACTGATTGAATGTAATTTTTAGACAACTTGCCGGTACTTTTAAATGATTAATACATTGTAGTATATTGTTTATCATTTTATGAAGGGTGCATATCAAAAGATGATCTACGTATATTACCTCTGTAAAATTCATTTAAGTAGTGGAGTTGAAGCACCAAGATGAAAGCAATTTGCGGCAGTACGCTTAATCAGCTCCTTCTTGTGAGCCAAAATGTAATGGGTCTTTAATTTAAATATGCAAATGATAAACTTGTCCGGCGCCGTAAAATTTAATAAATAAAAATATATATTTATAAATTGAAATAAACATGAGATTCTTTTATCGGTTATACAATCGCCCTCAGGACGTGTGGTAATGAGTATTGAAAAATATGAAATACGACCCTGTATATTAGACTTAAGACTTGTATTTATACAAATGTTATAATTAGATAAATATAAATAAGTTTGTAATGACAACATTGCATTCTGTTATTGCAGTAGCACATGTGTGTAAGATGTTACATTACTAGTAAATAGTAAAGTATCCCGTTAAGCTGCATTTACAATTGAAAACTACATATTTATTTATATTTAAGTTGACTTACTGCTAAATGCAAATTAAAAAATTACGAAATTGATAGAAAGAAACTTGTATATATACGACATAAAGTATTCTAATAATACGAATATCCAGAAGCAGAAAATCTATTTTACAAAGGAATACATAAAAACACTATTTCAACGTGTGGATGTTTGTGTCTTGGTAACAAAAAATAAATTATAAAAATAAGAAATCCTATATCGGAATATAAATACACAATGAATCATGCAAAACATCTGTTTACGTCGATAAGCCGTAGCCGTAGTAAAAGTTATGGTCCGTCCTAATGTGCTCGTCACATACATTTTCGCGTAGGTCATTAACTTTTTTTTTGGTAGGAACTCTAATCATTGGGGAAATACACTTTGCAGCGCAGATACGAAAAAATGAGATAGGTATTCCAGTCCTACTTTTCCGAGATAAAATCACTGATGAAATCGAATTTCAGATTTATCTTACCGTTTTCAATATATTTAAAAAATAATTTTGATTGAAAAAAGCGAAAAACACAAATAATGGACAAAACAATAATGGTTAGGTATTTAGAGCAAGTATCAAATTGCACGTAAAAACTAAATAATTTCATTTAAATACCGAAAGTAAGTAAAATTTGAAATACATGTATAATAAATAATAACACATTTCCTAAAAATAGTATGCGTACATGTTAAATTAAAAAAAAGGTAAAACACATTTAGGATTATTTATCGTGCGGGTGGTTCAAAAATATGTATTTCTTCTCAATGTTCTATTGCCTGTTGTTTTTTAGGGATAAACACGGATTTTTAAACACAAATTTATAATATCAAATAAATAGTACGTTTTTTATGATTTTTTTAGAATTGTACTTGATTATTTATTGTTAAATGTTATTTTGTTTGTGACGCTTATTTCACTTTATTAATATTTGTTTATTTATAGGAATACATACATACTTATTTTTTTATTTTATTTTATTTATTTATCCCTAAACTGGCACCTAGGTAAGCTTCCTTTACTACGTAAAAACTCTGCGTTTCTAAATAGAATTATTACACACAGACCCTTATTAATTTGTAGGTTCTAAAGTTGAGTGCTTTGTTTTCTTACTTTTTAAATAGATACCTATTTACGATTTTGTTCTGGCGGAAGTACATTTTACTAAACATTATTATCAGATTTTCTTAAATATTATTTAATTACATATTAATTTTTGAAGGTGTAATATGAAAAACATACAAACGTATATGCTTACGCATGCGAGATTTGAACCCTACTAATAAATTACTGTTTTTTCACTTGGCAAGAAGCAGAAGATAATATACTATATATTTCATGTTTTTTTTTAGAAACTAGTAATAGGAGATGCGCTGTCGACAAATTGGTGCTTATTGAAACTTGAAATTTGTTTGAATGTAATAATCCACGGTGCAAATGGCATAATGAAATGAAGATGTATTGAAAAATTAATAATTAAGTAAAATGTAAAGAATTCATACTTAAGCACTGTATACAAAAAAGCATTATAATTAAACTACAAAACGGGTAAATTAAAGGTGTGTATATAAAGCAAACATATTTTTGGCGCACAATTTATATTTAGTGCAAGTGCCGTGTTATATAATTCCGCATTTACTACTTTCGTTCACATTTCGCCTGCGTTCCTACTTTGCATGGCGTTCGTGAACGCCTACTATATTTCACGGATTCTGCTACCGTAAGTGAACGCCAGCTCGCTTCGTCTTGTTCGAAGTTTCGAGTTCGTCAGATACTCGATGCGTACTTATAAGCGCAAAGAGTTGTGCACTGATATGTTGATTCCTGCCTCACTGCATGCTCCTTTATAGCTCGGCGTTTACGAACGCGTAAGCTCAACACTATTCTGAAATGTTAGACAGACAAGGGCAGGATGTTATTTACAGAGATTTTGAAAAATCTTTCGATCAAATTGATCATTCTGTTCTACTTCGTAAACTTTAACATTATGGCTGCTCTTCTGCTTTAATTGATTTGTTTCGCTAATATCTTACAGGTAGGCAACAATATGTTGAATATCGCAACACTGGATCTTTTGCCTAACATCTGGTGTGCCAAAGGGACTAAACCTTGGACCATAGTTAAACCGCTTCGTTGTGAATTCCTGTTGTTTGCTAATGATATGAAAATATTTACTAAAATAGAGTCACTGATCAGGGCTACGCAACTATTTTGGCGCAGCAGGATAGTTGCTGGTAAAACCTGAGGACTAAACCCGAGGGTGATCCATTGGCTATAAACTGCCGTGATAAGACCAGCAATAACATACGAGTGTGGTGGAGAAGGATAGAAGTGTCCTCCACAGAAGTGAAGCTGCTAACCGCTGTCCAGAGACAGGGATTGCTGGGAATCACTGATGCAATCAACAGCACAATGATTGCTTCTTTGGAGACCATTGTGAGCCTCCCCCCGCTGGAGTTTTATGTGAAAGCGGAGGCTATGAATGCGATCCTTAGACTGAAAGCCAACAACTTGTAGCATCCCAACTTCAGGGTGGGAGGGCACACTTATACTACGAGCACGATGCTGGACGGGCCATTGCTGCAAATGTCCACGGACAGTATGACACCCGAAATTATTTTCACTAAAAGGTGAAAATCTCCTTACCGAACAGAGACCAGGCACGTAGTGAGATCACTGCTAATGATAACTGGTTTACGGACGGATCCAAATCCAGCCAGAGCACAGGAGCCGATACTTGTGGACCCAGCCTTAATCAAAGGATATCCATAAGCCTAGGGAAGCATACAGCGGTCTTCCAGTCAGAGGTATTCCCCTTGCAGCCTGTACAGAAATGATTGCAAAGGGAGACTACATGTGGAGGAAAATAAATGTAATGATTGACAGTCAGGCTGCTATCAATGCTGTCTCGAACTCTGTAACTAGGTCAAAACTAGTTAGAGACTGCAAACATTCCGTCAATACACTGGCACGAGACTACACCGTGTGTCTGATTTGGGTGCCTGGACATGACGATATAAAGGGCAATGTAATAGCCGACGAACTAGCCAAGGAGGGTTCTAAAAGACACTTCATAGGTCCAGAGCACATATGTGAGATTACTGAGGACTCTGCAAGAAGGGAGATCTGCACATGGTTAGATAAAGAAAATACAAAGAAAGGAGGTCGACTGAAGATCAACTCCATACGAAAGCGCTAATAGGGGATGGGGATGCTAGATTCTCTGATAACCTACTCAGACGCAGCAAGAAAGAAGCTAAAACCATTACTGACCTAGAAACTGGACACTGTCCCCTGAAAAAAGTATCTATACAACACAGGTCGAGTAAGCGAACCGTGGTGCAGAAGATGCGAACTACAGGAGGAAACGAGTTTATATGTAATCTGCACATGCGAGGAATTGAAAGTACCAGGCAGAAATATTTCGGGAAGGATCTATTGGAGCCCTCGAAGGTTCTCAAGTTTCCACTGGGCTTTATAGAGGACACCAAGCTGCTCGAGTGGAAGTAAGAGATTTAATAGGGAGGGTACAATGAGCACCTAGTTGAAGCGCCTGGACTATGGTGTCCACCCTAACTTAATAAATGAATGAATGAATAGAGTCACTGGAGAACTGCCTTTTACTTGAAAACGATTTATCTTATATTTCCGTTTGGTGTAGACATAATATAAATAAATGCAAAGTTATGACCTATACTAAGAAACAGAGCACTTTTGAATATAACTCTACCGTTAGCAATGTAATAGTTCAAAGATATAGCGTACACTGTTGAAAATATTACGGTGTTGGCGTTAATTTTGCACTAGTCAAATATTTTAGTGTTGATTTTTCCAAGCTTTGCCAGACGAGTTGACTACGCGTATTTAATAGAACAGAAATTATTAGAATTTCGTGTGAATTCTTTGTTCAGATATGAGGATTGACTATTTTTCTAGACATTCAGAAGCGTCAACCAATCAGAATTTTTCCCTCGGATAGAAATATAGAAACCCCACCTATTCTAATACAGTATTGCATTATACGCATCACCTGCATTGCACGTGTATCTGTTTTCGTGTTTGATTCTCCGTATTAACATATCCAAACAAACCACCAAATGTGACTGACTTGCAAAGTGTAACCTCGTGTTATTAAACGTTAATTCCAGTGGGCATAAAAATTTCAACATCTTAAAGATGTATTGGGAACATCTATTTACGCAATTAGTTTAGACTTGAATCAAATAGCATAAACATTCACTTAATTTTATAATGGTTCTCAAAAAATCATTTTAAAATTGGTACGTTTAGTTGAAACCAAAACTTGTGAATGAGTGGTTTTGCATATTTATAATTGAGAAAACGTCTTAAAGAGAGATATTATAGCACTAAGAAATAGGAGTTGCATATTAAAAAGACGTTGTGTTTAGAAAATTGTGTTAAAACACCCAATAGATCATGCATTTAGTTAAACAGCTAGTAAATTTGTCTAGTCTAGATCAAATAAAATGTGACTAGAAGTATTTTATAATTTCACGTGTCAGTTGAAAAAAATAACCCCTTAGCAATAGACAATACTTGACTATCTTTGCTCGTCAAACAACTTCTATAGTTCTCGACAAAATAACACGAAAAGAGTGTGGACCTCTCCTGACTATTAAATTAGTCAAAAAAGTGTTAAAATTTTCAACAGTGTATATAGTAACTTGGGGGTAATATTTGATAGTAAATTTACTTTTAGTGACCATTCTACAGATATAATTGCTAAGGCTTACAAAATGTATGGGTTTATATATAGAAACTGTAAAGACTTTATGATGTTAATTGTTTAACTTTATTATTTATTTCCTTTGTATGATCCCGATTAGAGTATGGTTCACTCACTGGTGTCCTATTTACGTCACTTTATCAATAATATCAAGCGGGTTCAGCGACGCTTCTAAATTATTATTATTATTTTAGCAAATCCTACTATCTTTATTAGACTTTTCGTTCAAGTATGAGCAACTGAATAATAGTCAACTTGATATTCACTAAAATTGACGCATATGTGTGTGTCAACGTTACTGCATTAGATTCCAAACTGTCATTGGTTTCATAATTTATGATAACTTTTTTCACTAGTGATATTTCTAAATCATAACTGTCCTCAAACATCTGCCGCTGCCCTTATTGTTAGTCTCGATAATTTTGGATTGTTTTTCATTCTTAATTTGCATATCCTCTAACTCATCGATTATTCTATAGATCTTATTCAATCGTTTTTTTATTTGTATGATGTCAGTTCACGTAGATTTTGTCTTTTATTTTTGTCCGACATTTTCTAGTATTTAACCTTACTGTTATTGACACATGAATATCCGACCACTACGCGCTACACAAGATTTTATTAATTCGGAACAATTGTTTCGGGAACACGTTTACTCCCATTATCAACCGAAGACTTAATGAATTAAGTAAAAATAAGATCTATTACCTAAACCTGCAACGTTATCTCTCTCTCTCAAAAGAAAACGTATTTATAAGCGCTTTTTCTACGGCTACTGGATCCTTCAAAGTACTAAGACTTAGCCACAAATATGAACCATTCAGAAATCCGTCAAAATTGACTGGTGGAGGGGTACAACCTCTTAATTCAATAAGTTATTTGAATATTTTTTTCATACATTTTGGTTTTTCAAAATAAGGGCCGTAAGAAGTCTGGCGCGAAACTGATACCGATAAATTTATTTTAAAAATAGATATTAAAATTTTATCTTAAACGAGAGTGTACATGAAAAACTGAAATGCAGCTCCCATTGACTACATGTATGCTACTTCCAGACATATATACATCAACCAATTACACCAGTGCTCCATTTGCGCCAGAAATTATTTTTATTATTAATTGTTTACTATAAATATTAGTTTACATTTTTTTTATTCTCAATACATATTAATTTAAGAAGAAGGTACTACAATAAATATCTGTTAATCAACGCAAGTTATGTCTTATGTTATCATATTTCAATATAATTATGTACTCATATGCAGCACGTGTTGTTTTTAAAGAATTCTTCTTGTCTTCGTTTCTATCCAAGGGATATATTTTGAGAGTTTGGTAAATAGTATATACTGGTTGATATCGCAACCGACTTTTCCTCTAGCAGCAACACTAGTAATGCCTCGGAGATAATACTTTCCATTGTCGGACTTAAAATATAAGCCCCCGCCACTGTCTCCATTGCACGCGCTCCTATCTGCAGGTATACATATGTTTTAAAATGAAAATATAAGTACCTAATACCTATACTCAGGGTGAGTTTTTTATCTTGAGTCAACGGAATATCTCTAAAACACTGTATCAAATCAAAAAAAGATCTTAATAAGATTTGTTATAATGTAGGGGGCTCTCTGAATGGTGCCGAACTCGATCCCCCACCTCACTTGGCGTAACCAAGGGGGATTTTCGATACTCCTGTAATGCATGTTGTGCCGATTTACCGTACCGTGATTTGTGAATGTGGCCTCGTCAGAAAATAATACTCGAGCAAAAAAATTGGGATTATCTTGTATCCGTTGAAGCGCCCATTGACAAAATCGCACTCGATTTTGAAAATCATCGCGATGAAGTCCTTGATGTATGGAAACTCTAAATGGATGATATTTC
This sequence comes from Protaetia brevitarsis, assembly GCA_004143645.1. NCBI lineage: Eukaryota > Metazoa > Arthropoda > Insecta > Coleoptera > Scarabaeidae > Protaetia > Protaetia brevitarsis. The sequence goes on along the minus strand of RXPK01000069.1, from coordinate 1,461,782 downwards.
CTACGTTTCAATATTTGGCAGATAGTGGGCTGAGAAATTCCTGATCCGCGAGCTATTTCTCGAGTACTAATGTGCGGATTATTAGCTACTGCAACTAATACCGCGATTTCATTATTTTCTCCAGCAATTGTTTTTCGGCGATTACGTGTTCTTGGCCGTACAGTTCCTTAGCTAGAAAACTGTTGAACGACTCGGTAAAAAGAAGCGCGCGATCGCACCTTGTCGGGAAAACGTTGTGAATAAAGATTAACAGCATCATCGATATTCCTACCACTTTCTCTATAGATGTAAATCATTTCAATTCTCTCTTGTGATGTTATAGCCTCCATTACTGTTCAAATATTCAACACTAACTAATTTGTATTGGATTAATAATTGATAATCTAAATGGGGATCGGATAATGTGTAAGTATTCACAGCTTGTCAAGTACTGAATAAAGTACGGTTTTGTATCGTTGAATAGCATTCCAATTGCGAATAAATAAATGTATCGAAGTGAAGGGGCACAGTTTCGAACACATGGCTTTTTGAAAAGTTAGTCTATGTTAAAATAAAGAAAAACACAAAATCATGTTTGCTCGCTTCTCTTTTTTGTGTATTTTTTCTAGACGTTCACAATCATGTTTTTTTGCGATTATAGCGCAATTTGTTGAATCGAAAAAAAAGTTTCATATAAAAACTACATACTTGATGGCGTAGAATCCGAATCTGCAATACAAAATGGGAGTTCCCATTTAAGATTTCAAAGTTGTCCACCCTCCCACTCTGGGGGTGGGCTGGGGGATCGAGTTCGGCACCATTCAGTGAGCTCCCTACATTATAACAAATCTTATTAAGATCTTTTTTCGATTTGATGCAGTGTTTTAGAGATATTTCGTTGTCTCAAGATAAAAAAACTCACCCTGTATACAGTGACCGGTATATATTGCAACATATGATATTTTTATTATTATTATTAGTGTTATAAAAAATATTATAAAAGTTTAGCATATCTGACCCTCAAAATTTATTTGTATTTTATTTATACTAAAAATAAAATCAGGATTTTTTAATTTTTTTTTAAATAAATCCACATATTTCCAATTTTCTATCACTTTACTGTAGCAGCTAATTTGATTGATTTTTTTTCAATCCTTATCTAATTGACAAAGCTAAAACTAAAAAGTAGGTCACTGAGACGATTTCTTTTATTTTATTTTTTTAAATGCGGTTTCCAATTTTTTAAAAATATGTTTACAAAAATTCATAAATGGGCTGAAAATCGAATTCTGAGCACTTTTTTGACTAACTTTTTTTGGATATCATGTCATCTAATTTAACTTTTTATCAATTTTTTGCCTACATTTTTAATTTGCCGCAATAGTAGAGCTCCTGTGACATCCGCCAAAATAAATTTTGGGTTTGTTAGATATGCTGAAGCTATTCACCAAAAAAAACTTTTCCATATCTTAGTAATAAAAATAAAGTTTCATATGTTGCGACATTTAGATCGGTCATTGTAAAACGTGACTTTCCAACACGAAAAACAAATGCTGAAAACATGTTATCTGTTCATTGGAAAACAACAGAAAGCATACTACTGTTAAGGTATCCACCGCAAATCTTATCCGATGATAAAAATTCATGAGCATAATCTGCAGGTAAATGTCGATGGCAAACCCTCTTTGATCGGTAAGGAACCACCAGTTTCCTTAGCACAGGGCTAGGTGACAAGCCTTCTTCAGTGTTACCCCAACCAACAATCTGTAGTTATAATTAAGCATATTAATGTAGTATCTATGTAGATATAAATAAAGGTGTAATACTTAAAACGGTTTTTCTGCGTTAATTACAGTGTTATTTTCGATTTTACAAAAATAAAAAACGTTTTTAAATACTGCACAGTTAAAAATATTTTTGGCACTATAGAGTAGATATTGGTACTATCGTTTTATTAGATGGCTGTAGTGTTTTTACGTTAAGAAGCCCTTGCTTTGTAGTGCTTAACTTCTAGCATACCCAGTGGCCAGTGGCTGAGCCTCCCTCAGTTTTTTTTTTAATTATAGTACAGAGTAAAGTATTTATTATGGATTAAAATATTTGAATATTGGCTATGTACTAAAATGAAACACTTTTTTCAACAAATATATATGTATATATATAAAAGATTCAGCATATTAGTCGTAAACTTACAGAAATTAGTTAATATTATTAGCTTAATATGCGGTACAGAGGTATCATGCCAGCTGTTTGCCACTTTTATAAAATTATAAGAAATAAAAATCTGTTATACTTGTATCTGTACTGACGCAACAACGTCCATCATTTAGATATTAGATTTAGATCTCCTTGCACTGCTACTACATCGTACTGCTTCGTTTGAAAAGAGTTTTTTTTTATCTAATATGCAATCTTATAATGCGATGGTAGCGAATTTCGGTGCTCTATCATAAACCCAAAGACGACAACGTTTACTTTTGTGGCAAAATGATGCCAATTCACTAAGTATATTTTAATTAATACAAAAATAAATTTAGAGAAAAAAGAAAAATATGATATGTAAATCATATTTTTCTTTTTTCTCTCGTTTTATTTGATTAATCAAGTAATTCTTCGTATTTGCATTGATGTGATTCAATCAAGATATGAGTGGAAGAACAGAGGAAAACGTAGTTTTACATCTGAACTCCTCGTTGGGAGTTCCCATTTTTTTTTTTATATATCCTTTAAATTTTGATAATTTGTAATTATCAAAATTTGTAATATTATACTAAATATAATATTATACAATAACAACTTTTATATCGCTGTATTCTTTCTGCTGTATCTAGTCATAACGAGTAGAATCAAAAAAATAACGAAAGTAAGGGAAATAATTATAAGAATAACAGAAAAAAAAACGTACATAACCGTAAAAATATTTGGTTTGTTTCTGTTTTTACAAGACACTGCAGACTTAGAAAGGACCTATACAGGACCACACACTGATAAAAGTGAGTATTACCAGTGTTTTAAGGACAGGATGGTAGTAGAGCATATATCTGAGCCGTTGCTCAGAAGTCGCGAGAATCAATCGTTGTTTGGAACAGTTGAGCTTTTCTTAAAAGTTCTGAAAAAGATTTTTAACAAGATTCTAGGCTAGTTTAAAAGCCCCCTCGGTGTAGAATGGGTTCTAGGATCCATAGTGGACGGGACAACTAATCGAATTAGTCAATTCTATATGTGAACCTCTAGTGAGTTTAAAATTTAACAATGTCAAAATATTATTTTGACATCCTTGAAATAATTACAAAGTTTCTGATTTTTGGTTTAGTCCCTAGAATGTATGTACAGTCTAATGTTTTAAATTTACTTAGAAATAATTTTAGATCGGATTTTTTTTAATAAAAAATAAAACTGTAATCAAAGATCCCGGATGGAATAAATACGTACATAATTATTTGAACCACCTGAATACTTACAATTCCTTCGTTTTCGTCGATGAAATCAAAATCTTCATAACGTGTCTCCCAATCTATGCAAATCGGTTGTACTTGTAAGGTAATAACAAGCTTTTGGTGCAATTCAATTAATGCAATATCATCGCGGTATTTCTGGAGCCTTCCTTTGTAATCCTCGTGTATGAAGAGTGTTTTTATCTAGAAATAGTAGAAATTTAATCATATGTTATAATCAGCATTAACATTAATTTAACCTTGCTTGTTTGTGTAGAGGGTTCCTTCTCATCCAAACTTCTAAAATATTTTCCGGCACCGATCAAGTAGTCATCCTTATTTTTCACTCGACCCGCCTCGTTTGCAAAACAATGTGCAGCTAAAAACATTATTACAGTCCGTTTATGAGCATAAATACATTAACAGTTTAGTTGCTATAATATCCAAGTAGTTTCCCTTCTTTATTTATATAGCGTTGATAAAATAGTGTATATTTACAATTATGTCAACTTGATCAAAATATTCCGCATTTGCAAATTTGCAAACAAAGTTGAAAGTTTCACTAAAATAATTTATGGGATTTTTTAAATAAACTTTAAATTAAATAACTATTTATATGCGTGACCTACAGTAGAGTCAAATCCCAAAAAGTTGATCAACAGTCTAATATGTTTTTCAATTTGGGTGAAATTGAATGTTCTGCATTTCTGAGTCGTTAATTACGACTCGAAAGTAACAATTTTAAAAAACAATATCGCGAAACCATCATGGTTCAAAATTCTCCAGGAATTGATTAAATATAAGCAGACCAATTGAGTATTTGTGATTAATGGGGTTACTGATTACAAATTCAAAATATAACATAAAATAACGAATGCAAAATAAACAGATTCTATATGTAATGAGTTTAATGTGGAAACCAATAGTACTCCTTTCTTTCCTCTCTTTCCTTTCCTCTTCTGCCTTCCTTTGTTCCCGCGATTTTAATGTATTTTTACTTTTATAAATATGTCCCCGTTTTTGTTATCCTTTGTTTTAGCTGCCCTCTCTCCCGCGTTTACTATCAGCGTCCATTTGTTCCGATCAAGACTGAACAATGGCTCAACGCTACGTTAACCCTGTCTTGTCCGCTTGCCTACCGATTCGGTATTCTCAAACTGTACAACTCACAAGTGTGACCTACTTTTTATTTTGATCTAGCTTTATGATTATAGTTTTGCAGCGATGGCGAAATGTTGCAATGTGTATATTTTTACCGTCAACTGGGAATTAACATTGTTATTATTCTTAATTCTGTGCTTGTTTTCCTCTTTCTTTTCCCTTCAATCTGTCACCCTATTTTATTTATGAAAAACTAAATTACAAATCATCCCAACCCTGTGCTCCGCCTAAAGGTACTACACCTACACTACCTATTCTAAGTACTATATGGATTCCATAACAATTGAAATATTCCTGCTCTCACTAAATAATTTCTCTATGATTCTTAATAAGAAAAATATAATACAGTAGCCTCGCGACCATATGAATACTACTTTTGTGAAAAGATGAAATATGTGAAATGTGATTTGTTTACATAATCGTACTGTAAATCGGTCAGCTATCAGTTGTTATTAAATGCGGCCATGGAACGACTTTCGTTATCTCCCAGCATTCGCCAAGGACATTGATTATATATAATACACCTATACACAATTAATGGCCAAGGAGTAAGGGAAAACCATGGCAAAAACCTTACTCTGGGAGGATCTCGGAAGAAGTCTCAGACCTTGTACTGATAACCGGCAAATTATTATTATGCTTCTGAGTATTGAAGAAGCCGTCTCCATGTTTCCTTAATTCCGACAGCCGTGCCGTCTTCACGTAGCTGCTCCCTTTTTCACACATTATGAATTAGACGTTGAAACAGGAAAGAAGAAATGACCTATAAACAAACAGTACCTACTCAAATACTTAACAATAACTTAATCCTATTATTCTAACCAATAGTATTTAAATTAAGGATCTATATTTTAAATATTTATTTATATATTCTAACCATGCTAAAACTATAATTCAATACTAATTCCGACCACTAAAGAGCATAAATTTTCATTTCATAAATACGTACTACCTTACCAACTATCTAAATATCATGTCGTAACCTTTCTATTTCTTCAGCAGCATTACTAACAAATTCCCACCATTCGACCGACTCATTATTTCTAATATCTACCTTGCCTCGCGGCCAAGTTAACCCCTTATCTAAAGCCCTAACTTTCCTTATATAAATATGATTTAAAATTACCGTGACCTGTAATTAATTCTACCGTCTGATATGATAAATTAACACGCACACCGCGTCTGCCGAAATAGATGAATACCATTAACAATGTTTGCGCCCCGATTATTTTTTTTGTTTATATCGCCCCTGCGTACAACATTGCCGGTTCTATAGCGCCCCTGTAAATAGTACCCGCCGCGTTACTGTTTAAACCCCACGTGACATGTTATTGCTCATTTCCCTACTTTTCGCGGTAATATACTGAATGTGAGCTTAATTTATCTGTCACCCTACTCTTATACTGGTTGTATTGAATCACTCGTAAGCTCCCAAATATTGGGCTTAATTTACGGAGTGACTCGAAACACGTCTGCACTTCACTACACACAAAGCAGAACTAATAGAAGTAATAGAATTTTATGCTAAATTCAAAAATTTAATAATATATAGAGTGTTCCATGTACAATAACAAAGTTTACGGGGACTTCCGGTTAACCGGAAGTGTAAGAAACTTGAAAATATTTTAAAAAGCAAGTAAGTACGAAACTATTGCAACCCCAAATTTTTAAAATTAAAAGTTTTCGTCCACTCCAAAATCTTCTATCTAACTAGCTACTTCCGTCGAAAATCCTGTATAGTTGTTTTCTATTTTAACCTAGATAACACGTAAGCTTACGACAAGCTTGCCACTTGCTTAACTTTACCTTGTCCAGACAAGCTTAACAGTAAAAGGTTAATGTTGGGGTTAATGCAAGGTTGCGACAAAGTTATTATATCATGGTACGGTGACTTCGTGTATTTACGGAGTGATTCGGCGTCAATCGTTTATCGAGTATTGATTTTTTTTTTGGTTTAACCGCCATTCCGCTATTCTGTCATCGACCGCCATTGTTAGTTGTGTCGTACGCGTTTGAGCTCTTTCAGTGTATAATAGTTTAAAACATCATTCATGCAAAAGTAAGTATTACCTAATTTTATATCTTTTACTAGATACGCGTTGTTGCTTCAAGAATTTCAATAGTTTATAATTCTAACCGATGAATCGAACTGTGTTTGTGTACAGAGAAAACAAATGGAGATGTGCGTGGCCAGACTCGAGATTTGTTCGCTGGTGCTACACTTTCCACACTGACTCCTACTTAAAACAGGATAAAAGATTTACTCTTTATGCATCTGAGAAAGAGACAATATGCACCAGTGTAATTGGTGTAACACCAGCGAACAAACCTTCGGTATAATATTTTCTACTAATTTCCATTTGATTTACTACTGTACCGTATATATATATATATATATATATATATATATATATATTGCTGTGTTTCATAAGAGGAAAGCTACCAACCACATAGAAATGCAATTACTATTTTATGTACACACCTGTTTGTAAGTCCAGTATAATTTGGGTGAAATCGTATTCGTAGTCATGGAAGTAGAATATAATTTATCATCTGAAAACTGTACGATAGCTTGGTATCCTAGGTGTCTATTTTAATTGAATGGGGTAGTGACTCAATGTGATTCGTATAAAGAAAATGTATGAAAATCCTTGGTTACATGTTGATAGTTGATAAAAAGTCTTAAAAATAGCTGTGTCATTTCTCATAAAATATAAATCAATTAAACCATATTGCGGGGGTATATCTGGTATCGAAGGGGATAAATTCACAAATTTGGTGTTTACTATATCTGGGTACATGTTTTACATTGGATTTTACATGTGTTTGCTGTTCCGAGTCTAATCATACATCCTGAATGTAACGTAGGAGTTCTGTTTCCCTAATATTTCCTGCTACCGATGTTATTCTCCTGGTCTGGACCTTTTAGCTGAATATACGTGCGAATCTGGATTGTCACTACAAGGAAGTCACATTCGGAGGTATTCTGGCGTTTGTGAACCGGTAAACGAGGTATCTGATCAAAACATTATTTAAATTTACTTTGTAAGTTGGCAAACGTGGTTGGTGGTTTTCTATTCTCTTATGATAGCGCGGGAGATTTTAAAAGTTCATATTTGAGTAAAAGAATCTAAATTATACTGGATAATTAATAATACTTCTTTGAATATGCTTAATAACTATACTCACCCTTAGAGTAAGAGTTCTCATGCTATTTATATGTCTTTGATATAAACTTATTAATAAATTATACATGTTATTAATGATTGCACTGTTTTATTAAAGAAAGTTATTTATTTATTTTTCTTTTCCGTAAAAAAACATATAGCCGGGAAATCACAATAATATATATATCGTTCCTGCGAATACCGTAGTAAACGACACTTACAATAAATAAAAAAGAACATGTATTAAATTGCCCCAACTATTGCACATAATTCTAACCTAATTTTCTACACCATAAGCGCATAAGCCAATGCACTTAGTTTAAAAAGTTATAGTTTATATTTGCTAGCTACATAGCTTGTAGTATAATTTGATTTTATATAATTCAGAAATTATGAATAATTAAATGTTTGAGGTTTTTTTCAGTCTTAATGACAGTGTAATAGGATTTTTCAATAAATTCAAAAATATACATATAAATTCAATGTTATAATTAATAAGAATATTATATATATATTTGTATCTCTTATTTCAAGAAATCGTTCTAATGTTATCAAATATTTTTTAGGAACCGATTACAGTAATGAGCGTCACCAAATTAAATTAAACCAAGGAGTAATGTGGAAGGTCTTAGAAGATTTTTCTTTCATAGCAGAGTGTTTAGAAACTAAAATGGATACGGTTTTAGGTTTGGCCCAACAGACTGCCGCAATACAACAGGCATTATATAGTAACTAATAAGGATTAAGAGGAGAATCAATTTCATAACTTATGAAATTCTTTTTTCAGCGAATATAGAAGCTTCTATGACATTAGTAAACCATCAAATAGTTGAAAACTCTTCTTGGAGAAAAAAAAGTTGGTGAGTAATTGATATTATTTAAATTATTACCTGTTTTTTTTAAGTCCGAAACCATGAATTAATTCCAACAAAAAATTTACAGATTCGATATTTGATATCAACCTATGGAAGGAACGTTAAGAGTTTGACATCAAACATCCTAAAAAAGCCACTAGAGGACAATATTGCAGCAAATCATTCTCTAACAGGAAAAAGCTTAAAAAACCCTTTCCAGAAGACTGAAATGCTTAAAATTATTTTTGGTGAGTTTTTTATTTAATAACCACTAAGTATAGTAAAAAATAAGGTAGTTTGTATTTTGTAGTAACGGGGGAAACAGTTACTTTTCGTAATATCCACGACGACTTGTCGACTCTTGGGAAACTGATAGCCGTTTCCCTTGTCTTCCCATCTCTGGTATTGTTTAATTTTTTAATAGTTGTCCTTTTTTTATTACAGAGAATCGCGGCAACACGATGGCAACGGAAAATAGATTATAGTGTTGTTTCTATATAAATATAAAAACGCAATCTAAATATGTATATATAAATATGTAGAAGTTTTTTTTTTTTTTATTAAATACTGAAATTCTAATTTTATTTGAATGAATTTTACTTGATACAAACAGATGTGATTTTAAAAACAATTAAAATATTTTAGGAGACGATGGAGGGCACGCGAAAATAATAAAAAGAACGCAAATTATATCTAAATTACTAAAATTCTCTCTGAGTTTTGTTTAGTAATAATTTTGTAAAAAACATTTTTGAAAACACTTGGAAGTTACATAAAGTTTATTTGTACGAAATTTATTTTGGTTTCAGTTTGCTGGTTATATCTTTCCTTAAAATATTTTAGTAATTTTTAAAGTCACATGAAGAAGAGGTCATATACCCAACTCCTTTTCTTGACTATAGCCAAGCTTTAGAGAAAGCTTATACAAAGCTTGATAAAAGCTTACAACAATCAAAACAAAATAGGAATTGGATATTAATTTCTTCATTTTCTTGGTGTTTAGGTCAAAAATATGGAAATGTACATTAATAAGGACGCTTCACTTTGATTTCAAAAGCTTTTTCAAGTATACATATAAAAATATAAATTGTAAATGGTGTAAATTATAAGTAAATTGTTTAATAAATGATAAAATCATAATTCAAAATTCATAGTAAACAATGTTTTGTTTATTAAATAAAAAAATGTATACCATTTATAATTTATATTTTTACATATATCTTGAAAAAGCTCTTGAAATTAAAACGAAACGTCCTTAATGTACATTTCTATATTTTTATGACCTAGAAACCAAGAAAAAGAAGAAATTAATATCCAATTCCTATTTTGTTTTGATTGTTACAAACTTTTATCAAGGTTTGTACAGGCTTTCTCTAAAGCTTGGCTCAACATTGTCATTCCAACCTTGTCATATGCTTTTACAGACAAGCTTAACCTGTAACCTTGCTTTGGAAAAACCTTGTCCTGTGTCAACTAGCAAGCTTGTCATAACCTTGCAGCAAGCTTGCACCCTTGCCATAACAAGCATGTTGACAAGCTTTTTCCCTTGTCGGAATAACCTTTAAAAAGGCTTGTATAAACCTTAAATTGTTATCTGGGAATCAACATATATGGGCCGATATAATACAATATCACAGATAAATTTACAGATAGCTCACCCTGCGGTAGTATTTTTTTTTAAATGTCCGAAGAATGATTTAATACACTCTGATCGGATTAAAAATGCGGAAAATGCCGTACTGAGAAATTAATACAACAGTAAAAACGTATCACAAATATTGTGTTTGCAATCCACATCCACAAACATATATTAATATTTTAAATTATCAATAATAGTTGGTAGAAAACGCTAAACAATATAGTGTTTTAAATATAACAGAAAATACCTTATTAGCATACTTCGAGTTAATGAGCAAAACTAAAAAAGCCTCCACAATATGGTCCAACTACTCAATCAACTACATCCCTCTCGATATACAAAAACATAGATATTTCAAAGTATTTAAAACTTACTGTAGTGCTGCGCAGAAAATCTGAAACTTAATGTAGCAAAAAAATCTATGATCTTGCAGCCGAAAATATTAATAAGTTTATTAATAAACTTTAAACTTATTAATATTTAAACTTAAATACACCCCTAATATAATTAATTGTAGGTTATACTAATTATAGGCTATTGTGGGGCACTTAGATGCGATCAACTAACAAATACGTCTATAGCTGATTTAGAATTTCAAACAGGCAAGATAATGGTTACTGTACCTAACACAAAAACTACGTTGCAAACCAGGGTGGTGATTTAATCACATTAAAAAAGCACGGGAGCTGGAAATCGTTAGCTGTCGCTGAGGGATACGTTGATGTTTCTGTTAAAAAAAAGAATTGAAATAACTCAATTATTTACATCTGACAAAGAAATCGAGAGCTTCAAACTCTACTGCGAAAGTCCTACAAGATCAGGCCCTTTGACTTATAGTGAAAAGCATCCTGCTGAGTAGACTTCTGTGCTAGAAATCAATCAATCAGAAATTGAGGCAAAAATAGTTCATGATGGAACAGCAACCAATACTCAAAATATTCTTCTAAATAACCAGTCATTTCCATAAGTTTCCATTCCTTCATATGATAATGCTACTGTTACAGTCAAGATATATAATAATTGCGTTATTAAAGACGATTAATCTGACTTTTCAACCATTTCAATTTCATTATATAGCCATTCTAGCACCATTTATTATTTATTACACATTTACGTTAGAGGTTACTTTTATGCTAGTTATGTTGCTAGTTGCTTAATTAGATTATAATAAATAATATTTTCCTCAAAATATGTTGTTAACACTATTTTTTCTTAAATTTTTACTCTATAATGATTTTTGATATTGTTGAATTCTTCTTCGATTGATAGCTTGTGGTTATCGGTCAGTCAACAAAAATGAATTGAACCGTCAAACGTCAAAACAAAAACCTCCGCCAATCTCGCATAAAAAAATCACCACAAACAGTGTCACATAGTGGAAAAAACAGTGTTAGAAGTGGAACTTTGTGACACTATTTTTCGGCAAAACAGTTGCACAAAGTGCTCATTGTATATGCGAAAAAAAATTGTTTTTATGTCTTTCGACGAAATGGCAAAAAGGCAATAGCTAGAATATTCAAAACACCTTGATATTATAGAAGGCTTAGCAGATGTCGGATATTCGGGTAGAGAAAATAAACCTGCAAAAAAAAAGCGATGGTATCAATGATTAGGGGATTATTTTGCCCATTGGATATTTTCTTATGGAAATGGAATTATTCTTACGGAATGATATTCATAATCAAAAAGGTTATCGCCATGTTGGATAAACGGGAAATTACCGAAAAGGAACAGTATGTGATCAAAGTACAACCAATGTAGCTTTTAGCTAGTTATTAAGTTGTTACAAGTTACAATAGAAAAGCCATTTGCCACTGTGAACCATAACAAAACTTTTGCAATGTATAATGCCCCACATTTATTTAAAAGTATACGAAATAACTGATAATAAATGGGAATTTTAAATAGTTTCTCTTCACAGCTAATCGTCACAGCTTACCACCTTGATCAACAAAATAAGGGCGCTGAATGCTTGCCGCACATATGCAGCCGAATATATTTCAGCGAATGAGCTAAAAATACGCTCTGCAAGTCCTAAGTCACACTGTAGCTGCTGGCATTAACATACATAAAATAACTACCAATGACGCACTAGATACGGCAAATTTTCTGGAATTAATGAACAATCATTTTTTCATTAGATATTTTTAATAGTCGCTATAAAATACATAAGAACCCTTTCAGATCTTCCTACTGCGATCAAAATAAGGAACAACTCGACATTATTTCTCAAAGTAGGGAAATGTTCGAAAACTTGAAAAAATAAATAGGAACGATAAAACTTCACGATTACCATGTTTTGATGGGATCTTTTAAGTTTAATGGACTGCAGCAATTAGATGAAAATATACGCTACATAGATTCAAACATTTTAACATCTCGGTTAAACCAAGATCTGCTAGAAAATTTCTATTCATTCCTTAGACTTCGCGGTGGTTTTAATCGAAATTCGACTGTAAGAACTTTTCGAGCAAGTTTTAGAACAATTGTCATTAATAACTTAATAAAACTGCTGCAAACGCAAACTGCATGTGGATGAAGACAACATCGATTTACCTGCCGAAAACAACAATAAGGGCTCCTACAAGCGATGACATGGAAGGAAGTGAAGATTTGCGCACAACCGCACAGTCTCCAAACACATTATTTATTTCTGATGAATTAGAACCTTCACCCCAATTAGATAATGAGGCAGAATAATGTGCAATTGCATATTTTGTAGGATAACTAACTAACTGCAAGAATTATTTAATAAATTTTCTTGCACTAACTGTAAAAATATAATTTGTTCTAAAGACTCTGACATAATTTCCAACGCGTAATTTATTTATTTTGAAAACGACATTCGCAAACATTTCAAAATTTCCAAAACGTTTAAAGAAACCTAAAGTAGAAAGCGTTAATTTTGTTAAACTGGCACTCCATATCTTTAATAAAAATTTTAATCAGAATAAATTAAATTAGAACGAAAGAAGACATTCTAAATACGGCCATATCGATATTATTTATTTAAACGAGAAACACCAAATGTTTTTCATTGACTACGAACAAAACTGTATAAATAGTGCAAATTAATTATATCCCAAAACTGATGGGGAGGAAAATTGAAACTCTTACAGAATAAGTAGTTTGGAATTTTGTTTTATTTTATTGCTGCGAAGGTGGTTTAAGTTTTTCTTTATCTTTATCAAATACAAATGTGTGATTCGTCTTATTGTCTTTTTCTTAAAAAGAAAAACTTTCTACATAAGTTCATGCATGTTGCTAGTTATTGTCTGATATATAGACAACAACCACAGAATAGGATAACAATCAGAAGCCTCACTCCTTGGCGACCTCTTTGATCTTTAATGCTTTATTTTGTAACCGCGGAACCCATCTTTGCAGGATAGACTTCAGGACCGCAATAACGAACAATTCTCTCTCACCAGGCCCGCACTAAATTTANAATTCCTATTTTGTTTTGATTGTTACAAACTTTTATCAAGGTTTGTACAGGCTTTCTCTAAAGCTTGGCTCAACATTGTCATTCCAACCTTGTCATATGCTTTTACAGACAAGCTTAACCTGTAACCTTGCTTTGGAAAAACCTTGTCCTGTGTCAACTAGCAAGCTTGTCATAACCTTGCAGCAAGCTTGCACCCTTGCCATAACAAGCATGTTGACAAGCTTTTTCCCTTGTCGGAATAACCTTTAAAAAGGCTTGTATAAACCTTAAATTGTTATCTGGGAATCAACATATATGGGCCGATATAATACAATATCACAGATAAATTTACAGATAGCTCACCCTGCGGTAGTATTTTTTTTTAAATGTCCGAAGAATGATTTAATACACTCTGATCGGATTAAAAATGCGGAAAATGCCGTACTGAGAAATTAATACAACAGTAAAAACGTATCACAATATTGTGTTTGCAATCCACATCCACAAACATATATTAATATTTTAAATTATCAATAATAGTTGGTAGAAAACGCTAAACAATATAGTGTTTTAAATATAACAGAAAATACCTTATTAGCATACTTCGAGTTAATGAGCAAAACTAAAAAAGCCTCCACAATGTGGTCCAACTACTCAATCAACTACATCCCTCTCGATATACAAAAACATAGATATTTCAAAGTATTTAAAACTTACTGTAGTGCTGCGCAGAAAATCTGAAACTTAATGTAGCAAAAAAATCTATGATCTTGCAGCCGGAAAATATTAATAAGTTTATTAATAAACTTTAAACTTATTAATATTTTAAACTTAAATACACCCCTAATATAATTAATTGTAGGTTATACTAATTATAGGCTATTGTGGGGCACTTAGATGCGATCAACTAACAAATACGTCTATAGCTGATTTAGAATTTCAAACAGGCAAGATAATGGTTACTGTACCTAACACAAAAACTACGTTGCAAACCAGGGTGGTGATTTAATCACATTAAAAAAGCACGGGAGCTGGAAATCGTTAGCTGTCGCTGAGGGATACGTTGATGTTTCTGTTAAAAAAAAAGAATTGAAATAACTCAATTATTTACATCTGACAAAGAATCGAGAGCTTCAAACTCTACTGCGAAAGGTCCTACAAGATCAGGCCCTTTGACTTATAGTGAAAAGCATCCTGCTGAGTAGACTTCTGTGCTAGAAAATCAATCAATCAGAAATTGAGGCAAAAATAGTTCATGATGGAACAGCAACCAATACTCAAAATATTCTTCTAAATAACCAGTCATTTCCATAAGTTTCCATTCCTTCATATGATAATGCTACTGTTACAGTCAAGATATATAATAATTGCGTTATTAAAGACGATTAATCTGACTTTTCAACCATTTCAATTTCATTATATAGCCATTCTAGCACCATTTATTATTTATTATACATTTACGTTAGAGGTTACTTTTATGCTAGTTATGTTGCTAGTTGCTTAATTAGATTATAATAAATAATATTTTCCTCAAAATATGTTGTTAACACTATTTTTTCTTAAATTTTTACTCTATAATGATTTTTGATATTGTTGAATTCTTCTTCGATTGATAGCTTGTGGTTATCGGTCAGTCAACAAAAATGAATTGAACCGTCAAACGTCAAAACAAAAACCTCCGCCAATCTCGCATAAAAAAATCACCACAAACAGTGTCACATAGTGGAAAAACAGTGTTAGAAGTGGAACTTTGTGACACTATTTTTCGGCAAAACAGTTGCACAAAGTGCTCATTGTATATGCGAAAAAAATTGTTTTATGTCTTTCGACGAAAATGGCAAAAAGGCAATAGCTAGAATATTCAAAACACCTTGATATAGAAGGCTTAGCAGATGTCGGATATTCGGGTAGAGAAAATAAACCTGCAAAAAAAAAGCGATGGTATCAATGATTAGGGGATTATTTTGCCCATTGGATATTTTCTTATGGAAATGGAATTATTCTTACGGAATGATATTCATAATCAAAAAGGTTATCGCCATGTTGGATAAACGGGAAATTACCGAAAAGGAACAGTATGTGATCAAAGTACAACCAATGTAGCTTTTAGCTAGTTATTAAGTTGTTACAAGTTACAATAGAAAAGCCATTTGCCACTGTGAACCATAACAAAACTTTTGCAATGTATAATGCCCCACATTTATTTAAAAGTATACGAAATAACTGATAATAAGTGGGAATTTTAAATAGTTTCTCTTCACAGCTAATCGTCACAGCTTACCACCTTGATTAACAAAATAAGGGCGCTGAATGCTTGCCGCACATATGCAGCCGAATATATTTCAGCGAATGAGCTAAAAATACGCTCTGCAAGTCCTAAGTCACACTGTAGCTGCTGGCATTAACATACATAAAATAACTACCAATGACGCACTAGATACGGCAAATTTTCTGGAATTAATGAACAATCATTTTTCATTAGATATTTTTATAGTCGCTATAAAATACATAAGAACCCTTTCAGATCTTCCTACTGCGATCAAAATAAGGAACAACTCGACATTATTTCTCAAAGTAGGGAAATGTTCGAAAACTTGAAAAAATAAATAGGAACGATAAAACTTCACGATTACCATGTTTTGATGGGATTCTTTTAAGTTTAAATGGACTGCAGCAATTAGATGAAAATATACGCTACATAGATTCAAACATTTTAACATCTCGGTTAAACCAAGATCTGCTAGAAAATTTCTATTCATTCCTTAGACTTCGCGGTGGTTTTAATCGAAATTCGACTGTAAGAACTTTTCGAGCAAGTTTTAGAACAATTGTCATTAATAACTTAATAAAACCTGCTGCAAACGCAAACTGCATGTGGATGAAGACAACATCGATTTACCTGCCGAAAACAACAATAAGGGCTCCTACAAGCGATGACATGGAAGGAAGTGAAGATTTGCGCACAACCGCACAGTCTCCAAACACATTATTTATTTCTGATGAATTAGAACCTTCACCCCAATTAGATAATGAGGCAGAATAATGTGCAATTGCATATTTTGTAGGATAACTAACTAACTGCAAGAAATTATTTAATAAATTTTCTTGCACTAACTGTAAAAATATAATTTGTTCTAAAGACTCTGACATAATTTTCCAACGCGTAATTTATTTATTTTGAAAACGACATTCGCAAACATTTCAAAATTTCCAAAACGTTTAAAGAAACCTAAAGTAGAAAGCGTTAATTTTGTTAAACTGGCACTCCATATCTTTAATAAAAATTTTAATCAGAATAAATTAAATTAGAACGAAAGAAGACATTCTAAATACGGCCATATCGATATTATTTATTTAAACGAGAAACACCAAATGTTTTTCATTGACTACGAACAAAACTGTATAAATAGTGCAAATTAATTATATCCCAAAACTGATGGGGAGGAAAATTGAAACTCTTACAGAATAAGTAGTTTGGAATTTTGTTTTATTTTATTGCTGCGAAGGTGGTTTAAGTTTTTCTTTATCTTTATCAAATACAAATGTGTGATTCGTCTTATTGTCTTTTTCTTAAAAAGAAAAACTTTCTACATAAGTTCATGCATGTTGCTAGTTATTGTCTGATATATAGACAACAACCACAGAATAGGATAACAATCAGAAGCCTCACTCCTTGGCGACCTCTTTGATCCTTTAATGCTTTATTTTGTAACCGCGGAACCCATCTTTGCAGGATAGACTTCAGGACCGCAATAACGAACAATTCTCTCTCACCAGGCCCGCACTAAATTTATTTCAAAAACTTTTTCAAAAAATCTTGTTTACACTATTTACTATAAAATTTGAAGTAACACGTATGCGTTTAGCACTTTTTCCTTTTTCTAATGACGCAGAAATATGGTCACTAAACGGAAATTCTGATTATTACACTATTCTGTGCAACAACTAGCGGCTCGGTACTCCGTCCACACGTCTCAATCGTTCGGCCTCTGACTGCATACCTACTTCGCTCTCCGCAAGTCTCTACATTTGATTAAATCGAAATATTGCAGCCTTTGATTTATGTAACCCGCGTGATTTGGCCAATTCTGCAGTAATGAGCTATCTGTATACTTAGCTGTAACAGTACCATATTTTATTTAGGTAAAAAACGATATTAATGCGGTATTAGAAACTCCTTGTCTGTTATGGGGTATATGGGAAAACCGCCATTTTGTATGCCCCTTTTTCTCAGAAACGCCGTGTCTGATCTCATTGAATTTTTTTTACACACGTTATCTAGTATTGCCTCAACAGTTTAAGTGAAAGATTTCTAAAGACGTTTTTTTGCTTTATGAGTTTTACGAAATCGATATTTTTTTTTGCTCACTTTTTTAAATTTTCGATTTTTTTTGCTTAAAAAGCAGAAGTTTATTTTAAAAACGCTTCATTCAGTATATTCTCTATCTAATTTTACATTTAAAAAAAAAATATATCGCCATACTTTGAACAGGTTGCGAGAAAACGGGGCAAGTATGTGAAAAAACACAAATTTCCAGGAGACGCAAAATAGTTAATTAGTGCGAAAAATACAATCAAAATGCACATTAGTCAAACATTTGTACCACAATATTTCTAAAATGAGCCATCATACATATGTAGTTCACACAACTTTTCTAGGTTCGGTCTCGGAAAAACAAGTATGCACTTCTAGAATTTTTGCGTTATAATAATCTTTCACTTAAACTGTTGCGACAATACTAGATAACTTGTGTAAAAAAATCAATGAGATCACACACGGCGTTTCCGAGAAAAAGGGACACACGTAATGGCGGTTTTCCCATATGGATAAAGATATGTAGTAACCCCCTTAAATAACTTGCATTCAATTGAATTAAATTCTTTCCCATATACTGCTAATATGCTGTAATATACACTTTGGCATATTTGATATGTGTATAAGTATAGCATTGATAATACCTGAGATTATAAAAGATCTTGAGATTATTGTTCCACCGCATATTTGTTCCATTCTTCGGTCATAGATGGCAACCACCCAAGGGTATTCATTTTCATTTGTTTCGGTTCCTCCTACAATTAATGTATTGGTAGATGGCCGTTTCACACCACATTCTAAAAGGATGAATATATGCATAAAAGGAAAATTAGGGTTATATTAATGTACATACCAGGACTACAAGATATAAACACTTGATCCCAGGTCTCATTTTCACATTTATAAATTGGGTTATGCCCTTGAAAGTTGAAAAAAGGTTGACAACGTATAATTGCAATGGTATTGGTCTGAGGATCGTTGCAGTCTACCGCGACTCCGTTCAATTTGCAAAAAACTTCTTCAGATACTGACGATTTTATAGACGGACATGTTCCTGTTGATATTGTTGAAACCAATTATTATTTTTCTTTTATTGGATTTACTATTCTGAGTGTTTGTGAAAACGTTAAGTGATCATCATTGCTAAGATTGTTATTACAAGTTAGCTAACCACATTTTTCACTTTTAATTCTTTTAAAATTGTTTTAATAACTTGATTGGAATTTTAACTACAGGAAAGTATAGGTAATAGCTATGTTTTACCTATTTTTCCTTAATTTTAAGGCTATTTAGTACATGTATAAAAAATATACACAAATTTCAAACAACAAACTACGCCAACTTGTCCCCTTAATCTAGGTAAGTTGAGGCAGCCAGAGAGGCATGTCGACTTAAACATATGTTTGTCTTCAAGCTTCCAATGTTTAAGAGA
Organism: Protaetia brevitarsis; assembly: GCA_004143645.1. Lineage (NCBI taxonomy): Eukaryota > Metazoa > Arthropoda > Insecta > Coleoptera > Scarabaeidae > Protaetia > Protaetia brevitarsis. The sequence goes on along the minus strand of RXPK01000069.1, from coordinate 1,442,374 downwards.
ACGTGGGGTTAACTGAACCATCAGGTATTATTCCATTTAAGAAGGACATATTTACGTCGATTATTTCATTATATGCAAGTGATCATTCACCAATTTATGAAGAAATTCTGGTGGTAACTTTCGAAACCTTTAATGGGCGATATTACGATAGATAACGAACAACCTGGACCATCCACAAGATCAGCTGTAAGAACTTCTTCAGACATAGTCGCCGAAAATATATCAACAGTAAATATTGTTTTACCAGAAACCATTCGACTGTTCGACATTTGACAAAGGCAAGTCCTAGAAAAACAAAAGTTCAAATACGTAAGAAAGGCAAGTCGTTGATATTAACCAATCCACCTGTTTAGAACAGATCGCAAATCAAAGAAAGAGAAACTTAGACTTACAAGGAAACATCGGTAGGTGTCAAATTCCGATTTCCATGAAACTTTACAGACTGAAAGAGTACCATGGTAGTACGGGGTACCTCATGCCCTTCATTTTTTTAAATAGTTTCTTTTTTGTTTTATTTCTCAAAAAAGGCACCTTCACATAGAAAACGATGGTGTATAAGAAATTCAAAGAATTAATAACAATAATTAAAAATAATAATATACATTTAAAATAACTAAACCTGTATATTGATATACATCAAATAATAAAATAATATCAGATGCATTTACTAAATTAATTCGTTCGTATTTTATATATTTTTTAATAAAATGTCCTTCATTCTTCTACAACTATATCCTCAGAAAGGTACACATACTACGAACAAATTTGGCGCGCAAGACAAGGAACTAAATATTTAACATGCAGTATATGTAGATTTACAGATGACATTCTGTGACTTTTTGGCACGTAGAACATCAAGTACTTTTAACGCATACTTCAAGTAGGACAATATTTTAAATAATTAATTTTGTACAAATGCCTAGATAATCTAATCAATATCAAGATTTACTAAAACATGAACCGTCGAAAAGGCACATAAACGTTTGGTATACATACAAGACGATGGTTTCAAATGATGTATTATTTCTCGTGCTGCGTAAAATTGTAGTTTAGTAAAATATCAGTTAACATAGCTAGTGTGTTGAACATATTACATGTGACAGAATACAAACACAGTTACATTAAAGGTTGCAGAAAATATGTTACAAAACTGCATATCAATTATATTAAATGTTATTCATTCTTTAATACTATTTCCTTAAAAAAGCATAAAATTTTGTGCTCATTTTATTTTTTATTTTAGTTAATTAAATCAGTACAAATAGAGCTAACATATCTGTAACAATAATAACTTCGAAAAACAATAGAACAGAATTAGAGAAACATTATTCTTCTTCAAGGGGAAGAGGAAGATACAGGTCCTGCAGGGGAACCTCCAGCACGCAAAAGCTGCGTCAACAACGCTGGTTAGGAGGTTCGACAACGAAAGTCTTGATGTGGTACAATGCCATAAGGCCAAGAGCATGCATAGTACATAGTACAAGGGCAGGATATACACTACTCCCGGTGCTTCGCACTTCGCTTCGGAATGGAAGGGTTAGAATTAGCAGCAGACTAAGTGCATGACGCCATTATGGCAGCATATACGGAAAATTGCTCAGAAAAAAACAAGACACTACAAGTGGTGGAATAAGAACCTAGACAATCTGAGAGCCGAGATTCGTAGACTGTTCAACAAAGTCAAATCCGACCACTGCTGGAATGCATACAAAAAGTAAATTAACACAGTACAACAAAGAAATCCGTAAGGCAAAAAGGGACTCATGGAGAAAGTTTTGCGAGGAGCTGAATGAAGTTCTCGCCTATTCACGAATCCATAAAGTTCTACCCAAGGATGGTAGTGCTGCCACCGAGGTGGGTCTCATCAAAAGAACTAATGGAGCCTACATAAGCAGTCACAAAGAGAGTATTCAAGAACTGTTAAAGGTTCATTTCCCGTCCGCGAAAATCCACACAAGTGCTGGTGGGCAGGCCGTAGCTGATCGAACGCCAGACAGGCCAAAACGAAAAGACTGGAGGCTAAATCACGAGATCCATGAGAGGCAACTGGGCGCTAAACAGATTTTCGCCTTTTAAATCTGCAGGCACGGATGAATATTCCCTGCCTTACTGCAGAAAGAGATAGAAGTATTGACGCCACATCTCATTAAAATCTCCAGAGCATTTATAGCCTAGGGATATGTTCCAACTGCATGGCAAAAGGTGAGGGTAGTATACCTACCTAAGATGGGTAAAGTATCCAACCAAACGCCTAAGTCATACAGATCAATAAATAAGCCGACTCTCCTTTTTACTTAAAACCCTTGAAAGGTTGGTGGAAAGTTACATAAGGGATACCGCGCTGAGAGAACAGCCACTCAGTGATAGACAATATGCATATTAACCGGGAAAGTCTACAGAGGTCGCATTAGATGACAATAGAAGAAGTTGTTCCTGTGCATTACACAGTTGTTTCTGTGCATAAAAAGGGAAATAGTCATAGCGTTACAAGCTACAGACCTATATGTTTGAACATCAGTATTGCGAAAGTATTTGAGTATTGTATGTTAGTTCGTCTGGAGCAAAAGTACAATATTCTCAATCACAATCAACATGGCTTTAGAAAAAATAAATCAACGCTCACAGCATTAATATCTTTCTATAACAATATTCTGAACGAAGTTGATAACAAAATTTATCCTATTTCAATATTCTGTGACTTTAGCAAGGCATTTGAGTGTGTTGATACAGGCATTGAGGCATACAATACTGCTACAGAAACTGTATCAGTATGGTATTAGAAGTAGCGTGGCAAATTGGTTTATGTCTTACTTATCCGGACGTCTACAATTTGTGACAATAAAACACAAAACTAACTTGACTACACACTGAACTACACACCCACACTTAGATAGCGTTGGCTATCTTGTTTTTCCCGTTATAATTTATATGAAAGCCGTTTTTGTAATAATCATTGTATTTAAGTGGTCTGTTAGTATTAATACCTGTAACGTTATTTAATAATATCGCAGACAATTCTAGATTTTTGTTAATATTTGTAATAAAGTTTTTTAACACCGGACGCCCATGCCAGATCGGAACGTGCATTAAAAACACGTTAGTATAGAGTAGTTTTTCTAAAGTTCACTGTATCACTTCAAGCGACACTTGGTGCCCGCATACTGCATCCTTTACACCCGCATACACTACAACGAAATCACGATTAGTGAAAGTCTTAGTTAAATCTTGCACATTCACCACAACATCAAATCATTTCGCATTTGGCTTATAAAAGCTTCCAATGCCAAAATTAGAGAGCTTTTCCTTAATTGCACACTGTAACCGTGGTCCGTGATCTCCCAAAAAATTCAAAATTCTGTTCTCGTATTTACCCGTACAAGGAGGACAATTTATTGCTGTTCGTTCGCTCATCACCTTTCATTCTTGTAGTTGACCTTGATGCAGCAGTTTTTATAATTTTGTTTGGTGAAGTAGGGTGCCTGGTGCTACGACTAACTTGTTTCGCTACCACACTCCTTTCTTTCTTTATATCTTCGTGATTCGGCGCACATTTGCAGTTGCTAGTAACTTTCTTTCGATAACCGCTCATTGAGTTTGGACGTTTTTTCTAATTTATATTTTATTTCATTCATCTCTTTATTTAATTTCAATATCACATTCCTCAGACCATATATTGTTGCACAACAACACTTCATCCCAATCACTTTCTTTTTACGGGATCTTCTTTTCACTTTAATTTTACTCTTATTCGGATTATGACCGCTTGCTGTTTCCAAGCAATCAAGATGACTTATATTATCACTTTGCGTCGCACCGTTGACATTAAAAGCCAGCGCACACGGGTCGACTGCCACTCGACGCACGTGCGATTCGGACTCGGAGCGGTATACGCGTCATATACCATCTATGCGACTCAAGATTTGTACGTCCGTACACGGGACGATTTTTTCGTCAGCCAGCTTGCGTTTTGGGACCAGAAAGGGTTAATTATATACCAATTTACGTCGTGTTGTCCATCTATTTAGATTTCCCTTTGCATCAATTTGTTTGTACCGTCTACCATTTATGTACAAAAAGTATTAAACTATTCTCGATTTTTACGGAGAGAACTGTATATACACTTTGTAAAAGCATTTTGATAAGTAGACGGATGAGGCCTGAAATTTGATACCGATGCCGACAGCTGTTTCTTTAACGCTATAAGGGCTACGGCACGCCGACTAGTCAAATAAACAAAACGCTGAGACAGTTGAATTCCGATAATATACTTTAGAGTAGAGTGACGAATTAGTCGTGGTACAGTGAGTGTAGGTTTGTGACCCGTTTAAAGGTGAGTTTAATCACAGAGCATTCCTGTTATTTTAGTATTAGGTAGAGTAACGAATTATATTTGCGAAATAGCCTGAGTAACGATAAGCATGCTTAGTTAAGGGGCGCTTTGGTTAGGAAAAGCTAGTCGTCCTAGCGGGGTACGCTTTGTGATGTGAGGGATCCGCACGGCACAGTTGACCGCAGGAGCTGGGCGTCCCGGGGGTCGTAAAAATAAGGGCACGAGGGAGCCGCTGGGCGGTTTCGCATGCACCTTCTGTGAACCGCGGGGGATTCGCGCCTCACGAGCTCCCGAATCACAAGGACATAGCGAAGTTTGGGTGAACCGAACACAACGAAGATTAAATTTCGGGAGAACCGAGTTTGTTAGAGTTGTAGTCTGACATCTAACTGTGTAACCTGCTATATGCTATAATTAAAGATGACCGGAGTGCTCAGGTGGCTTTTCTTTATAGGTAAACCCCGGCTTGTAACTCTGGGTTTAGAAACTCCTCACCAACGCCAATGTCTCACCGCTCGACCATCATAGTCAAATAAACACCGGTTTACTATTTGACTTTACCTGACCAAAATTAAATAAATAAGATATTGTAGCCCACGAATTCGATAAAATTTTAAGAGTGTTAGTTATCATTGATATTATTTTGGTATTTTAGTAATACTAATCTTATTTAGTTTTTTATATATATTTTTGGGCTTTTCTTTTCTTCTTTTTACACAAATAAATAAATAAAAGAAAATATAGAACAAAAAGCAAAAAATAATTCTTTTGTAACTCTTTGATAAAGGTTTGAAATAAACCCGACACGTCGATATATATCAGTTGTTGTTTTTATATAAAGAACCAGTTGGCAGTTCAAAGTTTTTATAATGAGTAGCTCAAGTGGTGAAGAGGACGCGGTTATGTTTTACTGGTACACTGAGAAAAATGGGTTAAGTAAACTGTATACTTGACAAAAAATTGTTTACCATAGGTAAAGTTTTGCTTGGAACTATTATCTTGAATTAGTACCTGCAACTAAACCCAGTTTCCTGAAAGCAAGTTGTTACTGTAAATAGTGCTTTTATTAACGGCTATTATACAGCGTGCCTGACGAATTTGTGGTAAGTAACGTATTACTTATGACTACAGCACACGGTTAGTAGAAGTAACAAGGATGCTGATTGCTATTAAACTCATGTATTTTCTTAAATAAGCTAACAACTTGCCACAATTACGATTGTTTGAGTTTTGCTGTCACCACGTGATTGTTTTGCTATTCCTGATTGGCTAATGCGGCGGAGTAATAAAATAGTCCCAGAGATTGCTACGCGCGCAAGCGTGGGCTAGCGTCAAGTAGAGTTACGGACGGCGGACGTGTGAAAAGAGTGGCCAAGGAGTACGGCCATTGTAGGCCAGTTTGAACGCAAATATATTAAAAATACCGGGTGGGTTAACTCGAGGCCTCATCCGTATAATGAATCCCAGCGAAAGAAGAAGTACCGAGCCTATAAGCAATCGGATGTTTCAAGATTGCAGTTTTAAACCACGTGGTGGGATATTTGAATTCCTCATCACTGTGATTATATCTGCGCCCGCTGGTGAAGTTAAAGTGTGGATCCCGTCGCTAGTGATCCGACAGTCCAAGTCTGCACCTAAGGATACCGTGACCAAGAAGCCGACGTCTATGTCGGCGTACGCGATCAACTCGCCGAGACAACGCCTAGTGCAAAGAACCAACAGAAACCGCAAGTTTACCGCCTAGGTATATTGTTTCTTTGTTTGTTATTAGTTGTAACTTCAAAGCCATATTTTTCTTTGTTCTTTGTTTAGATTTCAATAGCTAAATAACGTTTCAAGGGAGCCCCATCTACCCTATCTTTTATTATTGCTTTGTTTATTTTTTTTCATTATTAAGGAATATATTTTATGAGTCATTACGTTGTAAATTGTTTAAAAATAAACTGTTGTTAAAGCGAAACCAATATCTTTCATTCATATCAGGTAGTCACTGTGTTTGTCCTATACAAAATAAAACTATTACTAATAATACGGCTTTTTATTTAAATTTAGTTGATATATAAGTTGAACAACAAATTTAAGGTAAGTATATTGTATATATATATAGAAAACCATTCCTTTTTATATATCAGGTATCTAGTGATCTTGCATTAATGATACTGTTTCCTTATCACAAGTAATCCTTTTACTTACCGCAACTGCATATATTCTTTGGTTTACTACTTCAGTTTAGTTATCATAAGTAACTTCATAAGTTACCGGTATGAAGCAGGCCGTAAGTAACTTAGATGGTTTGTTGTTAGTATCAGTGTTTAGGATCTCTTTTTTACTAGTGCTAAGTAATCTGTGCTTTTGTCCCCTATCCAGCTGAACTTTTTACTTACGATAATTGTATTTTCATTTACGATTATTAAATTTTTTTCTCAGTGTATAAAAAGAAAAGAAGAACTAAAAGAGTATGGGTGCATGCGTACATAGAAAAGAACTTTCATTGTCAGCTCTTTGTTGCTGCCAGGGAATTACAAGACAGCGATACAAAATTTTTACAATTCTATCGAATGACAAAAGAATCTTACACCGCACTTTTAGAAACTCTTTGTATAAAAACAACAACTGTTGTTATACAGAGAACCAAAAAAAAAAAGAAATATAAGAAGTGGAATAAATTTATTTCTTACCTGATAAATTTATCTAATGCTACCTCATTCCACGGTTTTTCTACGCTATCTTTTCTAGAATACTCGCGGATGTTATAATTATATAGTTCTGGCTGTTTCTCCACTTCACCCACAAATTTAATATTAAACGTTTCCATTTTTAATAAGTATTCAAGAGTCTAACACACCGTCACTGTATTTGTTCTCTTTTTTTGAGTAGAACCAGAATAATATTTTATGTATCCCTTTCGCCAAATAATAATAATGATACTATAACAATATAATAAAAAAAGATGATAAGTGAACGCTCGTTTCCAACCGCATCGCAAGGGTCGAGAGACGCACGCGTCGCAATCTCGTCATGTCCGCGTCGAATACGAATCGACCCCGTGTGCGGCATTCGTATCATTTGCATAGGAAGTCGGAAGGCGAGAAAATCGCTCCGAATCCGAGTCGCACGCGCGTCGAGTGGCAGTCGACCCGTGTGCGCTAGCTCTAAGACATACGTCAGAGCTTAAAACTTTTTTTAATCTTTTTATTAATGGAGCTTTTTACCACTATCGTCTATACCAGGGGTCGCCAAACTACGGCCCGCGGGCCAAATCCGGCCCGCTGCGTATTTCAATCCGGCCCGCACAAGTTGTAAGTACCAAGCGGTTAATTCAGCTATTGCCCATAGTTTTTCTCACCCACAATAAGGGTTTACGAAAATTATTGTACCGGGAGGTATCTACATCTACTATTCACCGACTGATGTCGCGGTAAATAAGTCCGGTTAATTCATTTACTATGAACGCTTTCGGCGTACTTCGCAATAATATTTCTAACCTTATTTAGAATTAAATTTGAAATATTCATGAATAGATTTGCGATAAAGCTGAAGAAGTGTGCTCAGACAAGAGGGTTTGTTTTTCTGTTGACCTCTCAGCTCAAGCGACTGTCAATTAAATTAAGAATATCACAATACCCTTCTTAATGGAGAAGGCAAAAAATGTCTAGTGGTTTTTGTTGGTTCTTGATGACTCAACAGTCTTTGTTGATACTGTCCAAGTATTTTTGTTTTGTGCAAAGCTTTCAATAACTCATTGCATAATTTATCTATTTCTCTCTTATCTATCTCTCTTATCTATCTATTTTGCATTATTGAACCAGTTGTGGCAGTGGTTAACTTTATTGGCTCTCGGCGAGTTAACCATCGCCAGTTCGATGGTGCAACGATGGAGAAGTTTTATTGAGATTTTTGGAACTCAGAGAAATTATTAATATTTTTTTTAAATGAGAAAGAATTTCTACAATCGTTCCGTCCATTAATAGCAATTATTGCTTCTGTTTCTTATGCCCTCTCAACTGAACTTTCGTCCCTTCAAATTATTTTAAATAAAAAGATACTAACATTCGTTGAAGTATTACAAAAAAAATATGTCGCAGTTCATTTCTTGTGATCTAGATTGAATTAGAATTCCTAAAAATGGATCCTATTTTACTTCAAAATTTTCTGGTCAGATGTTTTCAAGGTGCCCAAATCTTCAGAAGTAGCAGGTATTGAACTACTGAGATGTGTTTCCAAGTGCCCTAAAATAGTGGAATCTTATTTTTCTTGGCTTTCTTCATAACACTACTATAGGTTTGTCTTTTTTGTTTTTTTTATTAATAAATTTTTGGTTTATTTCGTAGTACTTTGTTGATTGTTTTATCAATGGTTTATTCCAGCATCTTGTTTCTGTTTCTTCCAATGTTATTTTTAAATATTTAAATTTCTCATTTACTCTATTTTAGTATCATTTATTTCAATTTTAGTTTCAACATTCTGGTTTCCGAGGATTTTAGCTTTTTCTATGTTTATTGTCATGCCCTCTTCTTCCATGTTTCCTTTCCATAAGTTCAAATTTTCTTTGTTTCTCACTGTATGTTATTATTACCACATCGCCTGCAAAGATTCCATTATGTAGCTATTTCAACCCTCTGCAAATTCTTATATCACACAAACACTTTATTAACTTTTTGTTCGCATTTTGCCTCATTTTGCAAAATGCGAACCAGATGAAGATAAACTTTTAATATTTAATATTTACTGTTTGGTTTATATATTGCGTACTTTTCTAGGTACTAACACATAGAAAACAATGATTATTATAATATTTACTAGCAATAATAATTTATTGTAATGTTATTTATAATCCACAAGGTAAAAATTATTTGACCATTTGGAAAAGTTAATAAATAATACGAACAATTTAAAATAAAACCACTGAAGCCTATAAGGAATGTTGCAGAAAAATATAAGAATATACAGAGTGTTTTTTGAAAAAAAAATAAGTTTTGTAACTTTAAGATTCTTTGACAAGTCAGTAATTTTTAAACACCCTGTACGATACGACGGAAACTTTTTGGTACATTGTTTTCGGTTCAATAAAACACAGAGAAACACTTAATAAAAAATATACACGTTAGAGTTTACAACCTGGCCCGCTGAACTTAATTTTCGTTACGATTTGGCCCTGTCCTAAAAAAGTTTGCCGACCCCTGGTCTATACCATGCACACGCAGATGTTGCCGAAGTCTTCAACTAGAAACGATTTAATGTTGCAACCGATTTGGTTTTCACTCAATACTCTATTATACTAAAACCATTGTTTATATACATACTAGTTAGACAACCTTATGGACAAAATAGTTAACGGATTTTTGAACATTTTGGACAAAAGCGGTAGATGGCAGCACGCCGTTGATGTCCGTCTCGATTTAAATATAAGGTTTATAGTTAGACCAGTGGTTCTCAAACTTATTTAGACACTGTACCCCTTTTTACCCACAAAACATTTTAGGTACCCCTTCTCAGTTACCGGTACTAAGTAAACTATAATTAAAATATTAAACAAATCTTAAAGCCTTCTATGTAGCATAGAAGTATAGTGTTAACCTTTGAAACTGAATTACGCATCATGTTTAAATAAAAACAAAGAGATATTGTTTACAAACATTTTTATTACATTAAAAACAAACACACACAAAATTTAAAGAACAAAAAGCGCTTACTTTCAAAGAGATTAGTGAGAAGGGTGAGCTTGTTTCCCTTTGCACAGTTTATCAAAATTGGGTTTTACTTGGTTAAATACAATCTTAAATCATCTTCAACATTTAATTTGTTTCTAGATTTATTTTTAAGATAGGTTAAACTTGAGAAACCCTTTTCACATAAATAAGTGGTGGAAAACCCAACAAGAAATTTAACAGCAGTGCTTGACAGTTCTTTGTATTCCTTCCCAATACCGATCCAGAAATCTAACAATGTAGTACCAGCAGTCAAATATTTGTTTTTCAACGTGGGATCACATGATACTTCAATGAGGTGTTCCTTTTGAAAGATAGTCAGGTTAGTGTCCATAGCATCAGCATTAAAGGGGTCACGTATCCAGTTATACTGTTTCTCCAAAGGTGGAAAGTACTCTCTGATGCGGATCTTCAATGCATTCAAATGCTGGCCCATTTGAGTCTTGAGTTCAGTGAAATCAGATATGTTTTTCTCATTATCTTGCAAAAATGTAAGTAATTTTTCAAACGGCTCGCAGTTGTTATTTTCTATTTGTTTTCCCAGAGAATGATCTTTTTTACCATTGCATCAGTTTTCTTTTCTATATTAAAAATATCAGAAACACTGCCTTGCATGGATAAATTCCAGATGTTGTTTTCCAAAAATATCACTTAAATAAGCCAACTTCAAAATCAGTAAGTACAGAAGACATATGGGATTTGTGTTCGGTAAAAAAATTATGTAATTCTTTGTGGAGTTCAAATACACGGGACAAAACATTTCCCCGAGAAAGCCATCGTACCTCAGTATGTAGAATAAGTTCTCATGGAGGCTCCCCATATCCTGGCATAGAATTTTAAAGTAACGAAGTTTTAGGGGCCTAGTTTTTATGAAGTTCACAATTTTCACACTCTGATCAAGGACATCTTTAAGTTCATCAGGGAGGTGCTTAGCCACCAAGCCTCTCGGTGAAGGACACAATGAGTGAACTTACACTCAGTTGAAACCGTTTTAATATGGCCTACCAGCCCTGTATGTGACCGCTCATAGCCTTAGCACCATCCATACACACTGACACACAGTTTTTCCACTCGAGCTGGTTTCGCGAAAAAAAGAATCTAACAAATTGAAAATATCTTCACCTTTTGTCGATGTTTTAAGTGTCTTACAAAATAAAATATCTTCAAATATTTCATCTTGAAAAATGCCACGTACAAAAACGATCAGTTGGGCTAGACCAGCGACATCCATGGTTTCATCGAGTTGTATACCAAAGCAAGGACTAGCTCGAATTGCTCCAACAAGTTGTTCTTTTGTGTCATACGCCATATCACTAATTCTCCTTGAAACTGTATCATTTGATAATGGAATTGCTGTAATTCTTTTCGCCTCGTTCTCTCCAAACATACAAGAAACAATTTCTGCTGCGCAGGAGGATTAGGTTTTCGCCAATAGTATGGTTTTTACCAGACTTCGCAATTAAATGACTAACTTTGTAAGAAGATTTTAGAGCACTTTCATTTTGTTCTGCACCAGAAAAGTGTTTTATCGTGTTTTTCCTACTTTTCAAATCTTCCAAAAGACGTTCAAAGTACCGTAACTCCTTTTTGACTAAGTTCTCATGTTTGCTTTCAAAATGGCGTTTTAAAAGAGAAGGTTTCATAGAATTGTTTGATAAAATTTCTGAACAAACAACGCATTGTGGATTAGGCTCGTCTGAGTTTCCTGTCCAAGTAAAACCTAATTTTAAGTACAACTCGTCATATTTTCTCTTTTATATTCATTTGCCAGTTTTTCGGGTTTTTTTATTTTTTCTTGAGCTGCTCATTAGTAACAAGACGTTCAGGTCTACTTTCATTTTGTGAAGTTGATGGCCCAGAATTTTGATGCAGATCTTCATGAGGCCTTTTCTTTAGGAGCCATTTATCCATTGTTAATTTTTATTGTAAAATTCACTTACGTGGTACCTGACTCAGTTTTCAAACAGATCCGTAAACGTGTTTCAACAGGATTGAGTGTCCGCAGAATAACACAACACACCACAAAAATAACACAACACTGAGAGCGAGCTTGTAATAACAGGCAATGCTACTGCAGTGCAGTGACACGAGTGATTGGCCGGCCACACAGCCCCACTCTGATGACTAAGCCCTTAGTGGCGCGCGCACGTCAACGTGTCCATACGTGTCCCGGGTTGTTTTATTTTATTGTTGGCCGGCCGCGTACCCTCTAAAAATTTTCGCGTACCCCCGAGGGGTACCACAGTTTGAGAACCACTGAGTTAGACTACTACATACAAGATATAGTTACCCAAAGGTCAAGGTCTGGACCACGTCCGTATACATAAGATTACCTCGTAAGTTGTAGATGAGGCCCGGCGCAAGGAGAGGGTGGATACGCGATAACGCTGTGATGACGCTCCACGCGATAATTCTCGTGCTTGTTTACATTAGAAGCTTAGTATTTTGGAGTATTCTGTTATAATAAAAAGAACTTGAAAGTATATTGCAAAACACGTTCTTGTGGACAAAACATTAATTGAAACATTTTCTAATTTATGATTTTTTTTTAAATAAATATTTAAGCTTAAAACAAAAAAAAAATCACTGAAAAGAGAAGTTAAATCTGAAGAACGCAAATTTGCCAAAAAAAAAAGAAAAAAACATTACATAAATTTGTGTTTTTAAATATTTAGTTTTCTTAGTTTAAGTATGATTATACAATAATAAGATTGTTTTTTTTTATTAGGAAGAATAAATATTTAGTTTGATAATATATAATCGTTATCTTTTTACCATTTTACTTCTTCTTAATTTCTAATTTAATGTTATGCTCTATATATGTGTGTAATTCTAAGTTTTGTGTTATATTTATATAATATTTTTTATTTGATTTACTTATGTTTGCTATTACATAATAGTAGAAATTCGTTTTTCATAAAATAAATAAATATGTAGTACATATATGCACCACGTTACTTATTAGGTTTGTTTGTTTGTCTGATTTAAGCAGATCCAAAGAATTTTACGCGTTTGTTTGTATTTTAGAGCATGATTTGTGCGTGTCTGTTTGTTTAGAGCAAGCAAATCCAGATCACAAAGAGGTTCCTCTTTCACCGACGTCCGAGCAATTACGAGCAATTTGTGCAACATAACCTACTCGCACTAACACCGTGTTGTAAACTGTCGTTTGTAAATGTAATCTGATTTATAACTGCATCGATATGGATAATATAATGATACCAATGTGATTGATGTAAAGAACGATCATTATATTTTAAAAACTTCACTTGATAGGTACATAAATACTAGTATATGATGCATTTTTATTGTAGTCTAGATTCATTAGTTTGAAAAATTACTTTTACTTTTCCTATTCATAATAGCTGTGACAATAAGTAAATAATAAAATTAAGGTTATATTGCAATCGAGCGCGTTTGTTTGTACCATCTTTAAATCCAACTCTGAGACGCTCTCAAGTTACTCTGATGACGTCAGTAGATACTGCTCCAAGCACATAAACAAACAAAGCTATTAAAAACAGCATACATGATGACGCGTTGGCGCTCTTTCTCTTGATTGGCTGAAAAGTTACGATGTAACCTTGTATATGCAGATGTTGCCCCCAAAGGTTACCTCGTACCTTTTCAGCCGCTCAAGAGAAAGAGCGCGAATGCGTCATCATGTATGGTGTTTTTAATAAGTAAAGTGGTGCATATATGTCAAAATAAATGGCGATTTGTATTCCCACACTACATATTTATTCATTATATAAAAAACGAATTTCTATTATGTAATAGTAGACATAAGTAAATCAAATAAAAAATGTTTTGTGAATATAAGAAAACTATATACATAGAGTACCTATACATTAAATTAGAACTAAGAAAAAGTCAAAGAGTAAAGTAAAATGGTACATACATGTAAAAAAAATAACGATTTATAGTACGCTACATTTTAAGTTTCAAATTTCCCGCCTTTACACCAGTTGAAGTTAGGGACAGTACCGCTATACACGGGAGAAGCGAAAATAGCAATAGGAGAGAGGAGGAGAAGAAGGTTTTCGTATATACGTTCGAACGAAAAACCCGCGTTTTATTAAAATTTTAAATATAAAAAGGCCATCGAACTACAGATTATATATTATCAAACTAAATACTTATTCTCCTGAATAAAACAAACATTTTCTGATTATTATATAATCATAAACATAAGTAAATTAAGTTAACAAAACAACTTATTAATTTAAAAAGTAAGAAAATAAAAATTGAGAAGTAGATTTATGTTTTTTTTTTCTCGACAAATTTTCGTTCCTTTAGATTTAACTTTTCTCTTGTCAGTGATTTTTTTCTTTTAAATTTAAATATTTTATTCTTAAAAGAAAAAAACCTCAATTTAAAAAATTGTTAAATTAATGTTTTGTCAACAAGAACGTGCCGTGCAATATACTTTCAATTTCTTTATATTTATAACAGAATACCTCAGAATTCTAATCTTCTAATGTAAACAAACACGAGAATTATCGCGAGGTGCGTCATCATACACCCACACTCCCTTTCCCCCGAGCCACACAATTCGCCAATGCTAGTAAATCACCGATACGGATTCCGTCGTTTCCGCAGATGGATAAAACACAGAAATCTGTCTCTCACTCTGACCGAGATACCTCTTATATTTATCACGTTTCCAAATCAATTTACATTCACCGATAGAGTGCACCACTTCCCTGAGCAATACTTTATTTTTCCGAAAATGCATTACGTTGACTAACTAGATATATTTAAACAATGCTAAAACCAATTATCACAAAAATAGCATCAGCTGAAAATTAATTAATAGTTGCATCTACTGGTACAAGTTTCAAATTTATAGACCGAAATTTTACAAGAGCGACAAACACATGTGTACTGCAGGAATGCACTTTCACTATATCAGTAATATAATAATAGTCAGCAGAAAGAAAAAAAAGTTTTTGGCAAACAACATAAAAGAGGCATTCCGCCTGTTTTTTTTTTTTCTGAAGAAGAACTTTTGTATAAAGATGATTCCTCTTCTTTTACTTTCGTGGATCCTAATTATCAGGAAATTTATGATAAACCTGTGAGTAAGTTAGAAGAAAGTAACTTCGTAATACTACTACTATGTTGTAAAAATTTTAAAGCGACTTAAGAATAGCTTTAATGTTAGATTCCTAAAGCGAAATATGCCTTACCAACCGCTTCATATTTTCTAACAAGATGACAGTTTGTGGTTTACCAAACTTACTACAATTTGCGAAAGGAAGTTATGACAACATACTGTATTTTAACGTACACTTTACTTTTTTTTTGGACTCCCAATTTATAGTTTACAATAAAACATTTCTTTATTTTGAACATTTTCAGAAATAAATGTCTTTAAGTTGTTATAATTACTCTACATCTAACACGGTTAGTTAACCCCATTGTGGTGGTTCAGTTAACCCAACCATAGGACCATACGGAGTTTTTTTTTAAATTAACGCCCTACTTTTGCAATAATAGTTTAAAAGCTGTCTTCGGAGTTATGAAGAATTTTTTGTACCACGTGTATTTGGTTGCATGGGATATTTCGATACGGCCGTTTCGACGCCGGCACGTTTTGACGCCACATGCAGTACCAGTTGAATTTGATTTAAACGTATGATACATAGATTTTTGAAATGTTTGAAATTTTATTTTGTTTTTAACATTGGAAGGGGTAAGAGGGGAGAGGGAATGATTTTTTTAATGATTTTTTCTTTTTTTGCGAAATATCATTTCTTTTTAACATGGGATAGGGTGACAGGGGAAGGTAATGATTTTTAAGTGATGTTTTTTTCTTTTTTTCGACACATTGAAAGACCGAATGGATTAGATTTGGATATGTTCCAAATCATATTTTTTTTGTAATATTGGAAGGAGGAAAGGGGGAGCGGTGGATATTTCTTTTAATGATATTTTTTTCTTGTTTTTTAAACATCGGAAGAGAAGGTAATAAAAATGTTTCAAATAATTTTTTTTTGGAAGGGGTGCGAAGGGGAGGGGATTAGTTTTTTAAATGATTAAACTGAGTTTGCTACTAGTTGCTGCGTAAAATGAAGCACCTTCGAAATCCAAAAAATCTAAAGTTATTTATCATATCTTCACAAGGTAATGGCAAAGGGTAGAATCGATTCAGGAATGGCACTAAGAAAGCCAGATGAAAGCTTCACTGAAAGTGAAGAAGAAAGAGCTCTCCTCCTTCTAGAGACTCACTTTCCCGGAAGCAAAGTGGGAACCTCGGAAAATCCTTCCGAGATGTATAGAAGACCAAATAAAGAAGCTACTACAATGGCCAGACACATATGTAGCAGCGAACGGTTAAAATGGGCCATGAATACCTTTCAGCCCTTCAAAACACCGGGAGTAGACGGGATTTTTCCAGTCTTACTTCAGAAAGGGCTGGAAGAAATTCTTCCTCACATGATTCGGATAAGCCGAAGTAGTCTGGAGTTGGGGTACATTCCAAAAGCTTGGCGAAGGGCTAAAGTCACCTTCATACCAAAAGCAGGGAAAAAAGACATTACCCACACTAAATCCCACAAACCTATCAGCCTTACATCATTCTTTTTGAAAACGGTGGAAAAGGCTGTAGATAACTATATCAGAACAGACATCTTGGAGCGAGTGCCATTGCACCCCCTGTCAGCACGCCTCTCAAACAGGCAAATCCACTGAGACTGCATTAGTGGAGCTGACGGACCAAATCCAAGATGCCCTGACGAATAAAGAAACCGTAGTGTGCGCCTTTCTAGACATAGAGGGCGCTTTTGACAACACTCCACACGAGTCTGTGAAAAAAGCATTAAGTAATAGGGGGGTAGACGGCGTGACCTCTAGATGGATCTCGCAACTACTGTCTACCAGGTCGGTGGAGGCGGAGGTGGGGCACAAGACCATCTCGGTTAGTACGACCAGAGGATGCCCACAGGGGGGAGTTACATCCCTACTTATGTGGAGCCTAATAGTAGACGAACTCTTATGCAGACTGACGGATCTAGGCATACCTTGTCAAGGGTATGCTGATGATATTGTCATATACGCAAGAGGCAAATTTGAGAATACCCTCTGTGACATACTTCAAAGAGGATTGAACTTCACGAGAAGATGGTGTCAATCAATAGGACTCAATGTCAGCCCCACTAAGACAACCCTAGTAGCATTTACTAGGAAAAGAAAATCCAATCTTAAAACCATAAAACTGGATGGGCAAAGTATAGATTGGATAACGGAGGTTAAATATCTAGGCCTTACCCTAGACAATAAACTTCTATGGAACAATCATGAACTCGAAGTAACCAACAAGGCCAAAAGAGCTCTGATGGTGTGCAGAAACTTTGCAGGGAAAAATTGGGGATGCAACCCAAAAATACTGCTTTGGATGTATACAGCGCTAGTTGGACCGATCATCACTTATGCATCAGTAGCATGGAGCAAAAGAACTAATCTGGCCACCGCGAGAATTAACCTCCCGAAAGTGCAAAGATTAGCATGTGTATGCATAACGGGGGCTATGAGAACCTGCCCAACAGCAGCTATCGAAGTAGTATTGGATCTTGCCCCCTCCATATTGTAGTAGAGGGCGTGGCAAAAAGAACCACACTCAGAATGGTCAAGGAAGGAACGATTAGGCATAGGCCTCAATCTCCTGACGGTGATCAAACCTGGGATATGCCCCGGGATGATATGTTAAAAAAATTCAGCTTTGTGAAGGAATTCATCGCAAAGCTCAGTAACAGGAGCGAGTGGGATCATAACACCATCTTGAACTTGAATAGAAATGCCATCAAATGGTATACTGATGGCTCCAAAACGGCAGAAGGAACTGGAATAGGAATATATGGGCCTAGAACCACATATTTCGAAAGCTTGGGAAAATATCCAAGTATATTTCAGGCGGAAATACACGCTATTGAAAGATGTGTTCAGTTCAATATGGATAGAAATTATCGGAAGCAGGAGATTATCATCATGTCTGATAGTCAAGCAGCCATCAAGGCGGTGAGCTCATATGAAATCAGTTCCAAGATGGTCTGGGAATGCCTAGGGAAATTAAATAAGTTAGGCAAAAGAAATAAAGTAATCCTCCTGTGGGTTCCGGGTCACACAGGAGTGGAAGGAAACGGATAACCTCGCAAAAAAAGGGACTGGAATGCCTTTTGTAGGGCCTGAACCCTTTTGCGGGTTAAGTAGCAGTACAATACTGAAGAAACTAAAAATAGAAATGGAGCAGAGAAAATCCAGTTACTGGGAGAATCTCCAGGGAATGGGGCAAAGTAAAATTCTGGGAACTTATAACCAGAAGAGTTTTACAGAATGCATCAATCTGAGTAAGAACAATGTTCGCATATTAACAGGAATACTTTCAGGCCATTGTAGACTGAAAGGACACCTGAGTAAGCTTGGATTGGAAAAGGAATCTGAATGTAGATTTTGTGGGGAACAGGATGAACACCCATCCACCTTCCTCTCAAACTGCGTAGCACTGTGCAACTCGAGGGCGTTGCACCTGGGAGCATATGAAATCGAAGAGGGAGACTTACCTAGACTGGGGCCCTCTGACATCCTACACTTTCTGAAAGGAATAGGATTGGAAGGCCAGCTGTAAAGCAGCAAGAATAGGGGACACAACAGATCTTTTAGGTCGCAGTGTAACCTCACCCTTCTATCTATCTATATCTACATCATATCTTTGTTGACTTCGGTTTACTATTGTGTATTGTGTTTGGAATTATTACGTTTAGTTTTTATATGCAAATTGTCATGAAAGCAATCCTTTTTAAAATTCTGTGTATTGTTGACAGTAAAACTCTTACGTTTGCTGCGGTACCGACTGAGAATTTTGAATGGTCCTATTTTACCATGCTGCACCCATTAGTGGTCGTGTTCACAGTGCATAATTGGTTGTTAACGATTTGGAACAATGTATACAAAGAATTAAGTAAAAATGCTAATTGTTATTTGTAGCAGAAGTAAAACGTTCTCACAATTTCCTCGAGGTTATTGCAAAAAACAACGTAAGTAATTGAAGGATTATTTTCACAAGAAATCATTTCCCTCTTATTTTTGATGTATCGTGGATTGCAGTGTATATCATTATATGTAAGTACTTACCCGGTGTTTTGCACTTCACTTCTTCTATTGGAGGTATCCATTTCCTATCTTGGCAATAGAAAAACATAGAAACATCTTTACTACCATCGGAACAGGATAGTAATATAATAGACGATATAGCAACAAGTTTGTTTACAATATAAGCAATCCCATTAATCATACTGAACCTTCCATATTGGATATGCTCGGGGAGAAAACAGCCGTTCCTGAGATTTTCATCAATTTTTGTAATGAAATCAATTTTAAAATGTTCATTTCTCGCAATTTCTTCTCTTATCCAGTTGAGGTGGCGGGAGACTATCGTATATAGTTGATAATTATTAATTTCGCAATCAGCACTTTCTGATGTTGGTGCTGTGCTTAAGATACCTCGAAGGAAGTATCTTTTTTTGTCAGATTTAAAATACAATCCGCTACCAGAGTCTCCCGAACAAGGTGAAGTTTCTAAAATATTTTGTTAGAATTACTAAAACGTGAGATGCGCTTTCCATTACTTCATGTACCACTGTCGAGGTATCCCCCACAAAATTTATCATATGAGAGATATTTCTCTCTAAATGGTACAGGTAAACGTACACATGAAATTCTATATGGAATATTCAGTTTTTTTAATACTTTGCTTGGATTACCATCAGCATGAGTGGACCCCCAACCTGTCAACTTAATATATAAAAGAGGACTAATTAATCAACCAATTCATCTTCTGAAAAATAAACGCTAATTCCGCTGATTATGTTCGTGTACTAAGTTTTGATTAGCAAATTAATTATTTTTTAATACTTCTGGTTTTCTGGAAACGATTATGTTTATATCTGGAAAACAGAAAACTTCTCTTGGGCAAAAAGCAGCATTAATAACGTAAAACAAATATGACAGAAAATGAAGCCATACAACCTGTTGAATGATTTCGGCGCGCTATTGCTAACTTTGTTATCTCCTTACTTATTATTTGTTATTAATGCTTCAAATTTGGCGATATTGAAAGATATGACAACTGCAAAACCCTTCTACATCACCTGGATCGTTTGGCTTTTAGGTTGTAATATACAGTATGTCCCCGGATTGAGTTTACAATAGGTATGATTGATCAAAAATTTTCAAATTGAAATTTCAAATTTAGGGATTCCGCCCTGCCTGGTCTGAAACTTTTTTTTAATTTACTCTCGATTTTTTAAAGTCAAGTATGCCTTTACAGTTGAGCAAACACTATTTTAGTTCTAGGTAAACTACCTTTTCCGTTCACAGTATGCCAAAGTGTTATTAAGAAAAGTTATTCAGAATGAAAAGTTATCGCGTTATGCATATTTTCAGAATGATTGGCCTACTTTGATAAAATCCAGTATTGCTCAATATTGCAATTGAAACAGCGATGAGGTGGCTTACTAATTACAAAAACAAAAAAACATCGATTACATGTCAAGTATTTATTGTAGTATGACATGTGTCATTATCTTTCATATCGTTGAAGTAATATCACAAAACTGATTTTGATAGCGAAGTAATTAATGACAATATTTTTACAATAAAATGCTAACGTTAGAACAGAAAATATATTTAGTACAGTGTTATGGACGTGGAAAAAGTTTCCGTTACGTGATTGAAAAATTTAATGAAAAATTTCCGGATATTTATTTATCACGTATGGGTGCTCAGAAGCTTATTAAGAAATTTTTAAGAACTGGCTCAGTACTAAATGTAAAGAAAACTAAGAGAATGCATAATGAAGACGATGCCGCTACTCTGCTAATTTTAGATTCGGTACAAAATGATCCAAAATTGTCTTTGAAGTAGCGGTCGCTTCGCTTAGGCATTAGTAAATCACACATACAGCGAGTTTTGAAGGACCGGAAGATTTATCCATACAAACCTATTTTTAACCATACTTTGGAACCAGGAGACGAAGCAAAACGTCTAGATTTCTGTTTATGGATAGGAAGCAAAATAGCAAGTAATCGTTATTTTTATCGAAACATTTTGTTTTCCGACGAAGCTACATTTTCTACCAATGGAACTGTTTCCTCGCAACATGTTCGATATTGGAGTGACACTAATCCTTTGTTTAGAATTGCAAATCATCGGCAATATTTTGTTAAAGTCAATGTATGGTGTGCTATTTCATATTATGGAATAATAGGACCATATTTTTTTGATAACGTTAACCAGCATACATACTTAAATATGCTAGACAATTTCTGCGATGACGCTTTAGGTGAGTTGCCTCTCAATTATCGGACGTCAATGTATTTCCAACATGATGGTTGTCCGGCGCATTATTCACAAATTGTTGTGAATTGGTTAAACCCGTAAATTTGGTCACCGTTGGATAGGTAGGAATGGTCCAGTTTTATGGCCCCCAAGGAGCCCAGATTTGACTATTGCCGATTTTTATTTGTGGGGACGTTTAAAACAAGTAGTGTATGCAGAAAATTTACCCAATGATGCCGAGGTATTAAAAAATCGCATAAGAGATGCTATATCCGCCTTACCAATTCAGGAAATCCGGAATAGTTTTAAGGAACTACGACGGAGGATTGAATTATGCAGCAACGGAGGTGGAGGGTTAATAGAATAACTTAATACTTGTTTTTGTTATAATAATTTAATTAAAAATTCCTTAAATTTGTTGTTTTTGTAATCATTAACCCATCTCAAGGTATGATTGTAGTTCCAATTACAGATTTGTTTTTTTTTTAAGTCAAGCTGACACAACGTT
Organism: Protaetia brevitarsis; assembly: GCA_004143645.1. NCBI lineage: Eukaryota > Metazoa > Arthropoda > Insecta > Coleoptera > Scarabaeidae > Protaetia > Protaetia brevitarsis. The sequence goes on along the minus strand of RXPK01000069.1, from coordinate 1,420,491 downwards.
GACACAAAACGAAGTTGAAAATGAAGTTGACACAAAAGGAAACTGAGCAATATTAAATTTTATCAAAGTAGGCCGATCATTCTTAAAATATGTATAACGTCATAACTTTTCCTTCTGAACAACTTTTCTTAATAACACTTTGGCATACTGTGAACGGAAAAGGTAGTTTACCTAGAACTAAAATAGTGTTTGCTCAACTGTAAAGGCATACTTGACTTTAAAAAGTCTAAAATAAACTAAAAATAAGTTTCACACCAAGCAGGGCGGAATCCCAAAATATGAAATTTCAATTCGAAAATTTTTGGTCAATCATACCTATTGTAAACTCAATCCGGGGACATACTGTATATAGTAACGAGCGCCAATTTTTAAACTGGCGGTTTCGTTAGGCGCCTCTGGATGGCGCTAGAGTAGACGTGCGAGGTTCGAAAGAGAAATGACAGAGGGCAGTACCGGGTCGAAGATTCTTGATTATTCTTCTGAATCTAGAAGCACGCCCTAGATGTGTCTGGAAGGATCTCGTAGTCCCGGCGCCAGATATAAAATAACGCGTGGTGACTGGGAGGAGTCAGTGAGTCGATACGAGTTGAATAGTGCGGATAGCCAGTGGAGATAAATACGAGCGAATTAGTACATGTAATATAAATATCGATGCAAATAAATCGTTTACATAAATTAAGACAATAATAATTAAGTGATTTCATTAATAAGCATTTTTAATAGTAAGCAGTGAGTGATTTAATTTTAGTGTTTATTTTGATCTTATTTAATAGATTTTAAGTAGTCCGTAAGTGTGTTAATAAAGTTAATCTAAATATATCGCCCGTGTATCTTTCCAAACTCCGACAACGTTTTAAGAATGAACAACTTATATGATAAAATAAACTTACGTGTAATTTTGTAACTAGCGAGAAAAAAATCGTTTCTAGCAAAGTTGCTGACATACCTCTCCTTTATTGCCGTCCTTAAAATCTGATTTTTCGTATCTGGAATTCCAGTCAATACAGATAGGCAGAACAACAGACGTGAAATTAAACGCTTCATTTGTCTCAATAATTCCGATATCGTCCAAATAATTGTGAGATCGTCCTCCGTAGGTTGAAGGTGCTGCCAATCTTTTAACCTGCACGTAAGAGAGATCGCAATGTTTCATTTTGACCATAACTTTCAATATACCGGGTGCGCCATTAGTGTGTCGACGGAATTTAGCACGAAAATTATCAAAGAGAGGAAAGTAAGATTTTTTTATACACATATAGTATATCACTGCGCATCATATAAACTTATTTAGAAATATACAGTGTGTTGCAAATTCCCGCAGCCACCTCCAATCTTTTTCTTTTAAATAGATTACTATATTTTTAGTAATTATTTTAAGAGCCACTTACAATATGATATATCACAAATTTTATAAAAAAATTTTACGACTGTAGCTTCTGATATTTCAAGTTTTATCCTGAGAACGGATGTAGTGTAGCATATTATTCTATTGTTATCAATTGAAGGGCTAACATTTTATATGTTTCGAGGTGACACAACGTAAAGATATGTACAGGATGTTAAATATGTAGTGTCACGTTTATCAAAATTCAAACGCTTTTCTTTCGATTTTTCTAAATAGAACCTATATTTTTCGATATTGTTAACAAATTTCCTGCAAAATTACCTTCTGAATGGTACCAACAACAACATTTATTTCCAGTATTTTCGAAGATATTGCAATTTCAAGGAAAATATGTTTGCAATATGCGGGACACCCAATATAGCTAGATGGCCATGATTTTCAAACCAAAACTACAAAATGACAAATATTAAATGGCACGAAGGAATTTACCTCTATTCATTTAAAGCTACAAAAAAAAAAATGCACATAACACAAAATTATTGTTTACATTCTTTAGATTCTTTAATAATATAATTTTGATCAAAAGATGCTCAAATATGTTTCCATTCTGCTCTATGCATATTCTCAGTTGTCTATATATCGACTGCCTTATATTTTCTGCCATATTGTCCTTGTTAACTTGAAGAAAAGCATTTCCTATACCACAGAAAAAAATTACAGGGGCTGAAATCTGATGATCGCGGTGGCCAGCTTATTAAGGCCTTTTCTCCCAATTCACTTATTAGGAAATACCCTATCTAGGTACCTACTAGGTCTTGCAGCAGCTCCGTAATGTGCGGGTGCACCATCGTGTTGGTACCACAGTCCGCCCATCAAGTTCCCTGGAAGGCCTCCCAGTAGTATCGGTAAATTATTTTGTAAGAAGTTTCTATAGCTTTCACAATTTAAGGTATTCTCAAAGAAAAATGCACCTACAACGGTGTTTCGTAAGATGCCTCCCCAAGTATTCAAACTTCACTTGTGTTGATACAAAATGGTCTGCACAAAATAAGGGTTTCATGTATCATAATAGTGTGTATGTTTCCTGTTCGTTATTCCAGAATTAGCAAATGTTGCCTCGTGTGTAAAAAGCACATAATCTAGAAAATGTTCATCTTGACGCAATTGTAAAAGCAGCTATTCACAATATACAAGTCTCTTTTCAAAATCCGTTTGTAGTAAGCCATGATGAATACTAATTTTATAAGGGTGAAGCTTACGCTTTTTAAAAATTCTTCTCGCGGTAGTGGTTGTAATTCCATGTTCTTTCGAAATCGTTTTTGTAGACACGTGTGGATTTTCTACAACAGATTGAATGAATGTCACTTCATTATGTTCTGTTGCCATAACTTTTGTTCTTTCATTTTTGGTGTAGTTCGTTGATCCCGATCGCAGAAAAAAAAAATTCAAGGCTCTTACTATCCGGTTTCCTACGATTAAAATATTCCGCTGCATACATTCTTGAGTGGATTTCTGTTGCAAGCGCCAAGAACAAATACCATTTTTATAAGTTTAAAAAAGTTCATTTTTCGTAATGGAACAGGTAAAAAAGTAACAGGAATAAAATGGTATAACTGACAATTAGATTAAAGTAATACGTAATAACTAATGATCAACAACTAAATATTCCAAATTGTAAGAAACGAGCGGTAATAAAATTATAACAAATACTAAAACTCGATATACCAAGGAGAAACTACAGACAACGACTTAGTTTTTATGTTGTTGGTACCATTTCGAAGGTAATTTCACAGGAAATTTGCTGACAATATCGAAAAATATAGGTTCTATTTAGAAAAATCGAAAGAAAAGCGTTTGAATTTTGATAAATGTGACACTACATATTTAACACCCTGTATATATTTTTACGTTGCATCACCTCGAAACATATAAAGTATTAGTTTTCCAATTGATTACAAAAGGATAACAGGCAAGAATACATTCGTTTTTCGGATAAAACTTAAAATCTCAGAATCGTAATCGTAAACATTTTGGCAATATTTGCGATATATCCAAAACCAATTGTCGGAAGTGCATATAGCCATATATCATTGCAAAAGTGTTTTAGGTGGCTATCAAAATAACTATTAAAAAATATAGCAATCCATTTAAAATAAAAAAGTTGAAGGCGGCTGCGGGAATTTGCAACACTCTGATATTTGTAAATAATTTTATAAAATGCGCAGTAATATACTAAATATGTATAGAAAATCTAACTTTCCTAACTTTGATAGTTTTCGCGCTGAATTCCGCCGATACAATAATGTATACAACCGATGTATTTCAGTTTTTCGTTTATTTTTGATTAAGTCGTTGTGCGTAATGCACGTTCTGATCTCTATTTTGTGAATTATTAATAGCAACATAAAGCAGTTATTTACATGATCGGCAATAAAACAGTTAACTCAACTAGAATAACTTACTAATAAGTACCATCAATTCTTAATATGTCAGGCGTAAGTTACAAGGTTTATAATAACAACAATAATAGGATACATTTACTCAACGGCAGATATACATTTACGAAGCAAAAACTTGAGGTTAATTACAATACGTCTTAGACTATACTCTTGCAACCAATATGACACAAAGTAATAATAGAGTTGGGCAAATTTTCCGGCGCGGCAGGTACGTATTGAGCACGTGCGCTCCAACTCATGTATTCCAATAAAGCAGATGAACCGTAGAGTTGTAAGTCAACCAATGCCTGTTTTTCTTATAAAATGTAAAAAAAAATATTTTATCTAGATATGCAGTGATACAAAATGCGAATGCATCGCAAGATGGCCTGTTTGTTCGCCCGCTTTGTCCGATTTTGTCCCCAAGGAAAATTTGCACAACTATTAATATGACTTATGTTTTATAGATTACAATAATACGATTGATCTGCTTTATTTATATTACATTATTTGCGGCCCGCGTCGCAATTCGTATCTGCTCCGCCGGACAAATGCCCAACTCTACAGTCTAGCTCAGTTTTAAAAGAAGTATTATTCTTATGGGCTCTATGCATCCTTTTTATTTTATACCTACTCGTATGTGTCTATCTCCTCCTATCATGGGAATTGTTGCCAGATTTATTTCATGACTGTCGGTAATAATAATGTCTGCATTATTCGCTGTTTCCTGTTCCTGTCATTTCCCGATTTCGAATATATTTCTGTGTCACTTACATTTATCCCAGTTTTTTTTTTCCTAACATTACTTATTAATTTTAAATTAATCTGAATTTATAAAAACTACTAACACCGTCATTTGTGTTGTCTATTGTTTGTAAGCACAATTAAAACAGCTGTTATAATTACATATAGGTAACCTAATTTTTCGAAAAGTATGTTCTAATAGACATTGGTTTTATATTTGAGAAATATTTATTTATGGTGTTATTTATGATGGCATAAGGATTATTAATGTACTATTAAAAGATCATAGAAGAGAAAGAAATCATAGCGAAAGGAGAAACATTGTTTTCACTGATAAATAATAATAATAATAATATAAATTTATTGCTACTTGGTTAAAACAAGTTACAAACGTTTACAATATCATACACATAATTTTCATTACATATTATTCTTAAATCGTGGGTAAATAACATTTTTGTTAGCAAAATGGACTGATAGCCAGCAAGTACATCTTAGAACGAGCATTTGTGCAAGATTTAAGTATCGATCTCTAGAAGCATCAAAGGATAATGGCCACATTATGTAATTAGTTGATGGTGACAACAAAATGGCTTCGTTCTGAGTGCTAAGATATCCTCTGCCTATCCAGCAAAGATATGACACTGTTTCTATCGAGAATTGGAAAAACTTCACTAACATGTTATCAAAGGTATAATAATTATATAAATTTCACACATTGTGGTTTTAAGTTTATTCATTTATTTCGTTGAAGAAGTCATGTGGAACTTGGGCCATGAACTAAATTTAAGATCGATCTGATTATCATCTCCATATTGATAATCCGATATAAGTAAATCATACACTTAGGCTATAGAAATGAATCTTTAGTTTGTTGTAAGCATAACGTGTAAAATATTTATAAATTTATTATGAATACTTATAACATCTGATCTATGTATGTTTCCCTGAAAATAACACAAGAACAGAAACAGACACCTTAGTAATTTGGTTGTATATTTTGATGTGGAATAAATATTAATAGAATCAACACAGTGGGACATAAAATAAATAAAAAACAAATCACAGGACTGGCATTTATAAGCCGCCACACATGAAATTCGTAAGTTGTTCGGGGCGACAACAATAGAAAATTAGTACTTAAATAGATTTGGCATCGTTGGTTACTATCTCCATAAAGTGATACTTCCTTCTCACGTGAACACAGACTATAGTAATAAACAATAATGCCAAAAATGGGAAATGAAAACTAACAGAACCCGTAACAATCGTTTTGCTGGAACCAGATTTCATATACGTATCCCTTAACGAAATTGGTAGGGCTAGAGGATAGGTCTTACCATATCATAGTAAATTAATCATTTCTACCAGGCAATTTTCTTCTAAACCTACTAAGAATCTTTTTCATTCTAGTAGCGGAAATTTTTGCTTTATTGATCTGTTATTACTAAAAGAAGTGGAAGCAAAACTCGTCAGAAACATTCAAACAGCTGGTATGGCTAACAGCCTGATTTCATAGCAGAGCTGTGCGAGTATCAAGATCTGTAATACCAACATCATTTTATAGTGATTATACATTATATATATATTATTTATAATCAGACACATTAAAATATCATTTCATACCAAGGTAGAATGGATGCACTGCTTCTTTACCACAATGCTCTTCTCACAAGAGATATTCGGAAATTGAAATCAAATTCTTTATGAGCTGTAAAGATGGTTTATTTAAATCAAAAGCCAAACCTTACTGAAAGGCTCTTTGCTCAACTGCGCACGAACGCATAACTATACAGAAGTTATATGGTTATTGCCAGGAAAAGTGTTTAACCTGGGTATTGGAATTTGAGATGAATTACTAATATTTACTAATTACTAATATAAACAACCGCCATTCACATTGTTTCCACAGAATAGTGAGTGTACGGTGTTTGCTTACTTAACTGATGTAGTTTCGCATTTAGACGACTTGAATGTGAATTTACAAGGATGTGATAGACAGATATTTAAAAAAAACATTTTATTAATGACAGACAAATTTCATCTTTTCGTTAAGAAAATGGATATTTGGGTTATTCGCCTTTAAAACAAAAATTTGGATATGTTCCTACTCAATTCGGATTAGATTTAGGCAAATTTCAAATGAACAAGACATTATTATTCACCACAGTTTGGATTTTGGATAACATGAAGATGCATTTGCGTGAGCTAAGTACTCAATTGACAAAGTATTTCCCGAAAGATTTCTTAAAGAAATGGGCACTGCCTCGGGATCACGAAATACGATCGACTTTATTCGACAAGTTCGATGATCGAGTCACATACCGGGACGCACTCACAATACTCGATCGAATTAATTTCTTTTAAGTTTCGGTTATCATCGTGTCTTGGAAACAAATGATATACTCAACGACGGAATTAGTACAATTTGGAGCAAGTGGGCAACGACATCTTGACGTTTATTCCGCAACGTTGATTACTTTGACAAATTCTATTTTTTTTTTTATTACTATACGTGACTACTATTCTTTTACTTATTGTCAGAGAAAAGTGAATTATTTTGTATCACTTTATCAAAGTGAGTATAGTTGTTATACCTAGTAGCATTGTTTATATACATACTAGTTAGTCAACCTTATGGACAAAATAGTTAACGGATTTTTTAACATTTTGGACAAAAGCGGTAGATGGCAGCACGACGTTGGCGCCCATCTCGATTTAAATATAAGTTTTATAGTTAGACTACGAACTACAAGATGGCCCTCTTACGCGTCCGCAAAATATTATTCAATTGCAATAAGGTTTGTTTGTTTGGCTGATCTAAGCAGATACAAGAAATTTTACGCGTTTGTTTGTATTTTAGATGATGATTCGTGCGTGTTTGTTTGTTTAGAGGCAAACAATCCAGATCACAAAGAGGTTCCTTTTTCTGCTCGCGACCCGACGTCGAGCAATTACGAGCAAATTTGTGCAACATAACCTAATCGCAACTAACATCGTGTTGTAAACTGTCGTTTTGTAAATTTAATCCGATTTATACCTGCATAAATATGCATGATATGGATAATATAATGATACCAATGTGATTGATGTAAAGACGATCATTAATTTAAAACTTCACTTGATAGGTACATAAATACTAGTATATGACAGCATTTTTATTATAGTCTACATTCATTAGTTTTGAAAATTACTTTACTTTTCCTATCATAATAGCTGTGACAATTTGACAATAGTAAATAATAAAATTAAGTTATATTGCAATCGAGCGCGTTTGTTTGTACATCTTTAAATCCAACTCTGAGACACTCTCAAGTTACTCTGATGACGTCAGTAGATACTGCTCCAAGCACACAATAAACAAGCTATTAAAAACAGCATACATGATGACGCTTCGCGCTCTTTCTCTTGATTGGCTGAAAAGTTACGAATGTAACCTTGTATATACAGATGTTGCCCAAAAGGCTACCTCGTAACCTTTCAGCCGCTGAAGAGAAAGAGCGCGAATGCGTCATCATGTATGGTGTTTTTAATAAGTAAAGTGGTGCATATATGTAAAAATAATTAAATAATTTTTATATAATACATATTTATTCATTATATAAAAAACGAATTTCTATTATTATGTAATTGTAAACATAAGTAAGTCAAATAAAAATGTTTTGTGAATATAAGAAAACTATATACATAGAGTACCTATACATTAAATTAGAACTAAGAAAAAGTCAAAAGTAAAGTAAATGGTACATACATCTAAAAGAAATAACGATTTATAATAGGCTAACATTTTAAATTTCAAATTTCCCGCCTTTAAAACCAGCTGAAGTTAGCGATATTACCGCTATACACGGGAGAAGCGAGGAGAGCAATAGGAGAGAGGAGGAGAAGAAGGTTTTTGTATATACGTTCGAACGAAAAATCCGCGTTTTTATTAAAATTTTAAATATAAAAAGGCCATCGAACTACAGATTATATATTATTCAAACTAAATACTTTATTCTTCTTAATAAAACAACATTTCTGATTATTATTATATAATCATAAGCATAAGTAAAATTAAGTTAACAAACAACTTATTAATTTAAAAACTAAGAAAATAAAAATTGAGAAGTAGATTTTATGTTTTTTTTTCCTCGGTAAATTTTCGTTCTTTTAGATTTAACTTTTCTCTTTTCAGTGATTTTTATTTTAAGTTTAAATATTTTATTTCTTAAAAGAAAAAACTTCAAATTTAGAAATTGTTCCAATAATGTTTTGTCAACAGAACGTGCCTTGCAATATACTTTCAATTTCTTTATATTTATAACAGAATACCTCAGAATTCTAATCTTCTAATCTAAACAAACACGAGAATTATCGCGAGGTGCGTCATCACAGCGTCACATGCATCTACCCTCCCTTTCCCCCAGGCCACACAAATCGCCAATGCAATAAATCACCGATACGGATTCCGTCGTTTCGCAGATAGATAGATAGAACACAGAAATCTGTCGTTCTCTCTGGTCGAGATACCTGTTATATTTACCGCGTTTTCAAATCAATTTACATTCACCGATAGAGTGCACCACTTCCTTGCCCAATACTTTAGTTTTCCGAAAATGCATTACGTTGACTAACTAGATATATTTAAACAATGCTAGTAGTAAATAGCAATATACTTATTTGTTATTAAGTCTAAATAATTCAATAAATTTATTATCTGGGTAACAAAAATGGATTTTGTCCTTCCCTCAGAGCTCTCCGTTCCCTTTGCAATCGTAATTTCTGCAGAGACCTCGTCGCTGAAGGATACGCCTCTCCTAAAAACTGGCAATATTTTGTTTGCTACACCATGTTATATAATTAATAATTTCAAAATTCGTTCTAATAACTTTATCTGGTAATAACTGTTGAATGTGTTGAGTTATCACGAAATATTGAATTTGTATCTGATTATCACGAACAAACGCGTTGGACTTTTTACCTACAGTCTTTACCGATCACTTTTGTAATGCATCCGAATAATAAATTAGAAAGAGAGGGAGGGACGAATGTCACGACGTCACGATCTCATGTGCCGCCATTACAACTCGGTAGCTCCCTGGCAATCGAGTGTTACGAATCGAATGAATTCGTGAAATCGAGTATTGTGAATGAGATTTTCAGGTATTCGAATAAACATAGCGAATTCGAATCGAGTTTCGACTATCGTGATCCCGGGGCTGAATTCGTTTAGTGAAGATGTTGCTCCTGCTGCTAAGTTACCAGTTGAGATTCACCACTAGTTCATCGAAATGTCTGCCCACAAAGCGATACAAATACAATTTACATCTGCAGATTTAGGTAAATTTTGGCTTGCTCGTTGATATGAATATGCGAATTTAGTGACAGAAACATTGAAAACATTAATCTTTTTCTCCACGTCTTATCTCTGTGAGTAGGGTTTTTGAAAACTAAATACAGCAAACTATTTTTTTGATGTTTAAATGTAAAATTGAAATATACAAAATTACTGTATTAATATGAATGGTAAAAAATCTTGGAAGATGAAAAATACCGAAATGTAAATAAAGCACTAACGAGAAAAAAATTTGTTTCATTAAGTAAAGGACGGAAAATATTCAAAGAATAATAGATGTGAGTTATATAATATAATACTCGCACGTTCGTATACAACGTATATGCATGTTAGATAAAAAGAACTGTTTATATTGGGTTTGTTTAGTCTAGCGGCTCATATTACCGATGCGTCAACGTAGCACCCTCGACGCCGGGAAGAAGCCGGCAGTTCGAACGGTGACGGGCGACCATCGACTTCACCCTTAAAATAGTTTTATTAGTAATAGTGTATCGTTAATAAAGTGTTGCAATTAAAGAGTTTTTAATTGTTTTATATTATGCACATATTTTGTGCTCTATAGTATAAATTAAATTCTGTATGGTTATCTTAGATATAAAACTCTGTGTTGTGTACAATCAATTGTGATTAGTGTATGGATTTGTTTTGCTGATTATCTTGAAACGTTTTTGCATTAGTAAGCAGCTATATTGTTGTTTTTCGTTAGTTGAAGTATCCACGTGGTTTTCTTAACCTACTAGTTTATTGTTATATGTTTTGCTTTATATTCCCAAAAAGAAGCGTACGAATAATACTGTTTAACTTGTTACCTTTTCATTTAAAGATATTTAAATCAATTCAGTTATTATTGTATTGGTATTTCCTACGGTTACCACCTTTCCTACCCCGCGGCCCTCTTGTTTATTTTCAAGTCAACGACTATTGGCCAGGTCGTTGTAAAGAGTGTCCACGTGTTTTCCCTTTAATATCAATACACAATAAGGATCATGTCGTGCATTAAGTGCAATACTGTAATAAATGAGAAATCAGATTCGTTTATAAAATGTGACGGATGTAACAGGTACATTCACGTGGTATGTTCAGAATTGGCGGAAGCTGAAATAAAATGCTTTACATTGCGACCTAGCTCTAGGCGTCGAATAAAATATATATGTATTGAGTGTGAGCAGGGTGTCCACCAAATCCCAAAATTAATAACTTTAATAAATGACTTGAAGGATGAAATACGTAACATGAAAGGGAAATATGAACAGCTGGGTAAAGATAATAATCTTACAAACTTTACCGATGCGCTCGCTAGTGAAGAAATCATAAGCGAGATATATGAAAGGAGTAAGCGCGCACAAAACATCATTATTTACGGTAATCATGAAAACAAGAGGAAACTCAAAATGGTACTGTGACAGTCCAGAATTTGTTGAGTCGAACGGGTGTAAATGTTGAGCAAATAAAACCAACTAGACTCGGAAAATTTGATGCCACCAAACAACTACGAGCTCGATCAATTCGAGTGCGCCTCTCCAGAAGTGAAGATGTCTTCAAAGTTTTGCGTAAGGCTAAAGATATTAAGAAGGATCCCCAATTCGCTCATTTGTCTATGTCATCTGACCATACCCCTAAACAAATTGCATTATTTAAGACAGTTAAATCTGAAATTGACGCTCGAACAGCTAAAGGTGAACCTAACTTAAAAATTAAATATCGTAATGGTATTTCAACTATCATGAGTGTTAATTCGGAATTTTGGTTAAAGTTTTCTTGCGGTCAATCGAAATAGAGGGGCGGTATATTAGCTGCTTTTGAGCGGCATATTGTTTTCCACATCATAGATACAAATTACAGCGCTTGATTACTTCTTAATCAACCATTTATTGTAGTGGGTGATTTCAACTTTCCTAATTTATCTTCACCAATTCAGCAGTACTGTAACAAAACTATAGTGTTTCAAAATTCCTTAAATGTACTTGATGCAAAAAAATATTTTTTTTGTCTAATATTAATATAACCCATTCTGATTGTATTCTCTTACCTGAGGACCCTTATCACCCTGGTCTTGCCATTACATATGATATATTGCATTACTTAGCCCTATATAATCATTTATTTAATTGCCACTGGACCTTCCTGTTGGATTATACTGATGTGAATGATGCACTTCATGCTTTCTATAGTGCTATTTACTCAATTTTGAATCTTTATGTATCTTACAAACCTAGGCGTAGCACTGATTATCCGCCTTGGTTTTCAGCGGAAGTCATCGCCAACATAAAAATCAAAGATTACTATCGCCGCAAATGGAAGAGCACTAGAAGAAATGTATTTTTTTTTAATGAATTCAAGAGAATGCGAAATATTACCAAAAGACAAATGCATGATAGTTACATGGGCTACCTGAATAATATAGAGAGTTCTATTAAGACGTGTCCATCTCAACTTTGGAGCTTCCTGCGTGCCAAACGACGTTCAACCAGAATACCTAGTAAACTACATGATAATGATGGTAACAATTCTGATCCCAAAGATATAGTCATATCGCATACGCTGGCATGTTTTCCAATTTATCTGTGCATTCTTCAGCCTCTCCGCTTACTGGTTCTGATCATGAATCTCTTCCACACATTATATCACATGTAACAAAGTTACTTGAATTAATGGCTATGTTAATAAACTGACAGCGGGTGATGACGTATTACCAATCTTTCTCGTCCGAGACTGTAGGTACGTGTTTGCATTCCCGCTACATATAATAAATGGAAAATAGTGGGAATTGTACCAGTTCACAAAAAGGGCGACAGTACATCTCTGTCTAACTATAGACCGATATCTATTGTAAGTAACTTTGCCAAGATATGTGAGGTCTTTTATACTAGTATTGATAACAGTACTCATGCACTTTTTTTCAACCAATTAGCATGGCTTTATCTCAGATCGGTCAACAGTTACTAATTTAGGCGTAATATCTCAACAGATCAGTGAAGTACTGGATAGGCGTGGGCAGATGGATGTAATTTATACAGATCTCTCCAAGGCATTTGATCTGATTAACCTTGAAATTTTGTTCAGCAAATTGGATGTGTTTGGTTTTGTCCCATCTGCTTTAGAACTTATACGATCTTATATAACTGAGCGGAAATGCTACGTGATTTATAATGGGTGTCGCTTCGATGAGTATACCTTGGCAGCTGGTGTCCCACAGGGATCTAACCTAGGTTCGCTCTTATTCATATTGTATATTAATGATCTACTTCTTCAAGTGGAGGGTCCCATTCTTGCATATGCTGATGACATAAAAATCTATTTAGAAATTTACTGATGTCAACAAACTTCAATATAATTTGGACATATTGGCGGAGTGGTGCAAAAGATCTGCATTGAAACTAAATGTTGATAAGTGTGCTGTAGTCGTTCACGTATACCGTATATATCGTCATACTATGTTGATGGTAGCACTCTAAAACACAAAACCGATGTGCGAGATCTTGGAATGTTATTCGATTCAAGGATGCAGTACATAAAATTGTTCCAAACAACTGATTGTATCCGTACCATGTGCAACGTGTACAACTTTTAAGTCAACAAGACTTTCAGCCAAGACTAAATCATTGTAGGTGGTTGCAACAAAAATTTTAGCACGAACCTTATTTTTCCGCACACATTCTTTTGACTGACGAATGTTGCCTTACACGTGATCGTATTCTCAATTATCATAATACGCATTATTGACGTGATTTAAATCCCCATGTTGTACAACAGATGCGATTCCAGTGGCAATTTCTGTGGTCGGGAATTATTGGTGGCACATTTTTAGGTCCAATTGTACTACCAGCGCGTTTAATAGAGACAAATTACTTGGATTTTTTGGGTACGCATTTACACGAATTCTTGGAGGACGTGTCTTTGGAAACGCGAAGGAGAATGTATGACGGTGCACCACTTCATGTTGCTGCAGGTGTACGGGTTTATTTAACAGCAACATGTCGAGAAAAATGGATCGGAAGGGATGAACCTATTCGATGGCCTGCGCGAAGCTCAGATCTTGATCCTCTAGAGTTCTTCTTTTGAGGATCGTTGAAAAACAGCGTGTATTCAAGACCACCTGCAGAAAACGTGAAGATCTACGAACTGTTTTTCAGAGTGTTCGAGATGACCTCTGTCGCAGTTTGGAAGTTTGTATACGTGCAAATGGTACTCATTTTGAATAGCAGCTTTAATGCTAAGCGTAAGGAACTTTTAAAAACGCGTTGATAAAGAGAATGGTTACTTGGTAAATTCATATTTTTATTTTGTATTTCGCGTTTTGATTTTACTGCACTGTTTACCACGTTTCTCTCCACAACGAATGCTGCTGTAGCGAGCGTGTGTGCATATTCGCTACGGTCGTCTGGTGGAGCAATGACTTGAGTCACAGGCGCGCATTAGGAACGATTTAATAGACCGTTTTCATAAAAATTTCAAAAAAAAATGAGGTTACAATATATTTATTTACGATTACAATTTTTGTTTCTGTATTGTTACTGCATCTGCCAATTAGATTTCCCAAGCACAATATTTCTGACATATTCTGTACATTACATAAAAATAAGTAAATGACAGAAAGTATGTGCAATTTTAATTGTATTCTATCATATTGTATTTATATTATATGCAATATTCTGTAAATATTAGTTAGACAGACCGAAAGTAAATAAATAACTCTCCTGTATGAAATATTTGACATTCAGCTCGACTCGACGATTATATATAACACATAACTAACTACATAATTTCCATGAGTCTCAAAAAAATAAAAGTATTTATCTATTTAGTATAACAGTGCACAATGTATAAAAGTATAGCAATATTTCATAAAGAATGTGATTCAATCCCATACCATAACTAGTATGGACTTTAGAAGATAAATCTACTACCAACATTTATAGCTGCTGGCGTTATCCAGGCAAAAAAAAAGCGTATGCATTTACTAAAATCGGATTAGTAATAAAATCGGCCAAATATATGTACTTCAACTTGATCCAAAGCTTCTTTCGACTTTATTTCAAAGATAACACAATTAATTGTAACTATTACATACTAGCATTTGTAAGTGAAGCATTTGATAAATATAAAACAGCAATTTGCAGTAAGCCGTATTTGCATAAACAAACCAATATAGGCTTGACTTAACGGGACTCTGACCAAGCTTTCAACTAACCGGTAAAAAAAAGAAAGACTATACACATAGCAATTAAATGAAAATAACTATAGAGGCTAGCTGTAAAGAAAAATAAGTCGATGCTGTAAGCATATCATGCACTTACTTTTCTTATTTGAGATGCTCCTTCGACTATCTTTAAATCTCTGTAATACTTTCCAGCTACGACAGTGAAATTGCGGTAGTCTTGTAAATTAGCAGAACGGTCGGTTATGCAATGAGCAGCTGAAAAAAAGAAACTGTTTTATTGTCATATAACTGTGGTAATCGCATTCATACTTAAATGAGTATTAAGATGAACGGTTACAAAGGTTAATATGCCAATCTAGTAAACTGAATACAGGCGGCAACTAAGACGAAGTTGTATTTATGTTTGCAAATCATTGAATCAATTGCAGAAACACTAACTAACTCAACTAACTTGAAAAGTGTCTACCCAAAAATGTGAAAAAATACAGGCTGATCCATTTAAAACACTACCGATGACGTCATAGCTAGAAACATGTGATAGTTCAAAGTGTTGCGCATGCTTTCACGGCCGGAATCTACTGTAAAAAGTTTTTCAAGCTATTGAGCCGTGGTCTTGCGGAATTACTTCCGTACTGCTGTGGCCTGGCACCCCGGTTTTCGTAAATTCAGTGTTCCGATTTGCCTTTATCAATGTTTCGGGAAAGTTTTCTCAGATATTTTATTTTATATGAGATTTTGTTAATTGAATTGATTGCTTAGTTTATTTATTTAAATGTTCAGTTGTTTAAATTAATTTCACTCTTTTATATATTTTTATTTTGTTCATGTAGCTCATGTCCTTTCTTGTATATTCTTCTTCGATGATCTTTGCGCGTTGCAGCGCACGCAGCTGTTGTTTTATATGTATGCGACTGTTTAGCTTGTAAGAGTTCAGTTCCAAGATTGACACAAAAGTAAGTAGATGTAAATTTGTATTTCTTTGCTGCCATTTTGTGATTTGATATGATTTTAAGTTTTGTTTCGTTTAATTTGATATTATTTCATCCATCACGGAACTCGGTTAATAATAATTGGTATTATATTCTTGTGTACACAAATTAGATATAGGATCATTTATTATTTTAGTTCTGGAAGATATATTAAGTTTAAAGAGTTAATTTTTGTTGGTTTTTTATTTTTGCTGATTTGTATTTAAATATTAATCACCTCGGGTTGGATGAATAGAGGCATTGTGCTTGGATGTAAGTTTGAACTATTTGCCTGATGGCGCGCTTCACCCTCCACAGCGAGCTATCCTCCGCAGAAAACGCCTACCATAACATCCAATTTGATGGCATAAAAGTACTATCCACCACCTCGCACTACCACAAAAGGCTATTCTAAGAATCTATAGAAATTTACAAACAGGGAAACAACTGCAACCGGAAAGAAGAAGTGCATAATTACTTCAAACCAGATCTGGTACCCGGTGTTGCGTGCTCGTACCACAAACAGAACGCACTCAGACCAAGACCAATTGGAAGCGTTCGTCACACATGAAGCGTCCGTTACGCCTGTTACACAGACACCGACTATATACAGTGACCGGCATAAATATTGCAACATATGGGAATTTTTTTTATTATTAAAATATATTAAAACTTTTTTGGGGGAATAGGTTGTGCATGTCTAGAAACCCCAAAATTTATTTTGACACACGTCACGTGACCACTAGTATGGCGGTAAATTTAAAAAATATGCCCTCGATCTGCAAAAAGTGAGGTTATATGACATGATATCCAAAAAAGTTATTTGAAAAAGTTGCTTAGAATTCAATTCTGAGGCCACATGCAAATTTTTGGAAACATATTTAAAAAAAAATAAAAATTACAATTTTTCCAAATATTGTTTCATTGAATTACATATTCCCACTTTTTTCGCTTTTAGCAGCTCAACTGCAGTACTATTTCCAAATTTGGTTGATACTCAAACAGTTTTGTCAATTTCTGCATAATTAACATAGCGAAAACTGCAAAGTACGATTTCAGTGTGACAATTGTTGTTGCAAGGGACTGTATCTAGAAGCAATAAATAAAATTTTACAAACATTTTCTCTCTAAACCACTTAGCAAACATTACTTTTATCGAAAATTGTCATATTTTTTTTTTGTTTTCTGCGTTAAAGTGAAATCGGTAGTCCAAAACTGATAACACTAAACATCTAAGCCCTCACAATGTTATTGCACGCACCGAAGGTATTTATGTAGGTTTCAAAATTACAAAACTCAGTAAAAATAAATAACCAGTATTTTTAGCTAATGATAGGAATACTTAATAAGCAAAAACATTTAAACAATAACTAGTAGTAATGAACAACTAAGAAATGAAACTCTAAAAATGCATACTTGTTAGACATACATATCGTTCTGTTCCTTATAAGTAAGGTAGGCTTTGAAATTAGAAACAAAATAATGTAGTAAACTATTTTTCCCTAGCAGCTGGATATTAACGAAGGAGGAAACTGGACACTTTGCTTCCTGAGTTGTACTTTACCTCCCTACGGAGGAAAAGTAAGTGACGCTAACAATACGAAACCGTAGGTCTTATAACATGTGACATTATTGATATAGTTCATTTATTATAACAGACGAGGTACTACGTGAGTCAGTTCGCTATGACGTCACGACCGTGTTGCAAATTTTCTCTTTGTGAAAACGTAAACAAACCGTTAGGTTATGTAACTGTCAAACACTGTTGACAGGTGAATAAACAAACTCTCCAAAATGACATTTACCGTTAATATTAGTCATGATTCTTTTTGAAAATTAGGATTTAAACTATGTTAACAATACTAGGAGTGGGAAAATAACAAAAAAAAAATAAGTGAGTACAATAAATTTAATCGAAATCATTTTTGCTTAAAGTATTCACAGTAATTATTAGTATGCAAGTTTCTTCTCTGTCGAAACCGATCTCTCTTTTCACTACTTATGAAATTCGCTCCAGTATGTTGTACACGAACTTCCTTTTCTTTGAGAACGCTATTAATAGTGTTTAATATGATATATTTTGACCTGAAAAGTATTTTATATTTATAAACAATTTCTGTAAACAATATTTACATATACTCACTGTTTTTATATGTCATAACAAACATAAAAAAAACTTTGTGTGATGTATTTAAGTCGATTTGAGTAAAAGATAGCATATCCATGGTTTGATTAATTGTTCTGCCCACTGCGACCACTAGGGTTAATTGTAGAGCGGACCTTATCTTAGAGTTCATCCAACAAGTTCAGGCCCCCAGTTCAGATTCATTTTTCCGATTAAAAACAATCTCATGCTGCAAGATACTGATATATTTAATCAAAATCAGTATCAGAATCAGTATCACTCAAAGTATTTGCAGTTATTATTAATTCGAGAGTTTCTTCTCTGTCAAAACCAACCTCTCTGTTCCACCACTTTTGGATTTCCTTTTCGGTATGTTGTATACTATTACACCAAACTCCTGCCGTAATTTGATTCAACGCTTCCTTCCACAATTTCGTGCATCCTTCCTCCGATCTGCCATATTTACCAACATGATTAGCATAGTATCTTTTTGTGATAGCCCATATCAGTTCAATCGGATTAAATATGCAGTGATACGGAGGAAGACGGAGAACCATATGACCATACAATTCTGCTAATTCATCAGCTTCATATACCGGTTGTGGTTTATGCTGCTCAACCAGGTGGAGTAGCTGTATTTTTAATGCAGTGCTATCATAATCAATATTATTGTTAGTGAGCCAGCGCTGAATTTCAAGTTTCGTCGATGAAGCTGTTGGTGGTTTATTCCGGATGGTACTATGGTAACTAGCGTTATCCATTACAATGACAGAAGGGTTTTCTAGATTTATAAGAAGCTGTGTTTCGAACCACTTTAAGAAATTCTCACGATTCATATCACCATGATAATCTAAGCTCTTGCAACGGGATGAAAATACTAGTTCTGCTCCTGGTATAAATCCGTCACTATTTCCAGCATGTAAAACTATAGATCTTCTTCCACCAACTTTCGATGCTTTAACAGTTTTCCTAGTTGCGTCTTGCCAAGATTTGCCTGTAGTACCATCTTGAAAGATCCAGGTTTCATCAAGAAAAACAAACTGACGTACATTCTCATTTTTGAGACGTATATATTGTTGCATGAAAGTAATTCTTTTTATCGCAATGTGTGAAATCTCCATTAAACCACGTTTAGGATCGTCTTTTTTATAACGAAAGCCTATGTCACGTAGTATTTTCCACAACGATGTGTTGCAACCACTGAAAACGTCTTTTTCTTTAAGAGCACTGTTCAAAGTGCTTAATGTGATATGTTGCTCTGAAAATATTATATGTGAAATAAACACTTCTGCAAACAATATTTGTATATACTCACTGTTTTTATACATATCATAAATTGTGTTCCTAATAGCACATTGAGTAAAATCATCAATTTTACGGACAGGTTTATCTCGTATACGTTTTCGTTTTGGGTTACTGGGCGTAATTCCGTGTTTGATCATGGACGAAATTTTATGTATTGTTGCTATATGAATGTTTAGAGCACTCGATACTCTCTAAAACGAAATACTGTTAAGAATATGACATTAAAAATATATGTATTATATACTTCTCGCACAGAAGTTAACGGGAGTAATGGCCCGTTGTTCTCGCGTTCTGCTTCAAAATACGCGATTAACGAAACTATTAACTCCTTAGATTGTTTACACAATGGTTTCGGCATGGTTTAGTTGTAATAACAACTGATTTTAAATAAATATATACCAAGTATAAACACAAATTTTCACACACTACTAGAAACGCAAAATATAACCCTTTGACAGTTAACAGCTATAACGAAATTGGTGGGAAAACATTGGGACGATGTGACAAACACGCAATTTAAAAAACAGTAGGCACCAACATAGTATCTTTAATTGAACATGAATAAGTTATATGTTAGTTGGTTATTTTAATAATATGGTATTGCATGGCCCGAATTTGCAAGTAATGACGTACCTCGTCTGTTATGGTAAATGAAGTATATATGACATTAGTACACTCGGCCCAGTCTGAGCCCATTTATGAGATAATTGCTAAATTTTTAGGTATTAAATTTCAATTAAACTATTATTAAACACTTTTAAAACGATGCTAACTTGACAGTTCTTAAAACCTACTTTAAAACTTTCGGAGTGTGCATGTAGTATTATCAGTTTCCACTTTAATGCCAAAAACAAACAAGAAGTATAATAATTTTCAATAAAAATAATGTCTGCTAAGTGGTTTAAAGAAAAAATGTTTGTAAAATTTTATTTATTATTACTAGATACAGTCCCTTGCAACAACAATTGTCACACTGAAAACGTACTTTTCAGTTTTCGCTATGTTAATTATGCAAAAATTGACAACATTGTTTGAGTATCACTCAAATTTTGGAAATAGTACTGCAGTTGAGCTGCTAAGAACCAAAAAATATTTGGAAAAATTGTGATTTTTATTTTTTTTTTTAAATATGTTTAAAAAATTTGGATACAGCCTCAAAATTGAATTCTAAGCAACTTTTTCAAATAACTTTTTTGGATATCATATATTCTAACCTCACTTTTTGCAGATTCACGGCATATTTTTTAAATTTACCGCCATACTAGTGGTCACGTGACGTGTGTCAAAATAAACTTTGGGGTTTCTAGACATGCACAACCTATCCCCCAAAAAAAGTTTCAGTATATTTTAACAATAAAAAAATTTCCCATATGTTGCAATATTTATGCCGGTCACTGTATAACGACATCACTCATGACGTCGGATCAGTAAACGACAAGCCATCGCGAAGGAAACTTCGACCTCGCCGCTGAAGATGTCCACGAGATCTTCAGTTGTAAAACAAACGCACAGAAGTAATTCCACAAGACCACGGCTCAACAGCCCGCAAAAACTTTTTACATGTGATAGTTGTTGGAAATCAAAGTATGTCACAGAGTAGAATAAAAATGCCACAAAAACTTATCTTAAGGTTATTTTTTAATGGAACCCACAATTTAGCCAGAAATCCGGCGTGTTGACTGGAAATAATACATTTTGTTATTTTTCTGTATTTCCAACCACCGGGGAGGATAAAAATCGAAAAAAAAAATTGTTAGCAACCAAACATGCATGAGATCAAACCATTCCATTTGAATAAACCAATAAGGTATAACCGTAATAAAATTAATAACGGATATGAAAAAGTAGACAAAATATAACTGCAAATGTGAATAAACATTTAATTAAATATAAAAAAAATATACGATATCTATCAGCGATGACAAGACACTGGCGCTCACAGATAACATCTGACGCCACTATCTAGGAACATGTATCCAAGAATGGACATTTAGTTGGAGCGGAACCGGAGAAGTCAAACTCTCCCAAGATCGCGTCTTGTCAAAACAGCTCTTGACAGGACAGTAATTTGACGGTTTTGCTTGAGGTTATCTGTGAGGTTATCATAATCACGCACATACAAGCAAATTAACAGCTGATGAGGAACATGTCAACCTGACAGTAGTAAATTTTAAATGTGCGTGCGGAATCGCGTCTTTTGCGCATCTTTTTTGAGTACTTTTTTTAGGATTTAGCCAATAGAAGTAAATTAGCCGACTGAAGGTCACGAATTTCTCCTTTCTACATTATTCATTGTTATTGACATTTTAAGTACGTAGTGCTTGTTAAAGATCAGAACTAAAAACCCCCAAAGACATACTTTCAGCATTCAACTAGTGAGAATGTCCAATATTTCCGATTAACCGACGCTTCAAACGCCGCACCTGTATGTACCCAACAGCAAATCAAGTAAATAACACTAATTAAATGGATGTGCACTATGTTCTTAACAAGCACTAATTAGCAAAGGTGATGGTAATACCTAAAGCAACTCTCGATAAATTTTACAGACTTTCCTAATAACAGCATTTTAATAAATAATTGTCCTTGTGGTGATGAAGAACGATGATATCGTCTCTTATGCATTTAATACAAAGTCATGCGTTACAAACATGGACACCGTCTCCAAAAGCTAGGCTTATAATCAGAGAAAAGCATCGCGTGCGGGATTACTTAGCTCACGATTCAGTAAATCGGTTTCCATATGCTGGCTGTATCTATAAGAACCGACTTACTGAATGGTGAGATAACCCATCTGATATGCCATTCATCTCCGTTTATAATTTACAGTTTTGCGGGTACTAACCTGTCAAAACATGATAGGGAGATATAATAGTGCCGCTACAAAAATTATTATTCTTATTATCGTGAAATAAAGCAACTACCCATGGATATTCGTTCTCATCCGCAGGTTCTCCACCTACTATCAGTGGAGTCGCTCCAATCCGTTTCAGACCACATTCTGAAAATAAAAGGTTGCGATAATTTGCTTTCCTAACTGAAGAATATAGTATGCTTAGGAAATCGTCATTATAGAATTCCCACATAACCGTCAGTAGTAACATAATTAACATATTTTTACACATCCATGCGGGGTGGATATGATGCTTTCGCAAAAGAAATATTATTGTAGGCCCTTATTCATGTTTAAGAATTTTAACAATTACAATTTAATGAGGGTTAATTTATCGTATCAGGCGGTAGAATTAATAACAGGTCATGGTAATTTTAAATCATATTTCTGTAGAATTAAGTAATGACCTAAAAACAAACAAAACAATGATTCGCATTATGAATGTGGTAGGGTAGATACAGCGAGGTATATCTTATTTGAATGTCCACTCACTGATGAGTGGCGTTCGCATACGAAGTGTGTTTGATAACGTTTGCATATTCGTTCTTTCGCCCCAAAGTTACTGCTCAAGTTCATGAAGCTATGGCCAAAAACATTTCACGATCTGTAACAAACGGTTGAACTAGTTTTTTTTTTTTTTTGAATTTATATTTGCTTTATACGCATGCTTGCTAAATTATTATAATATTATGAATATCTCTAAGCAAAGTAAGCTCGGTACTTCTCACAAGCAGAAGAAGTTTTCTTGGGAAAAATTACTCCTAATCATTACATTTAATAGCAGAAATACATTCATTTGTTATTTTCTCACTGTAAAAAACTTGCAATCTTTGCAGAAGAAGTTCAATTTCCTCACCTGATAAGCAATACTTTCCTTCCGTAGACCATCCGTTATCAGTGCACAAATACGTTATACTTTTCAAACCGGAACTGTACTCTGGCCTACAAAGCTTTATGATTATTGTACCAACCGTAGAAGAATCTGGACATGTTTCAGCGGTGGAGTTTATGTAGCAAAGTTCTTCTTCAGAAATCAACGTATTCAATTTTCCACATTCACCTTTCACTATAAAATATTGTTACTATTAAAATAGGAGTACATTTTGCTTGAGTAATATGTACTTAATATGTATCAATAAAAGCAATATGTATATGTTCTTTAACAGGCAGAATGGAGAGCCTGAGAGGTTAATATGTCACAGGATGATTATCTTTTATATTTGCCAAAAAGATTTTTCCAGTTTACGTGGATTGCTTATAATTAAAAAACCAACTCGTCAGTTAATAGAACACACAACATGGCATTATTTCTTACACATAATTTAAAACTATTGTTTTTACTGGATGAACATTCAATGGTTTCTCAATTTTCAAAGTGACTTCTATATAAAACTAAGGTATTAAGCATAATTTCTTACGGGGAGACTTTTGGCAGCACTCTATGGTTCGCTTAGAGCTTAGATTTTAGTCATATAAATTTTAACATCGTTAACAAATTGCTTTAGCAATTAAATTTCTCACAAAATTTAATACTTTATAGCGATTAAATTTTGATTTTTTTTTTCCCATGTGCGGGTGTAAAACCCGAAGAAGGCAGCTCGGCCAGAGAGACCTATTGTGCCCTCATTTCCATATTGAGCCCTCTCTCTCAGGTTGCACCCTATCAAAGAAGTTCGCAATCTGGCTGAGAATTAATTTGCCGACTCAGGATTCATCCAACCGGTGGCCCCCAAAGTGCGTCTGTCTCTCCTCATACACCGCCGAGCAGTTGAGAAGGTGAGCAGAAGTTTCCTCCGCCCCCCACACCTCCTGCACAGAGGAGAGTTCACTAGCTCCATGCGGTGCCTGTGTTTGTTTAGTGCGCAGTCCTCAGTTAAGATTCCTGTGAGTAATCTCAATCTGTCCCTGCTCATAAAGACTGCTTTACGGAGTCTTTTCTGATACGGTTGGAGTCCTAGTGATTTACAGTGTCTAGCGCCGGCAAGTCTATTCCAGAAGGAACAGTGCCTAGCAGCAAGTTGGGACCTGACAAACGTTTTGATGTCCCCATACGAGCTACCACACGTCGGTTCTGGACCCACAAGCGGCACCTCGCTGGCGCCACCAGCTAACGCGTCAGCGATTTCATTGCCTCTGATCCCAGAGTGACCTGATCCGCCAGCTGCTTCAGTATTCTGTCGCACCCCAGTACCTCCTCAGAGTCAAATCTGACATCCCGCAAAGCTTTGAGGGCAGCTTGGCTGTGGGAGATGATTTCTATCCTTCCATTCTTGCGTAGGCAGTTTGAGATGCCCTCAGCACAGGTCTGATTGGCAATGATTTCGGCTTGGAAAATGATGGGGGAGGTTCCTAGGCTGAAAGCTTCGCCGTCCCGCTCGCCGTCTCTCCAGATTCCAATGCCCGTGCCATTGCGCGTTTTCGATGCATCGACAAACCAACGGGATATACCTCGATTTGGTTGCGGATGTATGCAATTGCAGCTTCTCTGCTGGAGATATCTACACTGTATCTCCCAGAGAAGCTGAAAACGGGCAAGATCTTATCTGCCTTTACGGACAGCGGTACTGTTTGTTCGATGTAGTTGAAGATGCTGGTGTGATCTCCGACTTTGCCGGAGAAGCCCTTGCATCCACTACATTTTGCTCTGTAGGCCCCTAGGATTGCTTCAGACCACAGCACCGACTGCAGCGGGGCAAGCCCAAGAATGGTCTCCATAGCAACAGTCGGCGCCGAGGACATGGCTCCCGTGATCCCCAAACAGGCAATCCTTTGGACTTTACTAAGCGCCCTTACAGCTAGCCTAGATTTGCTTTATGCCACCAGACCAGAGAGGCATAAGTTATAGAGGATACTATGACCTTGGTGTACAGCCAGTGAACCATTGAAGGCTTTAGCCCCCACGTTTTAGCGAACATAGCTGTGATGCATTTTGATTGCTTCACCATAGAGTCTGTCCAGCTAAGAATGGAGATGGAAAATATCATAAAAACCACAATAGATCCGTTTTTTAATGTTCCTAAAGTCAACAGTAAATTTTCAAGTAGCTACTAAATGTATTTTTTAAAATTTTAGTTAATTTCGCAACACGTTGGTTAAAGACGTTTTGGCATATTGTAATTTATAAGTATAGCAAGCCTGACAAACAAAATCTAATATAACATGTGTAGTTCTTACTCGCATTAAAGAAACAAGGGCTTTGAAAACGCAATTGGCGCTATTTTAAACATCAGAATTCGTGGTAGATACCCGTTAACACCCGTAACAGCTATTCACCAATCGATTAAAAATCCTTATTTAATAATAAGTAGATACATAACCTATATGAGAAAAATGGGTTAAGTAAAGTGTTTACTTGATAAAAAATCATCTATAATAGATAAAGTTTTACTTGGAAATAATATTGTCTCCAATTAATTACTTGTAACTAAACCCAGTTTCCTGAATGCAAGTTCTTAGTGTAAATAGTGATCTTAGTAACGGCTATTATACGGCGCACAGTGGTCTAGGGCCGGCAAAAAATCACTTTTGACAAGTATGAAACCTAATGATATATTTGCCGTAAATAGTTAGTTAAATATTCAAACTTCATGAAAAATGCTATTTTGCAATATTTATTCGTTATAAACTATGCAATATCCCCGCTCAAAGTTGGCATAATTAATAAAAATCCTGAAATAACCACATATTTTTGTTAGAATTAATAATGCTGTATTTTAATAAGTTAATAATCTAAATTGAATATAACTTCTGGAGTATGTTCTATGATCCTTATAGTTTATGTGACTGCTAAAAAAAATTGATTTAATTTGTAAAATGCTTGATTTTATCAACAGTTTTCTAAATACTACATTTATACATGAAAAAAAAGTTCAGGTAGACTTTTAGTGGTCATCGGCAATTATCGACAAGCTGATTTCTACATGTACATGACCTCTAATGCCTCTAGCATAATGTCCAAAAAGAATCAGCTGCTCCTTTTTGCTCCTCTCCGAGAAAATCACATTTGATTGCGAGCATGTCTAATAAAGTTAGCATTCGCCATTGTATTATGCAGCCGACGATGTATCTCGATATATCTATAGCTACAGTTATATTTATGTATGTTTATGTCAATTTCAATGTGTGTACTTGAATATAGATATCTTGGTCTATTGATTTTTAATTTTTTAAGATTTAGTTTTTAGAAGTATATTTTTTTTATTTCATTTATTTGCCCACGAAGGTATTTATGTATTGGAAATAAAAGCCATATTTATTCTAAGAGTGTCTATATGGTATTTTTTTTTTTAGATATAGTGTAATCCTTAAACGGAAATGTAGATTTAGTGGAGATATATTGCCTTTCTTTCGTACTACAAAAAAAAATTGTTTTTTCTAATTTGGTAAAATGTTTCTAAATTATTTTGTAATGCATGTTTTAGCTCAATCTTTGGCTATATTTCCAGTGCTTCTGGCATAGAAATCACAGAAAGTGGTGCACATGTATCATTACAAGATCTTTTAAACCACACTACTGAACGACTTTTACTTAGCAAATTAGATGGTATCGATAAAATTGCTGAAAATAATTTTATACTGATTAGTAAATGGGGTTGTGATGGCGCTTCAGGGCAGAGTGAATACAAACAGTTTTAGCAGCGATATTGGCATAACAGATGCGAATTTATTCATGATATCTACTGTCCCACTAGAAATGAGATTAACAGCAGACGCAACACATGCATTACGGAAAAATCCCCGATCAGCATCTACACGACATTGCCGACCTATAAAATTTGAATATGCGAAAGAAACTATTGAGGAAACTAATGCGGAAGTTAAAGCAGTGAACGATCAAATTCGGCAACTTCACGTAACAGAAATAATGCTTCTAGAATGCCCCATTAGAATGACTTATGAATTACATTTTACAATGCTTGATGGAAAAGAAAAAGCCATAACAAATACATCATCAGCATCAAGATGCTATATATGCAAAGCTACCCCAAAAGAAATGAATAACCTGACCCGTATTTAACAAAAACCTGTATCAGAAGAATGTTTTAAATTAGGTCTTTCAACACTACACGCGCGTATAAAGTTTATGGAATGCATTTTACATATATCATATAGAATACCGATACAAAAATGGTCTGCTGTAACACTAGAACAAAAAAAACAATGACAGATAATACAAAGAAAAAAATCCAAGACGAGTTTAAGAAGAAAATGGGGATTAAAATAGATTCTGTGCACCAAGGTTCAGGAACCAGGAATGATGGCAATACCGCTAGAAGGTTTTTTCAAATCCTCAAATGACTGCAGATATAACAGGGGTTGATGTAGAACTAATTGAAAGATCTAGCGAGTTTTGCAAGTAATAAGAAGTAGTGCAGTAGTTGATTCGATAAATTTGAAAAGTACGCGCGTGATATGCAGAATTATATGTAGCTAGGTATAATTGGTACTAAATGCCTGTAACCGTGCATAAAGTTTTAATTCACGGCAAAGATATAATAGACAGAGCCGCTTTACCTATCGTATTATTGTCAGAGGAAGCACAAGAAGCCCAAAATAAAAATTATAAAAAATAAAGCAACAAATGAGGACATTATGCATATGCTGCTGCGAACATCCGATCCGCTTATTTCAAATGTGAGACGTTTGCCTCCTAAAAAAATTTTGACTTTCACGATGACCCTAAAGATTAACTTCGAAATGATTTATAGATTATACCCTCAAATTACTCTCTATGGATATATTTATGAATATCCAGTTGGTCTGGTATTGTGCTATTATTTTTAAAATGTTTGAATATGTATGCGTTTCAGTGTTTTTTCAACTGATTAAAGTGCTTTTGCCACTTTTCTTGTGTTTTATATAAAAAATCATTAATTTAATATTACTGCACTGATGTAGGTATGTGAATCCTATCAGATTTGTTTTAATTTTTAAAAATCTTTGCTTAATTACAATAACATTTATGTGTTCTGAGGTACCTAAAAAAATTGAATTGATACATTCTAAATATGCTGTATACACATATACTTACATACACACACGAATAATATACACATACATGTATGTACATATGCTTTGTTTTCTTTTATAATACGGCTATTTGTTTAAGAATGATGAGCGAATGTAGTACTCTTGGGACGCAATAGCAGTTCCTCTTATTTTGGACTACATACTTTCCGACTTAAACCATATTCTCTTATTCAGTATCACTTGACGGAAAATTTCTCTACTATTAGTAATTAGTTCAGTTGTGTATTATTAAAAAATATCTAACCATTTCTGTTTGTTTATAATAATGTTTTAAGCATGGCAAGCGGTTATAATAATTCTTCTGAATATTTTCTGATTTTCTGAATATTTTCCCATTTTGTATTATTATCATTGCTATTATTACTGTTAATATTATTATACATATGTATATTAACTAAAATAGTTGAAAAAAAAAAACACTAATGAATAGAAACTGCAATACCTAACATTATTTGAATAATTTATGTATTTCCATCAATAACTACGTCGTGATTTTATGCTTAATCCTTTTTTCTTCTATGCAATGCTAATCGCCTATATTTAATCTCATTATCCTGAAAAAAATATTAAAAAATTCCAATTCTATCAAAAGTTACAGATTTATTTCCGCAAAAGCGCGTTTCTGGACCACTGTGCGGCGTACCTGACAAATTTTTGTGCAATAATGGTAATCAAACTGTTGATTCGAGGTAAATAACGTATTATTTGTGACTACTGACACTCTACCTAACTGCAGCATATACCTAGTACAAGTAACAGCAATGATTGCTATTAAACTCGTGTATTTGCATAAATAGGTAGCAACTTGCTACAACTGTGATTATTTAAGGTTTGGTGTCCTCGAGTGTTTTCGGGCAGCATCGGCAGTTTTATTTACTGCGCTTTGCGCATAACCGTCGTAAATCGTGTTGAATCACGTACACGCGATAGCGTAAACGCATAAATCTCCCATGATTAATAAAGGTGTTTGCTAATTAATACCCGATAATACCTGTGTGAGAAGTTAGAAATTGTGTGAAAGAATTGCTGTCATCTTGGGGCTTCAACTCCACTACTTAAATGTATTTTACAAACAGAGGTAACATACGTAGACCATCTTTTGATATGCACCCTTCATAACGATAAACAATATATATAATAATATAATAATATCTATTTATTGGAGTAACTGTTATCCTTCTAAAGATTATTGTTTTCAAACGTCTGACTATTCCGGTTTTACTTGTTTTTTGCTGTTATTACGTAGCTTAAACATTATATTAAATTAATATTAGGTAGTCACTGTGTTTGCCATATACAAAATAAAACTATTACTAACAAATATTGCTTTTTTTAAAATTATTATTATGTACCATCTTTAGTAAATTAAATGCGAATTTAAGCTCCACTAAAATTTTCGATTATTAATGCAATCGAAGCTACAGCTCACTGAAATAGTAATTAAAAATTATTTGTAAACAATTTTGAATTATGCATTGCTCGGTACGCCGTACTTATATAGTTTCGCTTGCGTAAATAATGGAAGATTTGTGGAGCATCATTAATTTCTTAAAGATGGTACATACATGAGATAATATTGGAAATTGATCGTAAGCTACATATTAAGTAGCTAGTAAAATCATTAACGGTAGAGTTTAAATTAAAGTATTTGCATTTTAAAGGATATGCATACAGTAAAGAAACAATTATGTTTTTCTTTCATAATTATTAACATTGTGTGTTTCTATTATTTATATTAAAATAATATTATACTAACTCATCGTCTAACATTTTATGTAGATTTCTTTTACAATTTGCAAGTTGGTAAGAGATGCCTATTGTGCCATGCGCTTTTGTTACTGCACCCTTATTAGTTTAACAGGAGAATATAAGACATCTTTCCATATTGCTGTTTAACATTGTACAATTTTAAAACGAGTTTTAAAATGTGTATGAAATACATAAATATATAACCTGGAAATAAATTTCTGGATGTATATTTCACCAAATTATGTATATTAATGGCTTGGGACCGGTTTCTTGCGTAATCTTTAGGCCAGAATTGATGTATAATCGCTTTTAAAATTTATCCAAAACTAACCTAACATGGATTACCAATTCTGACCTGAAGATATGCCCTTATGCACGAAACCAGCCGCAAGCAGTTACTGAATAGCGTTTTTGTGAGCTATAGACCCTCAACTTTATTTATACGTTAACAGCTACTCACACAGAGTAAACAGTTATTAATAAATTTTTACTAAATCTCCTTGTTTCGTACACTAACTATCCTTGAACAACAAATTCAAGGTAAGTATACTGTATATTTATAGCAAACCCTTAACTTCTATACATCAGGTATTTAGTGAACGTGCATTAATGATACTGTTTCCTTATCACAACTAATAGCTAAATAGCTTGTATTAATTATGAAGGTGTGATAGCCGTTATAGAATAGTTCACTTACAGCAATACACCTACTACTTGACATGGGCAAATCTTTTACTTACTGTAACTGCTATGATCTTTGACTTAACTTACTTCAGTCAATTATCATAAGTAATTTCATAAGTTACCGGTATAAAACAACGGTAAGTAACTTAGATTGCTTTTGTAGTATCAGTGTTTAGGATCTCTTTTTTACTAGTGCTAAATAATCTGCGCTTTTGTTCCCTATTTAGCTGAACTTTTTACTTATGATAACTATATTTTTATTTATGATTATTAACTTCTTTTCTAGTGTATATAGTAGTAAAGGCATTTTGAGGTTCAAGAGTTAATATTGAAAATACACTGCAAACATATCAAATGCCTTTGCATTAGGAAACTTTTTTTATCGTTCAACCGCTAACTCAACATTTAAAGGCCAGTGCGACGTAAAGTTTCATGTACTTTGTTTATATTGACAATTACACTGAGAAAAATGGGCTAAGTAAAGTGTTTACTTGATAAAAAATATTTAAAATAGATAAAGTTTTGCGAAATTAACTAAAATTAACTAAACCCAGTTTCCTGAATGCAAGTTGTTACTGTAAATAGTGCTTTTATTAACGGTTATTACACAGCGTACCTAACAAATTTTTATGCAATAATCGTAACCAAACTGTTGATTTATGGTAAGTAACGTATTACTTATGACTATTGGTACTGTATCTAACTACAGCACATGCTTAGTAGAAGTAACAACAATGCTGATCGCTATTAAACTCATGTATTTTCTTAAATAGGTAACAACTTGCCACAACTATGATTATTTGAGTTTTGCTGCATTTCGAGTGTTTTCGGACACCGTCGATAGTTTTACCTCGTTTTGCGCATCACCGTCATAAATCATATTGAATCACGTGCCCGCAATAGACGTAAACGCATAAATCTCCCGTGCTGAATAAAGGTGTTTGCTTATTAATACTCGATAATACATGTGTTAGAAGTTACAAATAGAAGAATTCAGTGGCGGCTGAGTTATGAAAGAGGGCGGGCACAAAATAAGAACTTGCCTATTTCTTGTACATAAAATCCATTCTCCTATTTTTCATGCTGGAAAAGACGTCTATGAAAAGTCATAGACAAATATATATAGATATGTAATTTGTCATAGTGGCACCAAAATTGCATAAATGTTGTTATACTGGCACCCAATTTTACGATGTGGCACCCGACTTTGGGTGTCAGATTGTTCTTCAATGAAATAAATTATTTGCATCCACTGACATCCATTAGTGAAAATACGAATTTTTGTCTGGGAGTCAAAATTTCAATTTTTACCAACACTTATATTCTACTAGTTGAGCACGCGCATCTTATGAGGGCGCTACATGATATACAGCTGTATAAACTGTACATAAGTCTATCACAAAATAACCCAAACATAAATGCCGCACATACAGGCACCCGAAATTTGACAACCCCGTACGATTATTTCGCACCGAAGAATTTGAACTTAACCTAATCGATTATAGTCAAAAAAGACTTTCCCGCGTTTTATATAATAAAATAGAGGTGTTAATAGTGTAATTGCGTGGCTTTGGTGAACAACTAGTGAAATATGAATGAAAGAACGAGAAACTAATTGCATTAGCTATGAAACAAGGTAAGAGATTCCAAATTAAAAAATACTATTTTTATTTTCTTTAATGATAGTCAATGGCTGCGTTCAGAGTATAATACGATATAATATATATATCAGTAATTGTTTCGCTAAACAAAATAGCGACCATTTCGTAATATATTATGATGTCGAGTTGTTCGCGACGAATTGTCAACAGTTGGTGAACAGTTTCCAAACCGCTTGAGAGGAGCTACGTGTTTTGAATGCGGCCATTACCAATTCATCATTGAACTGGAAAGATAAAAATGTAGCAATTGTCGTTATAAGTTCTGTTTTGTTAAATGATTAAAATGACGTTCTCTCTTAAAATTATGATAATAACTAAAAGTAGATCTTTCCAATCGTTGATAACAGATACTGTACATAAAATGATTTACCCACAAAACTAAGTGAAAATAACGGTACAGTTTGATATTCAAATTTTTATTGGCGTAGGTATACGTAATTAATTATTCATTAAACCATTTCAGTTGCAAGCCCTAACGGCACCGAAGAAAATAATATGATTATTAGCAGTCCAGAATCGGTATTTAGTAATTCAATATCAGTTTCTGAAGAGAGTAATGAAAATAATTTGAATATATGCGACCAACAATCAGTTGTCCGTAATTTAGGATTCGACGAGAATAATGACAATAATTTGAATATATGTACCCAAGAATCGGTATTCAGTAATTCAGTATCAGCCTTTAAAGAGATTAATGAGAATAATTTAAATATATTTCAATCAACAGTCGGCTTTTCAGTAATGTAGTATTAGCCTTTGAAGAGAGTAATGAAAATAATTGTAACCAAGAATCAGTATTCAGCAATTCCATAGCATCTGAAGGGAGTAATAAGAATAATTTCAATATAAGCAACCAACAATCGGTATTAAGTAATGTAGTATTTGCCTTTCAAGAGAGTAATGAAAATTATTTGGATATATGCACCCAAGATTCGGTATTCAATAATTCAGTATCAGCCTCTGAGAGTAATGAAAATAATTTGAATATATGCACCCAAGATTCGGTATTCAATAATTTAGTATCAGCCTCTGAGAGTAATGAAAATAATTTGAATATATGCAACCAAGAATCGCTATTGACACAGAAAAGAGATAACATTTATAATAATCCATTTTTAACAAAAAGCAAGTATAAGATATCCATCTGCAAGTTTTGTGATAGTGATATTGTATCAAAACACTTTGTTAGACATCTTGAGAGAAAACACATTAGTGAAAGAGAAGTGAAAGAAATCCTAAATTTAAACAAAGGAAGCCCACAAAGGAAAAATTTGATTGCAATATTACGGAACTCTGGCAATTTGGAATCAGCTTTAAGGGGAAACATCATTCCCAAAAAACGTAACTTGGCTGAGGTAGCCTCTGAAGATTCCTATGCTATATGTAAACACTGCAATGGATACTTTAAACGACTTTGCTTAAGTCGCCACGTAAAGAACTGTTTTGCTAATAAAGAGAAAAATAACAAAAAATATTCGCGTCCATTGAGTGAGTCGATTGTATATGCTGCTTGTAAAAGAAGATACGGTAAAATTTTAAACAAACTCTCCGTAAAAAGTGCGATATTTAGTAAAATGCAGGCAGATATTATTTCAAAAACAGCAATGAACGATATTTTAATAGCATACTTTGGTGAAGATCTTTTGAAAAAGAATAAATGTACACGTAATTTTTGTCACATATCTAATAAGTTACGCGAATGTGGAAGGTTCCTATTGGAAATGCGGAAACTCCGCGAATGTAGCGACATTTAACACTACATTGAACCCAGAGAGTTTTGATGACGCTATTGAAGCAACAAAAAGAATGTCTCGATATCATTCCGAAACAAAAACCTTTTGGAGCTGCCTCTCTAGCTTTACATTTCGGTACAACTCTTAAAAAATTAGCTGACTTGGCTAAAAAACTACTTTACAGGAACAAAATTTCCCATACCCCTGCAGATTTAGAAAAAATGTTGGTTTCCTTAAAACGTTTCAGAGAGCTTGTAGATACACAGTGGACCACAGAAGTTGGAAGCCTCGCCTTAAAAAATTTAAATGAAAAGGCTTCAGTGAAGCCTCAGCTACTTCCTGTAACAGAAGATATAATAAAATTAAGAAATTTTGTTGAAGAAAAATCTAGGGCTGCTTATGAAATATTGGAAAGTACAAAAACAATGACAGCTTATAAGACATTGGTCGAAACTACATTAGTTTCTACAATCCTCCATAATCGAAAAAGAGTAGGCGACATACAGTATCTGGATGTAAATTCCTATAGAGAACAGGTGGGAAAAGACCCTGATACAATACAGCAAACAGAGTTGGCTGAATCTTTATCAGAAAATGAAAAATTATTGACCCAACACTACAAGAGAATTGTGGCGATTGGGAAGGGCAGTAGAGCAGTAACAATTTTAATTCCGAAAACTTTACAAAATTATTTTGCAATGTTATATAAAATAAGAATAAATTCTCCTTCATGGTTTTCATTTGATAATACATACTTTTTCACATATCCACAATCAAATCGATGGATTGACGGGTGTTCAACTATAAGGAAATATGCAAAGAATTGTGGTGCAAGAAACCCTGAATTACTAACTTCCTGTCGTCTTAGGAAACATATTTGCAACGGTAACGCAAATTCTGTAATCTTAAAGGAAATGAAATTGATCAATTGGCTAAATTTATGGGTCGTACTACTAAAACCCACGAACAATAAAACAAGCCTTGAAGAAATAGATGTTGATATGGAAAACTTAGTGGAAGATGCAGCCAAGAGTCATGAAAATTCTACTATGGTAACCACTGCAGCAGACAATAAACTTCAAGAGGAAGCTCCAACTGAAAATCAAGAACAGTATAATAATTCTGAAACAGGTAAGTGCCACAAATTGTCTTTGAAAATAAGTAGTAAGTAACGTCGTTTTAAAAATAATTAGTGATAGGTACTATTGATAGTGACTAATGAATACTATCGATAGTTTTAGTTACAAGAAATAATATCGACAGTACTATCGGTACATTGTTCCAACTATCGATAGTACTATCAATAGCGAAAAGTACTGATACTACCCAACAATAATTCGTTGATTGCTGTTAATAAAGCCGCTTCTTTGAAAAGCTATTTAAACTAACTTTTTTGCAGGTGCTAATGACGACCCTATGTCGGACAATTCAGACAGTACATTTGTGGTATCCGATTCTGAATCTTCAGGTTCAGATACTGTCCGGCAACTAACGGAGACGTTTGGAAAAAAAGAGCAAGAAATTACCAAAAAGTGCCTTCCATTGTCATCTACACCTAAATCTAGTGAGTAAACTTGTATAAATAACCTGTAAACATTCAGTTTCGGTAGTGTTGATATTTCGGAATTTGAAGTACTGTTTCTAGAATTTAATTTCTTAAACATGTATTATATATGTAAAGAAGAGAGAAAGAACATTTTAATGTCCAATTTTATTTTTAAAACGGTACATACTCGGCTCTCCACTAACTTTATAATGAAATCTAACATATTTCTATTATCTCACTCTCTATTATTATAACAAATTGCAATATGTAAAGTTAAATAACGTTGCTATATTAATAGTACCATAGATAATTAAACATATATATGTTTATATACTTTAGTAGCTTTACAATATTTTTCAAAAGTTTAATGATCCTTTAAATAATGTAGCTAATTTTTTATTTTTTATTCTTCTTTCAATTCTTCTTTGAGTAGTTTCTGTCAATTCAGTTTCAGCCATAAGATTTTGTAGTATGTATAAGTAAATAAGTATATACTTTTAATGGAAGAAAGAATTTTTAAAATATAAGTAATAGCCAAAACCGCGAACTACTAGTAATTCTGTTTTTGTTTGTAGAATTTGCAAGAGAGAGATGGTCTGAATATCAGAAAAACCTTATGCTGAAACATTTTAACACCTTTATTAAAAAATGTAGAGCTCCAAGAAAGGCTGACTGTGACAAATTTATTGAAATGCACCAATCATTCGCAGGTATTTCTTGGGTTAGAGTTAAAACGTTGGTTTATATGTGTATCGTCTTAAATAATTTTCTGTTTTTTACTTTTATGTATCATTGGTTTATACAATAATATTCCCTTTAAGTTTTATATTTTGATATAGCATTCAGCTATGAGTAAGTATCAGCATAAGCTTCACAGTTATTACGTCCGGAAGAAAGAGAGGATTTTCTTTTATTTGCATGTTGTTAAATGTATAAGATTATAAAAATATAAAATTGTCCTTCTGCTTACTGCATATAAATAAAATCATTTTTAAAAAATGTTTATTCTTTCATTTCCTAATTATTCTTCTTGTGTGTTTATCATCGGGACACAAAAATTTAGTGATAAGTCGGAGATGATTCTTTTTTTCACATTCACGATAACACCTTTTAACGTACTGTGCAGTGGAATGGGATGTCATTTAAAATGAAAATATATATGCAACGCTGCTGGATGCTACGTTGTCTAGTTGGTATCTTTTTTTTTATATACGTGGATGTCATATTTCCAAACAGTTTATGGATGCCACTATGCATTACGTTATTATCGTAAAAGCATGGGTGTCATTCATGAAATCCCTTAAACCAGGCTGCGCCAATGCAAATGCTACGTGTATATATAGATATATATATAGAAATTCACCTCTCGGTCACTCCGCGTGTTTTCCTCCGAGCGAGGATTAGTTGGACGTTTCGTGGCATCTCAGCTCTTTTTCTACTTCTAGTCTACTACTGGCGTTCGAAGACTATTTGACATGTTTATGCGTTGCCGTGTAAGTATCCTGGTTGCCGGCTGCATGTGCTATTGCTCAGGTGACTGACAAAATTACTTCTGGCATCTGTTGTTCCTGTAGTGGATGACCGACGACCATTCGGTTTGTAACAGATCTAACTGTTTTTGAGACTGGTATGGTTTACGAATACACTGATGTTGCAAGGCACTCTTCCAAGCGACAGGTAAATGTAGCGCATCATCTCCGTTTATTTAGGCATTCTGGCCGTTTTTCAATTTCAATTGCTTCCCTAGAGTTCTTGGTTTTAAATTTTCAATATTAGCAATTGTCCTAGTTCCATCGAAATTGATCTTATGGCCAGTTAATAACGAATGTTGTGCTAGAGAAGAGTTAAACGCTTTCTGTTTACCGCGATTTTATGTTCTCCTCTGCGAACATTTATCCTCCTGTTAGTTGTCCAATGTAAGAAGATGAGCACTCACCACAAGGAATTTCATAAACGCCTTGATTTTCTAGAGAATACTTTCTTTAGGAGATTTTAGCACTTGGCCAATTTTTCTCCGGTGGTAAATACTGCTTGAATGCCGTGTCTTTTTAATATTCTACCAATTACGTCAGTTGTTTACCCTTTACATAAGGAATTATAACTTGCCTACATATTCCGTTCTTTCTCTTGATTTTGTTTTCTTATTTAGGACTCGTGTTATGGATTTATTGTTAAATCATTTGAAATTAAAGCGTCTCTGATGTTTTTTACTTCTAAATTTCTGTGTTCTTCATCGGTAAGTTTCACTGATCTCGATACTAATGTATTAATGACCGCTTGGAGTTGCGCTGGATGGTGATGTGACTTAGCATTTAGGTATCTGTTTGTGTGTGTCGGTTTTCGATATACCGTATGTCCTAAAGTACCCTCCTGTTTTTTCTTGACTAGTATATCTAGAAAAGAAAGCTGACCATTTTGTTCTTTTTCCATTGTAAATTTGATTTTTGGATGTATGTTGTTTAAATGGGCCAAGAAATTTTGTAGTTCTTCTTCTCCATGGGGCCAAATTACAAAAGTATCATCTACATACCTTAACCACAGCTTCGGCTTTTTTTGAGTTGTTTGTAAAGCGACTACCTCGAAATTTTCCATTGTAAATCAAATTTAGAGATGAATTAGATGCCAGAAGTAATTGGTCAGTCACCTGAGCCAATAGCACATGGCAGCCGGCAACCAGGGATACTTACACGGCAACGCATAAACATGTCAAATAGTCTTCGAACGCCAGTAGTGACTAGAAGTAGAAAAAGGTAGCTGAGATGCCACCGAAACGTCCAACTAATCCTCGCTCGGAGGAAAACACGCGGAGTGACCGAGAAGGTGAATTTATATGTTATACCCGCGAGAACCTTAGATATACCATATATATATATATATATATATTATTATATTGATGCTGTTAGTGACCGTCACAGATAATAAGGAGAAATGTAGTATAAACTACCAGGCCTTGCGATCAAATAATTAAACTGTTTCGAGTGGTATCTTTATTCAAAGGTCGAATTTTCGTGGGTTTTTGCCCACATCCTCAGGACATCTACAAGTAATTTTTAAGGTAACACAGATACTGAATAATGTAATACATTGTGAAATTTACTGAAAATGATACATTAAAAACTTTATCCACATAATGATAAGAGACAGTTACATATTAATACTTTACAATAAAACATTACTTAATTAAAATCGTACATATTAAAACCCTATACTTGATACCCCCAAAATAACATACCCTCAATACCCCCGTTTAATTAGTTGAGGGTAATGTTATTTTGGGAGTATACAGTATAGGGTTTTTATAATTGTACGATGTTTAATTAAGTAATGTTTATATTGTGAAAGTTTTAATATAACTTGTAACGTGTCGTTACACGGACAAATTGATTTCAGTACATATTTTGAGTAAGCAATTTATTTTATCATAAATTGTAGTTTATTTAATCAATTTTTCCTGATACGCTTGTTACGCCCCCATTTGTTTCGTTAATTTGTTTTCGCCGGCAAGCGCGTCTTAGTTTAATTATTAGAGTATCGCGTCCCCTCCACGCGGCGCACATTGTATCTACGCACGCTATTTCCCCACGCGCCCGTGTTGGCTGTACGCACGCTCGAATCCCCGCCAGCGCCGCTTGCCTATTTAAACCGTGCATCAACCGAGTTCGTGGCAGACTCCGTAGACTCCGATTCCCGAACCTATCCTGGCCATATTCTGCTGTCGTCCGTAAGGGTGATGCGATTATAATCATTTACCGATCCCGCAGGACTGTATTCTGCTGTCGTTCTTAGGAGTGATGCGCTTACAGCCCTTCCGCCCCGCGAATTAATTGTTTACGCCACGAGATCGCCCCTTTTATTTATTTATTGCACGCTCATATTTTTCTTCAAACTGCCCACCCTGTATATGGTCAGTACGAAATTTATCGTAGACCAATTCTGCCGTAAATTATCTACATTTCATTATTAACGTGAAATCTGTTGAGCGTCAGGAATTAAGCGAAAACCCCGGTATAAATATATGTATATATTTCCTACATTTATTTTCCGTTCTCGTTTCTCGGCAAATAAACTGAAAATTCCGTTGGCCAAAAACTACTGTTTCACCGTGATTGATTGTTATTTATATTTGTTAGTATTATATGTTAAATATTGTTCGTGATTTTCACCTGTATTTGCACTTATACATTTATACACTTTTTTTGTCGTTGTTGTTGATCTGGGGAATAAAACTACGAAAACCAAGTATTTGTTTCACTAAAATATATTACATTTGTTGCGTACTACAAGCCAGAACCCTGGATAATCACTCACGCACTGAAGCTACTTCATTTAGGGTTAATTTTAATAATTGTACGACGTTATTAGTACGCGACATAAACAAACATCTTCGCGCGCATTTACAATCGCACAGCTGACAGCGATCTTCGCCAGCGCCGCTACCGAAGAAACAAGAAGTACGAGGACGCTGTTACAAGGGTAACTCATAAAGTTCATGAGCGAAAGGTAAGCGCGCGACAAATTATCTTTTAACAAAAGCTAAAGATAAATCAGAATTAAAGAGAATATCACGCTTAGAAAGAAACGTCGTTACAAACTGTCTCTTATCATTATGTGGATAAAGTTTTTAACGTATCATTTTCAGTATGTTTCACAATGTATTACATTATTCAGTATCTGTGTTACCTTAAAAATTACTTGTAGATGTCCTGAGGATGTGGGCAAAAACCCACGAAAATTCGACCTTTGAATAAAGATACCACTCGAAACAGTTTAATTATTTGATCGCAAGGCCTGGTAGTTTATACTACATTTCTCCTTATATTATTATATATATATATATATATTATTATAACAAAGGTTAAACATGCGTTCAGTCGATCTTCTGACATTGTACTTTTCAGAAAAGTCTTAATGCGTCTGAGGGTGGAAAAACATCGTTCACATTCCGCTGTCGACATGGAGGTTGTACAAATAACATCCAACAGTTTATATGTTTCCATCAAAACTTATTTTTAAGTTGTTGTGTGTTATGAACACAAAAAGCGGCAAGACACCACCTACATCTACATCGCACATGTCCTCGCGCTCATAAATTACTGAAAGTTCACTTTTCAATTTTACGGCGTCTAACATAGGATAAGATTTCATAAGATTATGCTTTAAATCATTTAAACCCTTGTTTATTCCACGCACTGTCCTCTTTCTTAAAAATTAAGCAAAAAAAAGCAAAATAGTTATTTGTTAGTGAACATCCGCACATCCACTCATATTTTTATTAAATATTCTATTGTAAGTTCGAGTTTTACTTGTGGAAGTGTAGTTTATTTGAAGATCAGGAATAGGCCTTCCTTTCTCCTTAATTAAAAGTTTTTCCTCAAATGAGAGCGAGTTTTTTTTAAGATTTTGTACTTCATTAACTTCCATCATTAATAATAAACGGTACGCGTTGAAAACGATGCAGTCGCAACGAATGCAAGACGTAACTGGAGACGGCATTGCGTACCCCAAAGCGACCGTATAAGCGCATATAGCGAAGATAAACGCAGCCGTCCGATTCATAACTCCAAATAGGTACATCGAAAGAGTGCGCCGGAACATAGTTCGGTTCGCATAGCGTTCGCATATGCACTAGCGTCTGCGGGGTGGAAGGAAACTTTAATATCATCGTTATAAAAATATGTAAAAATAATGCACTGAATTACATGCGAATTTCTTTCTGTGTTTATCTTGGTGGTTGGGTGGACACGTGCCCTTGTGCCCTTTAGTACCAGCCGCCACTGGAAAAATTATTTTCAATCTTGGAGCTTCAACTCCACTACTTAAATGAATTTTACAGAGGTAACATACGTAGATCATCTTTTGATATGCACCCTTCTTAAAATGATAAACAATATACTACAATGTATTAATCATTTAAAAGTACCGGCAAGTTGTATAAAAATTCCATTCAATCAGTTGGAGTAACTGTTATCCTTCTAAAGCTTATTGTCTTGAAACGTCTATTCAGGTTATTCGGTTATTTACTTGTTCTTTGTTGTTATTAGGTAGCTTAAGCATTACATTACATTCACACCA
Organism: Protaetia brevitarsis; assembly: GCA_004143645.1. NCBI lineage: Eukaryota > Metazoa > Arthropoda > Insecta > Coleoptera > Scarabaeidae > Protaetia > Protaetia brevitarsis. Next base: position 1,378,699 of record RXPK01000069.1, on the reverse strand, counting down.
GGTAGTCACTGTGTTTGTCCTATACAAAAAAAAAACTATTACTAATAATACTGCTTTTCGTTTTCTTGAACATTACCAAATAGCACAAATAGTGGCAATTAAAACAGCGCTAGAAGCCCTTTAAAACGAGAGTATTAATTTCGACAATATCGGTTACGCTTATAATTCACGATACTAAAGTTTATAGTGATGCAGATAATCTTATATATAATCCTTGAACTTTTACCAACAAATGATTTATTGTTGACCCCACCAAGTGCAAACTCTAGCGATCACGTTCTGAATTTTAAAATCTTTTAAAATATTCTATTTGCTACTTTAGTTATGAAAGAAAGTCCCACTGCTACATAGCTACAGTATATAGTTTCCAAGATATTGTCGTCAAGTTAATGAGTTTGCTTGTGATTACGGCACGAAGTTTAGTATGGATCTGACTATTATATTTCGTATTAAACACACTTAAGTACTTACCTACTTCACCGTTTTTGGTAGCAAAATCAATTGTGACAAAATTAATTTTAAAATGCTTATTCTGTAGCATTTCTTCTCTTATCCAGTTGAGGTGGCTAGATACTTTGGTATACAGTGTATAGTTACTAGTAGCACACCTAACAGGTAATGTAGTTACGTATGCAACACTTGCAATACCTCGTAAAAAGTATTTCTTTTTGTCGGATTTAAAATACAGCCCTCCGCCAGAATTTCCCTTACAGATAGAGCTTTCTGAAACATTTATTGAATTATGTAGAATGTAACATCTATTTTTGGTTATTATATATACCGTTATTGTCGCTTCCAACGCAGAACTTATCATTACTGAAATATCGTAATTTAAAATCCTGAGGTAAATGTACACATGAATCTCTATTTCTGTATAGAACGGTGAGTTTTCTTAGTACCATGGGATCGCCAGCAGTATGCAGTTCCCAAACTGCAAACTTCATATATGTATATAGAAAGGTTAGGTGGCTATATATACAGGGCGAGTTTTTTATCTTGAGACAACGGATTATCTCTAAAACACTGCATCAAATCAAAAGAAAGATCTTAATAAGATTTGTTATAATGTAGGGGGCTCACTGAATGGCCGAACTCGAGTTCGGCACCATTCAGTGAGCCCCCTACATTATAACAAATCTTATTAAGATCTTCTTTGATTTGGATGCAGTGTTTTAAAGATATTCCGTTGTCTCAAGATAAACTCACCCAGTATATATGATCTAAATTTGATTTATTTTTATGCCAATTGCAGTTCAGTATTTCGCAGTTTATAAATAACTGTATTGAGGGAAAAAAAATAGATAAATAAGAAGCATTTGAATTTTGCGTTAAAGTGTTACATTATTGTCTAAAGGAAATACCGGAAACAGACTATTATTATAATCTGTTAATCATATAGTACGCACATGCACATTGTCAACTTTCCGATACTCCTCAACTTTATTTTCAGGTAAAGTGACGTTAGCCAGTTATAACAACAAGGCTGAAATACTGAAAACAATCTGAGCGTACGATCAAGTGACGGGGAGCATAAATAATCTTATTGTTAGTAAAAGACTTCGTTTGTCCATCGAGGAAACCAAAAGCTGGTCGTAAGGAACCATTCGCGGGTGACTGGTTGCTTACTTCTCGTACATTAAAGAAACCTAGAATCAGATCCAAGGATGTCGTCGTCTGATGAAGATATGTTACTGGCAATCTCCTAAAGACTTTGGAACGCTCTCCCACACTGAATCTGTTCACATTTCTTTTAGCATATTTTTTTCTAGCCATACGGACATGGATATTTCTCTATCTCCTACACAAACCTCACTTTAACATTTTCTTTAGTTTTGATAGTGATCGCGTATATTTAATTGTGTCATAAACGAAAAATTTGCGGAACACATTAAAATTTGACAAGTAGATTGTAAGCGACCAAACTGCGATTTGTTGCTTCTCGCAATAGTCGTAGTTGCCGCGGTGGATGAGCAATTTTGAGCAGTTTTAAATGTATCGGTCGCTTGTGGCATTGGTTGCTTGTCGTAAGCGATCCTCATTTTAGTTTCTCGGTGGACGAAGGCTTAGGCTGCGATGGAATGAAAACACGCAGCCTTAACTTACAAAAAATATCTTATAGCCTAACTGATATACTTTACTCTTCTTTATAATTCTAAATGACAGAGAGAATTGGAAGAGAAATATATGAACCGCAACCAAATATTTCGAACGTTGGATAAATCCGAGAGATTGCCAGCGGAAAAACACGGTATTGAAGGTGCGTCCAGTTCAATATTGACAGAAATTACCAAATACAAGAGATTATCATAATGTCGGATAGTCAAGCAGTCATTATAGCGATGTGTTCATAAGCAGATGGTCTGGAAGTGTTTAGGAAAATTTATACGAGCTAGGAAAATGGATAAGGTAAACCCTAATAGGGATTGAGGAAACATATGAGTGAAAGGAATGAAGCAACAGATAATTTTACAAAAAAGAAAACGGCTGGAGTGCCATTCTTAAGACGGGAACACTTTTGCAGGATAAGTATCAGTACAATAGTGGCACAACTAAGAAATGAAGTAGAACAGAAAAAAATCCAAGTATTGGGAAAATCTCAAAAACCCGAGGCAAGATAAAACTTCTTCTGTGATGTTATAACTAAAAGATATCGGCATATGGAACAGGAAACTGAAAGAACATCTGAATAGGCGTCGGAATAGCAAAAGAATCTGAATGTAAATTATGCGGAGAACAGGACGAAACACTTATCCATTTACTCTCAAACTGCGCAGCACCGTACAACTCAAGAGCACTACATCTGAGAGCATGTGAAATCGAAGAAGGAGATTCACCTAACTGAGGCTTACTCCCACCTTCCACTTTTGACAAAAAGATCAGACAACCAGCTGTAAAACCAGCAAGAATAGTGGCATAATCGATCTTTTATGACGCACTATATATTACCATCCCAACTACGTATATACATACCTCTCCTTCATTGTTGTCCGTAAAATCTGAGTCTTCGTATATTGAATTCCAGTCAATACAAATTGGGAGAACGGCAGATGTAAAATCAAATGCTTCATCTATCTCAATAATTCCGATATCGTTCCTGTAGGTGCGAGTTTTTTCTAGGTAGTTTGGGGGTACTAATGTTCTTTTAACCTGTATATAGAGAAAGATTGTAATGCTTGATTTACACCAGATTTTTTTTTAATTCTTCATACATTTGTATCTCTTGCAGAAATAGACTCATGTAGCAAGTGAAATTATATTTTTTTTTTAAACAGTGGCTTTTGATGTACAGAACCCGATAGATCGTATGTCCTCGTCGATAGCGCAGTGCTTATGAAATTTACGTACCATTTGAATATACATGCGTTTGCCTGATATATGCTTCTCGTGACGTGAAATTCTTGACGATTGGTTACTAAAATATAGGTTGGTGTTTGGGCTGTTTCCCATCGTCTATTGTATATCTATATTATATTATAACAATAATTAAAGAAGAACTATACTAAGATAATACCCCGAAACAAGACCAGCTTGAGTATTAACACAATCATGAAACTACTAATAATGTGCGTAGAAACAACGTTCCTTCAGCCGGGGGACATATTCTACAAAAAAGAACTTGGGATGGCCATGGGCTCACCTCTGTCCCCAATACTCAGCACCATATACATACATGGAACAATTTGAACAAACAGCAATACGAACACACCATCTCTAGCCAAGGCTGTGGCTCAGACGTCGACGACACCTTCGTCATGTGGTCAAATGGTATAAATACTCCATAGGAATATTTTACACATATCAACAACATAGAACCTTCAATAAAGTTCACCATGAAATTGAAACAAAAGACTGCCATGTCATTCTTACATGTTTTAGTCCAAAGAATGAGGGACGGAAACATAAAGACTAGGGTGTATAGAAAACCAACTTACACCGGGTAGTATCTACATCCACCAATCAAACCACCCACGGAACACCAAAAACTAGTGTCGTAAGTGCGCCTATACGATAAAGCAAAAATCATAAGCTCCATACCGATGCAAATAAAGAAATATTTAAACCATCGCACAATGCAGCCCATCGACTCCAAACTGCGAGAAAAATGGAATAAACCACATTTTCTTTTGCTTGCGCCGTTGTTAGATTCTTAAAGGGGATACTTGAGTGGACCTAACGATAAATTTTCAGGCACCTACTTCACAGTTTCATGATAGATACAGTAGTAATAAGTTCCGAACTTCTAATATTAGTGGAAGTATTGTGATCGTTGCGGCAAATTTACAAGTGTTTAATGCCAATATATCATATTTCTAAATAATTTTGTGACATACAGGTAAATTAATAAACATTTAAAGAGAATACGTTAAATTTTTTTCGAAATTTATTTTACATTGGCCTACAAAAAAAGTCCGCGGTTGTTTGCAATTTTTTTACATAAAATGAAGCCTAAAATGTCTACTTTCGATTACCAAAACCGCCCGAGCCACTTTTTTCCGATTTTTTGAGTTATTTCATTTTTTGCTACAGAACTATACCTACCTGTCTTCAATATTGGAAGTACAATGATTACCAAGCGAGAGTTGGTAGACATTATTCCCAAAGGTAGGAGGAAAACGCTACATTACTTACTAGAGTTCTTTAAAAATTATAATTTTATAACTTTTAAAATACATATTTTCTTTTAATCTATTGGCATTTTGAAAAACATTTTGTTGCGTATGATAGAACACACTTTCTTAGTATTACCTTTTTCACAATTAATTATTACCTTCTTTTCTTTTTTTTTTTTGGTATATATTACACTGCAATTGAGTTTTTACTGATTTTAGTGTATTTCAATCCGGTTTCCTAACTAGTTCGGAATTTTGCATATACACTGTCTTTTGTATTCGTAACATGTAGCTACTGATATAAAAAAAACATTTTTTTCTAAGTTAAGAACTGTTTGTTGTTTTTTTTCGCGAGCAAGTAAGCTGCCTTACAAACATGAATTGCCTAAACTAAAAACAGCTTTAGATCAAGGCCGACTAGACTACGTGGAGCGAGAGTAGATTGGGCGTTGGAGTGCCCCACGAAATATTTTAGTGGCGTTCAGGAGTCCAGATCAGGACTCAGTACTATACTTGAACCGCCGAACAGATGCACTAGCAGCAATGGATAGACATTGCGTCATCAACTCGTCATATTCCAAATAACGTTTATTTATTTATTTATTTATTTATCGTCATGGATTCACATATTGGAATATAGACATTATTATAGGATAATACAAATTAAAAATTAAAAAAAAATAAAACACTATAACAAACGACAAATACAAGACAAAACAATACAAAATAATGGCGCTTGTACTTGTGGACAAGCTAATCAAATGAAGAATTCGCCAAGGGTGCAGTGGCATCTCTCAAGTAAATAATACTTTAGTTTTCGTTTAAAAGCACAGACGTTGCTACTTCATTTAATGGAGGTACGCAAATAATTATATATAATAATAATAATAATAATAATAATAATTAGTCCAATTAGACACCAAAGTGTATAGGACAAGTCACAAAACTAAAATATTAACAACACATTACATACATGTTCGAATGAAGTAGCTCATCGTTTAAGTAATGTTAAAAATTCCTCCACGGAGTAGATGCTGTCCTGAACCAGCATAGAACGTACTCGCAATTTGAAGTGCTTTATATTAGTGATTGTGGATATGTCATTAGGAAGCAAGTTATATAATTTTATTCCTACGGATATAGGGGTTCTTTTTGTAATATTTAATTTATTCAGAGGTACACTAAATTTGTTTTTGTTTCTTGTATTATATGAATGCCCATCGCCATTCTTTGCGAGATCAGCCTTATTCCGAAAGACGTGCAACAAGACCTCCAAAATATAAACGCTAGGCAAGGGTAAGATATTTAATTCTTTAAAATGCGGTCGACATGAATCGGTGGATTTAATATTTACTATACATCGAATAATCCTTTTCTGTGCCAAAAATACCCCATTCGCAGCGGCCGACGAACGCCAGAAGATTACCCCATAGCAAAGTCTACTGTGAACTTGGCCATAATAAAAGTTAAGTAAATGTTTTTGATCTATCATGTTTTTTAAATATCTTATTTGGTAGCAGTTGACAAAGTTTACAATATCATTCATAAATATTATGAAAAGTATAGGCCCCAAAATTGAACCCTGAGGCACACCCAGGGGCATCGGGAGGCCTGCAGAAACAGCGCTTCCAGCAATATTACAATTACTTTTGTAAAATATCTTTACATACTGAACTCTATCGGACAAGTAAGATGAAAACCAGTCGCTACAATGCCGCGGATACCATAAATGTTCTAATTTATCTCTAAAATGCCGTGATCAACGCAATCAAACGCTCGTGATAAGTCACAAAAGATTCCTGCTGGGTATTCCCCGTTGTCCAAGTATTCGACGACACTATTTATAAAGGAGCTCACCGCAGTCATAGTCGAACAACCGCTCTGAAAACCGTGCTGTCTATCTGTAATAATACTATTCCTGTGTAGATGTTTTGCAAGTCTATTCAACATCGCATATTCAAAAGATTTTAGAAAAACCGGAAGTCAGTGAGATCGGACGATAATTCGAAATATCGGCAGAAGAGCCCTTCTTGTGTACAGGAAAAACCGAAGAGACTTTTAAAATATCTGGAAAAATACCACTCCCAAGTGACAAATTGACAAGTTGCGTAAGTGGTTTAACAAGAACTGGACCAATCCTTACAATCAAATTAAAAGGAATCTGATCAGGACCAGCACTCCTCTTTTTTTTTAATTTGATTAATTACATCTAAAATTTCAAGCTCGTTAAATGGTAGTGCGCACATACTGTTCGAAACTTTTTTAGTTTCAGGGATAGCTGATAGAATACAGTGCCCTACCCCAGAACTTATTCTCTTGGGTTCACTAATGAAGAACTCATTAAACGATGTTGCAACATCCACAGGATCCACCACTAAAGTGTCATCATTCATTTTTAAACTAATATTACTATTTCTTTTAGATGTTTCCTTATTCGAAGTTGACATTATGGACCACGCTGTTTTATTTGGATTTTTAGAATTTGCAATTTGTTCATTATAATAATTTTTCTTTGTATGTTTAATTAGGTTTGCATGGGACTTTTTGGCAGTTTTATAATACTCCGCCAAATGTGGATGTCTTAATTGTAATTTATATAAATTCCGTAAATTTTGACTTGATAATCGGACCTCGTTATTTACCCATCTACCCCGTGAAGCAATCGCACCCGTCGTTACAAGCCTTTCGGGAAAGTGCATAGAAAAATAGAAAACTACAGTCTCATGAAAATAAGTAAAAGCTTCATTTATATTATTGAACGAATTAAAAATTGGCCATGTCTGTTGTTGAAGAGATCTCTCAAACATCTGAAGTGACCGTTCATTAAAGATACGAGTATACTTTTTAGCCGAAGCATCAGAATTTTTAAATTCCAAACAAGTTAGATTTCAAGGTAAGATAATCGTGATCTGATGCTATACAAGAGAGGACAGTAGTTTGCGCATCCGGATAATTTACAAATATATTGTCCAGGACAGCATCACCCCGCATAGGATCGCTCACAAGAGCGTTCATGTTAAACGTATGCAACACATCTAACAAACAACGACAATTACAATCTAAACATTCAAAATGGACATTAAAGTCTCCTGTCAGTATTATTTTACGTTTTTTTTTTTTATAGATAAAATTTAACAGATTCGACAAAACATCAAGAAATGTATTAAAATTTCCATTTGGGGATCTATAACAATTTATTATAACCAATTCCATATCATCTATTTTACATGAGATACCACACACCTCTATATCAATTTCATGACAATATTTATCTAAATTTATTGAAGTAAACTGAATATCAGACTTGATCCATATGGCTACTCCGCCATGTATATGTATCTTCCTATAGAAGTATGTGGCTAGGATATAATCGTCAAAACTAAAACTATTATAATTAAATTGATTTGCCCAGGTTTCAGTAATACATATAAATTTAAGACCATCAAAATCGCACTCAATTTGAGAAACTTTAGCATTTGTCAGACCCTGAATATTAACATACAAAAGATCAACTAATTCAGTTTTGTCGAAGAGGTACGATTTAACGAATTTGGGTGGTCACTTACATTGTTTTCCAAATTACGACTTACTGTCCCTATTCCTCGTTGTTCCATTCTCTCACTATGTTTCCGAAGGAACGTAGAAACCCTCATATTCACTCCTGCATGCATTTTTCACAGGCTTTTTATTATCCAGATTTTTATTTTCGTTGTCATACACGTCGCGAACATAACACTCAGGAACAATCTCAATTAAATTACCGACAGTATTAAATTTTCTCCTACTAGCAGAAGCTACTATGGATGCTATCACTGTATAAAGTTTTTGTCTGCCACTATCATTAATATGCAAACCGTGTTTAGTAAAATGTTTCCTAGATATAATGGCGTTTATATCAACGTAGTAGAACTGCGAAGTACTATAAAATATATTATACATTTTTAGATTTATGTTGTGAATGAATTTATTTAAAATATGCCGACCGAACCAGAAAGGCGCCGCGCACAGAATTACATTTGTTTTCTGTAATGCTTGACGAACTTCCGAAAGAAAATTAATGTCTAAGTTCTTTCCGCTAATAGCATTATTACTCCCTCCAATTATCACTACATAGTCCTTTTCACTAAAGCCACTCGTCAGCGAAACCACATCCGGCAATATTTTTTCAATCGGTGCATTTGGTTTGAAAATACATGATATATCGAAGTCAACTGCTTTGTTGCTCAATATTAGACCACCTTGTCTCGCCTGACAGTCACCAAGGATTAAAATTTTTGGTTTTAAAGGTTTTTTGTTTTTTCCAATATTGTTATAATCTTTAATTACATCTTCCTCATTGAGATTAGTTTTATCTTGGGAGCACTGAATTGATTTTCTCGATGCGTGAAGTTTTTTTCGCAGTTTTGTGTTATGTACAAGTACTTGATTCAGCCTGGATTTTAATTGTGAGATAATATTAATATACTTTAAACTATTTTTCTTTCTTAATCGATGCGTGTCGTTTTTTTCCGCTTATTACGGTTGTAAAACTATCGTCATTACTGGATGATGAATTTAAAATCGAGTCACTGCTATTATTTAAATACTTGTACGGAACAAACTTCGTATTTAATTTATTCATAAGGCGTTCTTGAAGTACACATTTCTTTCCTTGTTGCGACAGACTTTCCTTTTTTAGAAGTTTTCTTAGTTGTGTGACGTTCAGTTTCTTAATGTCTAGGTTTTGTTGCTGCATATTGTAAAGTGTAGGTATATAGCGAATAATTTATTTCTTCAAAATTTTCATTCTATTATTACCACTAGCACAATTTTTATATCAGATGATAGAGAAAGTTAAAATTTAGTTCAACAAAGTTGAATTTAATTGTGGTCGTATAAACACCAAAAAAAGACACTTTTGATGCAGCCGAAAACACCACGTTCACCACGCTCGCAGCGCCACACACCGTTTACCATTGGTCGATCGACGAGCCCGCTTACATTACGCAAAATTCAGTTATTGTGTATGTCATATGTCATTGTTACTGTTCTGCTTTGGTTATTGTTCTTATCTATCCATCGTATAATATTATTTCGTTCTAATATTTTATAAATTAGTCTTTATAAAAGCTCTTTCGTACATCATCCTTGTTAAATACGTAAGTAAATTGGCGAAATAGTGTTTTTTTTTTTTCTTTTATAGGTTATATTTATTGTAGAGAAGTCGTTTATTTCTGCGGTATCTTCTGCTTTTCAATATGGAAAATTCACCTCCTAAGAAAAGGGTTGTAAAACAGTTTCGGTGAAGAATAAAGAGAGAGTTTTAAATATATTTAAGACCTGTCAAGAGCAGCCAGGTACTTCGAAAGTAACAAATATTGAATGACAGCAAAAGCAGCAGGTATGCACATAAAATCTGTCCACCTGGCAGAGAAATCTTGGAAGCTTTAACTATGCTCACTGAAAACGCAGAATAGTCATTCAATTACCCATTCAGCTATCTTGCTAAAATTCAGAAAAGATAAACTTTAATGGTGTTCTTTTTTGACAAGTATTGGAGAACGTACAGTGTTTATAATAATAATAATAATAATAATAATAATAATAATAATAATAAACTTTTATTCATAGACTAAGGTTTAAATAGGTCAAACAGGAAAAGTGGAAGGGGAATACAAAATAGAAAATACAAATAAACAATGTAGTACATGAGATTACAAAAGAAAATCGAAATGAATATACAAAAGAACTAAAGTAAAAATTGAAATGACAGAAATTAAAATAAATATAGTTCAAAAACAGTAATCCAAGTACTCATTAATTGAATAAAAACACTTAGTTAACAACCAAGTTTTTAAGGTTTCTTAAATTTATTTGTATTATATTCTTCCAACTATCAGGAAGGTGGTTGTAAATTTTATTCCAATGATATCAATACAATCAGCTGTTAATTTTAAATTGTGCTTCATTAAGTGCAGTTTGGGGTCTCTATACTGTAAGAATGCTGTGGATTATTAGCAACTAAAATTTGATGTTTATGTTTATGAATGTAAATACGGCTTCTAAAAATATACAATTCAACATAAAGATGATGAAAATGATTTCTACAGGATGTTAATTGATTAATGCCGGCAATACATCTTACTGCTGCTTTCTGTAATGAAAACTCATTGGCTGACGAGCTGGAGCCCCAAAGAAGAATTCCATATAGCAGTTGTGACTGGAATTCAGCGAAATATATAATTTTAGGGAATTAGACTACTGATTGTTTAAGTTGCCTTAGCTTAGAATTAGGTATTTAATTTAGAAACTAAAGACTCGCAGTGGTCCTTCCACTTTAGTGAAGAAGCCAAAGTAACGCCCAACAACTTAGCAGAATGAGATTGCGCAATAGTATTATTAGAGACCTGTAAACTGGAATAAGAACCGATTTCTTCTGGATGGTATGAAACAAAATGTATTTTTGTTTTATTAAAATTTAAGGACAAACCATTCGCACAGCACCAGTTATACATTCGATTCAACATATTGCTAGCGAGATTCTCAACATCTTGCTCGTTACAAGCACTGAAAATGGTTGCATTCATCGGCATAACATACCATATTGTAATCTACTAGAAAATCAACAATGTCGTTAATAAATAATGAAAATAATGTCGGCCTAGAACGGAACCCTGCACTACGCCAATATTGCTCGGTAAAAGAAGAGGATCGAAATTTTGTATTTTGTATTGAATTTACAACTTCGATTTCAACAAACTGAACTCTGTCAGCGAGATACGAAATTATCCAGTCAGCAGCATTACCCCGAAAACCCAAAGAATTCAGCTTATTAAGTAATAAACTGTGCTGAACACAATCAAAAGCTTTAGTAAGATCGCAAAGAATTCCTACCGGGCAAAGCCTAGCTTCTATATCACGAAGTATGCTGGCGTGTATATCCAACAAGGCAGTGATTGTTGATTTTCCACGTCTAAAGCCATGCTGTGATGTAGACAAAATATCAAATTTATTTATGAAACTTTCAAGCCGATTAAGCATAGCGTATTCAAAAGCTTCGAAAAACATGAAGAAAGTGCAATAGGCCTATAGTTCGATATATTGTGATGACCTTTTTTGTGGATTGGTTTTAATTAATGTGGTCTTAACAGGAACTCGGATTACCAAGTGTAAAGTGGGAGAGATTACAGATTAGGGGAAGGGAGCTGATAGTGGGTGCACCTAACACTAAATTCAGAACTGTATCTGTTTCAGATCTGAATCTGGACGTGATGCCGATCATGGGAACTATGTACGGGAGCATGACGCAGCCAGACTTAAAGTGACGATAGATGGAGAGGTACTAGAGACGATTATTGCGTCTCTGTACCTACCCATCGACTCACCGAAGGACTACCAGATCTAATATGGAGACCCTAGTGGCGTTACCAGCAAGAATAAGCTGGAGCTAATTGTTGGAGCTGATACCAATGCTCATCATGTGACATGGGGTAGCAGGGACAATAACTCAAGAGGTAAGTCTCTATTTGACTATTTGTGTACTACTGAACTTGACTGTCTGAACCGTGGCGACAAACCGACGTTTAGAACATCGAGGGGGGAGTCACTGATTGATATAACTCTCTGCACTCTAAGGGTGCGGGAAAACATCAGGAATTGGCACGTATCGGACGATCCATCTCTGTCTGATCATGCGTACATATCCTATGAAATTTCTAATTATGCAACGGAGCTAAAAACGTACAGGGATCCAGAAGGACTAATTGGGAGTCTACAGGGAGATCTCTCTGCAGCAGCCCGTAACTATCTGTAAGGATCAGAATAATGAGGAACTAGAGTTGGCCCTTGTATGGTTGCAAGGGACCATTCTCTCGTGCTACGAAATACTGTCCACTAAGGGAGCGTCGCTCGCCAAGACAGGCTGCTTGGTGGAGTAAAGAGTTGAACACTCTCAGAAGAGAAACACGCCAGTTATTTAACAGGGCGAAAAAACGGGAAACTGGGAAGCTTATAAGGCTAAACTAGGTACCTATAACAAAAAAATTAAAGAATCGAAGAAGAAGGCCTGGAGGAATTCTGGAGGACATAGAAGGTGTCCCTGACATGGTCAGAATTCACAGGATTCTGAAGAAGGACTCTTCTAACACGCTGAGGTCCATTCAGCTGCCGGACGGGAGGTTCACAACCACTGCGGAGGAGACCTTGAGTACTTCTCAGCGTGCACTTTCCGGCTCGGACAGGGTGGACTTTGGTAAAACAGACCAATCAGACGCAGTGAGGAGGGCGTCTAAGGAAGATTGGAAGAAATCAAACGATTTTTTTCAACCTCATCTTGTTCGTTGGGCAGTTGAGTCGTTTGAACCGTATAATCACCGGACCAGATGGTGTGTTCCCAAGATTGCTACAGGAGGCAATTGGAGACATCATGGGCCCCTCTTGGAGATATTTAGAGCTAGCCATGCGTTGGCTACATTCCCAAGGCTTGGAGAGATACTAGAGTTGTGTTCATTCCGAAACCTGGGAAGGCACATACTATCATCCGAAATCATTCAGACCAATTAGTCTCACATCTTTTATGCTGAGACTATGGAAAAAATTATACACCTAAACATTACAGAAGAGTACTGCGAGATATCCTCTGCATCCTCTGCAATGGGCATACCAAAGGGGCAATCTGGGAGGCTGCCTACATAGTTTGGTGGAAGGACTCGAAAGGAGCCTACATCAAAAGGAAGTTGCCCTTGCAGCATTTTTAGACATAGAGGGCGCCTTTGATAAACACATCAACGCCCTCGATTAACCGATCACTAATGGAACGGACATTGACCACACGACTAGCAGATGGGTTGACAGCATGCTAAGAAGCAGAGTGGTCTATGCCAATATGCTAGATAAAAATATCGCCATGAGGACCACTAGAGGGTGTCTCAGGGAGTACTGTCACCACTGATGTGGAGCTTGGTCGTGGATGATCTCGTTAGATCATTAAACGACAAAGAATATGGACGCAGGGGTACGCTGATGACATTGTCATCGTAGCTAGGGGGAAGTTCCCAGGCGTGGTGGCGGCATCATGCGTAATGCACTGCGAATGGTGGAGAATGGTGCCTTTCACAAGGACTCACAGTTAATCCACAAAAAACAAAGTGGTTGCCTTTACAACAATGAGAAAACTCAATGATCTAGGCGGCATTAGACTGTTTGGGCAGGAGTTACAATTAACCAAGGAAGTAAAGTATCTGGGTGTTACCCTTGATGCAAAACTGAGCTGGAAAAAATCACTTAGTTAACACAACGACCAGGGCCACGCAACTATTCTGGCGCTGCAGGAGAGTTGCTGGCAAAACTGGGGATTAAAGCGAAGGTGATCCATTGGCTATATACTGCGTGATAAGACCAGCGATAACATACGGGGCAGTAGTCTTGGTGGAGGAGGACAGAAGTGTCCTCCGCAGCGAAGCTGCTAACCGCTGTCCAGAGACAGGCATTGCTGGTATCACTGGTGCAACTAACAGTACAGGGACCGCCTCTTTTGGAGACCATTGTGAGACTCCCCCCGCTGTAACTTTATGTGAGAGCGGAGGCAATGAATGCGATCCTTAGACTGAAAGCCAACAACCTGTGGCATCCAACTTCAGGGTGGGAGGACACACTTATACTACGGGCACGCTGCTGGACGGCATTGCTACAATGCCCACGGACAGCATGCCACCCGAAATTATCTTCACTGAAAAGGTGAAAATCTCCATACCGAACAGAGACCAGGCACGTAGTGAGATCATTGCTGACGAAAACTGGTACACGGATGGATTCAAATCCAGCCAGGGGACAGGAGCCGGTATTTGTGGGCCCAGTCCTAATCAAAGGATATTCATAAGCCTGGGGAAACATACAACGGTCTTCCAGGCAGAGGTATTCGCCCTTGCAGCCTGTGCAGAAATGATTGCAAAAGGGGGCTACATGAGGAGGAAATTAATATAATGACTGACAGCCAGGCTGTCATTAAGGCAGTCTCAAACCCTGTAACTAGGTCAAAACTAGTTAGGGACTGCAAACGATCCCTCAATGCACTGGCACGAGACAACACGGTGTCTCTGATTTGGGTGCCGGGACATGAGGATATAAAGGGCAACGTAATCGCCGATGAACTAGCCAAGGAGGGCTCTAAGAGACATTCATGGGTCAGAGCCGTATGTGGGATTACCAAGGATCCGCAAGAAGGGAGATCTGGACCTGGTTAGATAAAAGAAAGTACAAAGAAATGGAGGTCGACTGAAGGCCAACTCATACCAAAACGCTGATAGGGATGGGGATGGCAGTTTTCTCTGATAACCTACTCAAGCGCAGTAAGAAAGAAGTTAAAACCATTATGGTTGGTAACTGGACACTGCCTTCTGAAAAAGCATCTATACAACACAGGCGTGTAAGCGAACCGTGGTGTAGAAGATGCGAACTTAGGAGGGAAACGAGCTTACAATGTAATCTGCACATGTGAGGAACTGAAGGTACTCAGGCAGAAATATTTCGGGAGAGATCTACTGGAGCCTCGAAGGTCTCAAGTTTCCACTGGACAAGATACTGGGCTTTATAGAGAACACCAGCTGCTCGAGTGGGAATATAAGAGAATCAATAGGGATGGTACAATGAGCACCAAGCTCAAGTGCCGGACATCAAGTGCCCACCCTAACTTGAATGAATGAATGAATGAATGAATGTGGTCTTTAGAGATTTAGGAAAAAGACCCTTATCAAAAGATTCATTAATTAAGTGGGTTACTGGAGTTACCAGTTCATGCTTAAATTGTTTTAAGATAATTGCGGGAATGCCGTCTGGGCCGGATGTAAATTTATTTTTATTTTATCGAAAATAGTAAGCATTTCAGATTCAGTATAGGGAAGTAAGTACATTGTATGAGAATTCCATCTGATATGGTTTTTAGATATTACAGTATTAGGAACGGAGTAAGATGTTGAGATTGGGATTTTGGTGGAAGAATTATTGAAGGTGTCTGCAGCAGTAATTGGAGAATTTATAAGGTTATTGTTCACTGTAATAGGTGTTTCTGTATTGCACTGAGTGGTATTAGATTTATTTTGTAAATGTTTCAATATATTCCAGGTGGTGCGCGATTGGTTGTTTGATATTAAAATTTGCGTATCATAAAAGTTTTGCTTAGTGGATTTGATCAATTGCTCATGTTGGTTTTACGTTGCTTATAAAGGGTTGCAGAATTGGGTAAGACTTTTGTTAAAATAAAAGATCTTTAAGCAATATGCTGATCTTCTTACCTCATTATTTACCCAACTTTTATGATTGTTGGTAATGCAACATTACTGAAGCTGAAGAGGTATCAAAATAATAATAAAATTTTGAAAAAAGTTATGAATTTATCGTTGAGATTATCTCTCGTATAAACATCGTTCCAGGACTCATTAAGTAAAGAATTATAGAAAAGGCGTTTGTTAGATAAATTGTAGATTCTACGATATTCATAATATTTATGATTAGTTGAATAATTGACTATTTCAGAAAGAAGTAAAATTAATCTATTGATCAGAGAAGCAAATATTCAATTTATTTCGACAGTTCAAATGGTTCGGTGAATATATTTATCAATAGTTGAGGTGGTTGTAGATGTAATCTAGTATGGCTGAAAACCCTTTGAGTAGAGGCCAAAGGAATCCAATGCATTAATAAGTTCTTGTATTTAATATCCCTGGAAGTAAAATCAATATTAAAATCACCTGCCAAAATAATATATAATTTGGTGAGAAGTATTTTTCTAAAACTAGAGTTAAGTTCAGCAGAAATATGTCAAATTCACCACTAGGTGACCTATACAAAGAAATGATAAGGATATTATAGAATTAATTTTATTTTCATAGACATAATTCTATATCCTTTTCCACACAGTATCACATCGATATGGAGGATAAATGCAGTTACTTTGGCACCAAATAGCACAACCACCTCTGATGTAGGAGGTTCTGCAGATAGCTAGTAGCTAATTTATAGTTGTTAATTTGGAAATGATTGATTTCGTCTTTATTAGCCATGTTTCAGTTAGACAAACAATCAGAGGTGATGTGTATCTAGAGTATTTCTAAGTCATTAAGTTTATTTATAATACCTTGACAATTTAGTAGAGTAGTAAGCAGTGGTATATAGTACGTGGATCAGTTGCAGCGATTTGTTCTGATGAATTAAGTTAAGTTGGTTTTCGCTGGAGCACGAAAGAAAAACGATTTATACCAGTGTCTTGGGCCACATATCGGGATTTAACATGATGTTCGCATGATCAACCGGAACCGAAACCTTAAAGGATGAATATTCTTCTGGGTGTTTCGACTGTAGTTTTCTATTTTCGCCCCGCAAATTTTCTTTATTTTGAGATAATCCGCCAACGTATTATAGAAAGTCGGGATTAATCGGAAAACGTGAAAGTGCATATATCTTGAAAGGCCTTTATAGTGGATTTATTTTGGGCCGTACCACCTATATAACATTATTTTTCCGGTTGTTAGTTTTTTTTCGAGAAATCATTTTATCCGCCGACGGTTTAGTTTTTTTGTAGCATCCGATATAATGTATTTTTCTCCTTCTTTTTCTTCTGGTCTTAGTTTGTTTTTTGTGTGAGGATACCTTGTCTGCATAGCTGACCTTCGTCCATGTTTATTATTATTGTCATTATTCTCTCTTTCTTATCAGAATGTAAAACAGGGTTTACATCGTGTGAAGATAATAACTTAATAAGTTCAATATTTGATTCCTTGATAATTTGCATTTCGTTTCTGAGAGAGATGATCTCATCTTGAAGCGACGCCGTTTCTTTCTGAACAATATCACTTACAATTTCCTTGAATTCTTGACTTTTTAAGAAGTTTATGACAGGATCATCACTACGTTCACTTTTTTCGCTTGATCGAAGCCCAGGAGGCATTTTAATGAATTTAATATACGATTAATATCGATAATATGAGAAGCGTTCTCCGGATACAAGTTTGCGCGCGGAGACATGTACTATGTACTATGTAATATCTTGAAAGAGTATGAAACCCATCACAAATTCCAGCCACCAAAAAAATACCACATAAAAAAGCCTGTGTTAGATAATGTTAGATGAGGAACGAAAAATCCTATCCGAAGAATTGTCTATTCTTTCTTTTTTAAAAACGAACCTCCAACTGTCAAGAAAGTCCCTTGCGGTAATAAATAAAAATGAGTACCTTCCTGATTATTCTCGTGTTGACCTCCGTCTAGTCCAAACATATTTTCCGTTCTGGACTATATTATTCTGTTGTGGTATTTTCGTATCATCTTTTAATATCCAGGGCACATTTATATGTTTCTGAAGTTGGCTAACTAACAGGTCTCTCGACAATTGTATTCTCGACAAATATTCCTATCGGAATTTATTTTTGTTTTTTGACAAAGGTTATTCATTAACCTGTATACCTATTTTACCTGTTTGGCTATTTAATACATCTTATATTATATTCCGCAACAGCTGTTAGCACGAGTTTAGTTGTACATTGGGTTCTCTGGTAAACAAGTTTTTGTCAGCCGGCGTTTTTATCGTGCAGTATTTCTTAATACTTGCACGGAATATATTGATATTGATATTTTATTTATACATCTGCGTTTTAAACACTTCTGTTTATTTAAATCGCATTTTACCAGAGATTTTATTTTTACCTGCGTGTTTGTTTGTCAACAACTAAGTCCGTGTTATTATACAATTTTTGCCTGTGATATTTATTGTTATTTCTTTGTCCATTTTATTCTAATTTTATTTTTGATTTTAAACGGCCTTTGCTATTTTTCGCTGCGATTCTTTCTGTGATATTTTGACCGGGTGTGGGACCTTTACATCCCACTACCGGTCCTTGTTTATTTCTCCACGGTTGGGTTGCGGGTCGCGACGCTTGTTCGCTTGTCGCCGACCTTGTTTTAGTACCTGTATTGTACACATATTTATTGACTCTGTTTTTCCGCACTTAAGAGGCAGTTATGTCGCTCACTTGTAGAACTCCGCCAACTACAAAAAATGTGAGCACTGTCTTGGCTCAAGATGACCGCATGGTGGACACACCTATACCCCAGCGGTTACCCTCTACCGGGGAAAATTTCATAACCCCGACGCCGTCTGATAATTTTACATCTTTCAAGTTTGAGAGTATGTCAAATGACGACATCAAGAAATTGATTGATAACCTTCGCAACATACTCCACAGACGGAATCAGTCTGTAGTTGGGGATTGGCAGGACGTAGCCTTAAAAGGGGCTATTGATAAAATCCCTCCCCCTAATTTTGGGGATTCTGATTCGTCCCCGGCTTCCACCGCATCACTGGTGGAGGCAGTCATGGTCGACATTCATCCCCCTCCTACTAATAAAAAGAGGCGTGCCGATTTCACGGGCTGCAATACTGTCCGATTGATTACCGCCGAGACATACCAAAGACAATTTCTGCAAATTCTGCTCAGGTCGATGGGGCTCTTATCCCCAATACTCCCAAGAGGAGGAAAAACAATAAAACATAGCAAGGTTAATCTTGACGCGATCGAGGTGGTGGCAAGTCAGCGACCTCTCACTATGACAAAGGCTCCCCTTTATGATAGGGAGTCGAACCAATCAGGGTCCACACTCGTCCCAAGCCCCAGCGACAGATTGGGCAATCGCAGTGGTGATATTCCCGCGTCTG
Source organism: Protaetia brevitarsis (assembly GCA_004143645.1). Taxonomy (NCBI): domain Eukaryota; kingdom Metazoa; phylum Arthropoda; class Insecta; order Coleoptera; family Scarabaeidae; genus Protaetia; species Protaetia brevitarsis. Next base: position 1,359,406 of record RXPK01000069.1, on the reverse strand, counting down.
GCGGTGAAAAAATCCCTCCCATCGTCATGAGGGACAAATCTCGATGGCCCGCGGCATTACAACTCATTGATAGGGCGGGCCACCGATTCGGAAAGGCCCAGAACATCCCTGATGGAATCAGGTTATATCCTGTGGGGGAGAGTGACTATCGGGGAATTACTAAGCTCTTTTCTACCAACGATATTCCCTATCACACGTATCAGCTCCCCTCGGAGAAGCTGCTAAAGGTAGTCTTGAGGGGGATTCCGCAGGAGCTCTCCGAGGAGGATGTTTGTCACGATTTAAAGAAACAGGGTTTCAACCCTGAAGGGGTCGTCCGAATGCGGCGGTTTAATTCGGGCCGCCCGATGCCGATGGTCATCGTTAAAATCTCTAGAGACCAGAGCAAAATTTATGAAATCACCAAAGTGTATGATATTGACGTTACAGTCGAGCCACTCAAATCGAGCCATGGGGGGCAATGTTTTCGCTGTCTTCGCTTCGGGCATGCACAGAGCAGGTGCACAGCCCCGGAGCGATGCGTGAAATGTGGCCAGGGCCACAGGGCCAGAGAGTGCCGCAAAGCCCCTGATGCACCGCCTACCTGTGCGAACTGTGAAGGGGAGCACCCCGCTAACTATCGGGGGTGCCAGAAATTCCCCAAAATCAGAACAGTTCCTTTAAGATATGACAAGCCGGACCGGGTCCTACTCCTGACCCTAAAATCAAACAGGACTTGTCCTTTGCCCATGTCGCTTCTAAGGCTCCCAAATCACAGCCAATGTCATCTGGCGCTAAGACCCCTGTTAGCACGCGGGGTGTTCGTGGGCGGGGGAATGTCTACAAACCCGCCGCCCCGCTCCGGAAAGAGTACTCCTGGAGCCAAGGTTTCCGGAGCGGGGTCAAATAGGCTGCCTGGGGGCGTTGACATCGTTTCGATGCTCGACGCCCTCCAGTCCTTAGCAGCTTCTCTCAATTCGGCGGTTAATCAGCTAAAGGTTATTCTTCCGATGGCCCCCGTTCATGGATAGCGCCCCTACGTGTCGGGATCTGAAAATCATGTCGTGGAATGCGCATGGGTTAAAGGAAAAAAGGGCGAGATTTCTGAGGCACTCACCAGATATGGTGTCGACGTCCTCCTCCTTGGGGAGACCTGGTTGAGGCCCTCCGACAGTCTAATTCTAAAGAACTATCGTGTTTATCGATCCGATAGGACGGGGGGCAGTGGCGGCGGTACCGCAATTGCGGTCCGCCATGCGTTGCGCCACAGTCTGGTCCCGCCCGTTGACTTGCTCTCTCTTGAGACGACGGCCGTCCTTCTTGAGCTGACTGACATGGTCATCAAAGTCGTCGCTATCTATGCCCCTCCCTCGAGGGCTTTTTGTTCCGGCGATTATCGAGCTCTCTTTGAGTCGTCTGTTCCGGTCGTGGTTGCGGGGGACCTCAACGCCAAGCACACTAGCTGGGGTTGTAGGTCCACCAACAAGTTCGGCAAACATCTCCTCGAGCTTATCGAGACTGATAACTTAGTTATCCATCCGCCTGATGGTCCCACTTATTTTCGAGGCGGAGCACGACCGGACATGCTCGACTATGCACTGAGCAAGTCCTTGGCTTGCTCACTCCATGTCGAGAGCATAGCAGATCTCTCGTCGGATCATAACCCTATCTTTTTTTTGTGGGGGCGGGGCCAATTATGGACGAGTCGTTCCTCAGGAGGACCGTTGATTGGGCAAGGTTCGCTGTCGGGGTTGCCGAGACTCAGGGCTTGGCTTTTGCCTCCCCATGCACCGCCAGGGGTTGGACGCGGCCGCAAGAACTCTATCTGAGGCCATTACATCGTCGATCGAGAGCGCATCCACTTTCGCGCCCAGACGGGGAGCGTTGGCTGCCCCAAGAAATTAAAAATCTTATACGGGATAAGCGTGCTGCAGTCAAGCGCGCGAGAGAAACACCCTTATATCCCGCTCATAGGGCCCTGGCGAATCTTTTATTCAAAAAAGTCTAAGACCGAGATTGCTCGGTTTTCTAATGAGCAGTGGCAGTCCCGCCTTGCCTCGATGTCGGCTGGCGACAAGTCCCTCTGGCGGGTGACCAAGTATTTAAGACGAGGGAGAGCGCAGTCCGGCGCTCCACAACTTCACGGATCTTGTGGCTTGGTGGCGGACGACGCCCGTTTGTCAGAGGCGCACGCTGACCACCTCGAAACGATATGGCGGCGCCCCGGAGGTCGACTCCTTAGATGAGGAGGACGCCGACGTGGCGTCCACTTTGGCCGCGCTAAATCTAGATGGGGGAAAGTCAACATTACCCCCCACGAACGTGGAAGAGGTGGCGGCGATCATAGAGAAACTTTCGCTTAGTAAAGCTCCGGGGTCCGACGGAATCACGAACCGCGCCCTTAGGCAACTCCCCCCTCCCGCCGTTTCGGCGCTCACTAGGGTGATTAATGCTATTCTAGCCCTGACATATTTTCCAAAGATCTGGAAGCACGCCTTCGTCATAGCCATCCCGAAACTCGGGAAGGACCACCTGTTCCCGCAAAACTATCGCCCAATAAGTCTCCTCTCCTCTCTGTCTAAGGTGGCAGAGACTGTCATCCTCTCACGCCTGCGCGACGAGATGAGCGATACCAACCCTCTCCCTGACGAACAGTTCGGCTTCAGGGCGGGGTTATCTACTGATTATCAATTACTCCGGCTAAACTGAACCAGTCAGGGACAGTTTCAAGAGGAGGGAGACCACAATTGCAGTCTTTCTTGACTTCGAAAGGGCATTTGATTCGGTTTAGCATGACGGTGTGTTGTGTAAAATGGCTAGAATTGGTATAAGCCCCAGCATGACCAAACTTATCGGATCATACTTGGCTGGGCCCTCTTTCTCTGTGAGGGTCGGGTTGACGCTTTCTTCTGTTCGCCCGATCTGAGCTGGGGTGCCTCAGGGCTCTCTGTTGGGCCCCGAGTTATTCATCATCTACACCAGTGACATCCCTAAACATCCGGCAGTCTAACTTGCCATGTACGCCGATGACACGGCTGTCTACGCCGCCGGCAAGAACGAAAATATGCTGATCCGTCGAGTGCAGTCTGCGTTCAATGATATTGTAGCATGGGCCGATACTTGAAAGTTAAGGGTAAATCCCAATAAGACGGTGGCCGTCCGCTTTACGCGGCGGAGAGTGGTACCGGCGGACAGGGTCGAAGTTGATGGCGTTATTGTCCCGTGGGCGGATCGTGTGAGGTACCTGGGGCTCGTCCTCGATCGCGGGCTGACTTACCATCATCATGTGAAAGAGGCTAAGGTCGGTTTCAGGCTGCGAAGATCAGGTTAATGCCATTGCCAGCATTGTAAGCTTGACTTAAGGTCCAAACTTCTTCTATATACCGCATGTCTGAGACCGATCCTGATATATGGGGCGCTCGCCCTTTGTACCATGGCCAAGTCGCATCTCACCACCATGGAGGTCCTGCAGAACCGCTTCGTCTGATTGCGGAGCCCCATGGATGGTGAGGAATCAACAACTACGCGACGATCTGAAGATTCCATCGCTTAAGGACCAGCTCCTTGAGCTGGCCGCCAGGTCATGGCTGAGGGCGGGTGAATCATCCAACCCCCTCCTCGCCCAGGTCGTCGAGCCTCAGGATAAACCCCCACCTATGGTCATAGTCCATAGAGTTCGGGACTGCATCGATCTGTCCGCCGAGCGGACTGTCGGGTCCAAAAGATTGATTAAAAGAGGCACGTCAATGCATGTGCCCTAAATAACTGGATCACTAATTATTTTTATACTATCATACCCGGCAGGAAATAGTTGTTGCCGTCACCACACATGACAAAAGTGCAATATAGACATAAGTCTTGCACTAGAGAGATATTGGGACCTTTGTTGTTGACCGTTCGCGAACTACATGTTCGAACGAACCTATTATTTTGGTCTGTGGTTTTAAGATAACAATTATAATTTTTATATTAACTGTTTGAACCTCGAGTATTGGTGAGGGCAATAACCTGATTGCTAAATACTTCTCCAGCATTTTGGACTAAATATACAACCGCATTACCTGCAGGCAATTACGGTTAGTTATAAATTAAAGAAATGAAAAATATTTGGAAGTTGTGATCTATTCTAACTCACAGTGTTTTCACACCGGCTAAAATATTCAAATTTTTATGGCAGTGCTAGAACTAAAATAGAATAGAATAAAAATGGATAAACTTTTTAAACTAAACAAAAAATTAACTAAATCTTTTTTTCAGTCTACTTTCGACAGTGCTGTTTGTCTCAAAATATCTATCATATATCTTTGTGTTATTAGATTGAAATATTGTTTAAAGTAGCTGAATAAAAATAAGCGAAAGAAGATATTTCATTGATTCGTAAAAACGAAAGCTGAAACAAGAAAAAATCTCATAAGTTACTGAAGTTTTTTAATGTAAATTTGCCACGCCTGCAGATCTTTAATGAAATTGTATTAATGAGAGTAAGTTCATATGTACACTCACAAAACTATGTCTAACAAGACGGACGTCTAGATTTAGGTGTTTACTCCTACTCTGCAAGAAGCGAAGTGGTAGACATCAAGCAAAGTTATTGCAAAATAAAATACGACTTTATCTTATCACTAACTTGTCATCAACAGCTGTCAAAAAAAATTAGAGTTGTGATATAAGCTTGGTAAATTCTAACTTAAATAAGCTGCCCAAAATAGTTTTTTTTTTGTTATTGCTATATCTGGTGTATTATCATTTAATAACTGATGATTTCAGTGGCTGCAAATCGCCATACTAGCAAAATAGACGTTTGAAATGGGCATATAACTTTATATTACAGAGGCTTTTGCTTAATTATTTTTATGGCGCCAAACTTCCATTTTCCTCACATAATTGATAAATAAATAACAAATATCTTCCAAAATCGAAACCCTTGTTTACAAATATCTCAAGATCCGATATTTATTTCTAAACAGCTATTAGGTATTTTGGAAGAGCCCTATACATTTTTCGCGGGGCCCAAATTTCTTATCTCAGCCATTGGTCCTTGTCATTTGTTACCGTGAGACAACACCGGGTATTCCAATATCATATTTGTAACGATTTTTTTTTTTAATAAAACTCGGAAGTTGTCCTTGCTTAAAGAAACAGTTCCTAATAAATAGGTAGGTACAAATTTGTATTTTTTTTATTTCTCCTTTACATTCCGGCAAGTACTAACGTTATATAGGCGTGTGTCGTTTTGTATTTATATGTTTTTCGTCTGCATGTTTACGGTTTACACCCTTCCTATTAGTTAACGCACTTTGGTTCTTTCTCTACTCATGTATGTACTTATTGTATTGTTTTAATATGCTTCATTAATAAATTAAACTAGTACTAAACTATTAAGAGCATTTCTAGAGTACATTAAATAATGAGAGCATGTGTAAATGCCAAGTAACGCTGTAATTTTTGCGCAAAAATCTTTATCATTTCCGGATGTATATAGTTTATTCATTGAACGACGTTCCGTATAAGCGAGCGAGCGAATACTCCAGTTGTTGCCGATTTAATCAACCTGAATTCTAAAACGTGGCAACCCATTCTATTCAACAATTTAATTTTCACTTTGGTGCACCGTAGGAATAGTATCTCTACGTTCCGTTCTTAAATATTGTAAATGCCCGTTCGTTTGTGAACAAGCCACGTAGTCGTACCAACACGTGTATCTACCCTATGTGAAACTTGGGAACTGATTACATGTTCCTCGGGGATTTTACCAGTAACGAAATGTTAAGTATATTACATATGGCTGGTTTAATCTGAAGCCTTCGTTTCGACGACGAAAAGAGTAAATTTTCTTCGAAAAACAAGTTTTTGAAGGTTTACGAGTATTCCGCAATGCACCTATCCTGTAAGATATATCAACACGTTTTCTTTTTGTATTGATATTTAAGCTCTCGTTGTAAAATACTAATATAATATATAGACATCTATTGTTTCAAAAACTTGTGGGATGCAACTGGATTTTGTAATGTAAACGTTATGTTAGTTGATCATAAAAATAAAACCTTCCATAAAATTACAATGGAAACTTCAAAGTAGATGAACTAAAAACTAGAATACGAAACTTTTCAGGATAGCAAAGACATACAAAATGCGGTGTAAGTGAATCCTTTAAATTCCTTTTAATCCTTTAACTAGTTTTGTAATACACAAATTGTAAGATATTCATAGAAAAGGGCACTCAGTGGCAGACTTATAGCTTCATATTATTTCATAAATCATTGTCTGTGATTAGGTCGTCTTGCAAATCGGTGTTTGAATCGTATTGCAAATTTATAGTTACTGGTGCTACTATATTGTACACGTGCATATATTCGTTCATTTTTGCGATTGCGTTTATAACGGCATTTTTCCATATTTTCAGCAGTTATGTGATCCATAGCATTAATCTTATGTGTGCTATATTACTTTCACTAAATTTCGGCATTTGGTTTATTTGGCTTATGGTATTTTTAATTGGTCCCGTATTAATTTTATATTCATCAATATTCTTGGATGCTCCATTGTCACATCTTTGCTTTCGAGGGCCTGTGCTATTTATAATTATACCTAGCGTATTGTTTCAAAAGGCGTTCAATATTCTTGGTTTGCACTTCGTTATTTTTTTCCATCGGGATATTATACTTATTGAGATTCATCTGTTTTGCATTTTGTCATAAATGCTTTCTCTGCCTTGCTCTAACATCGTCATTGCTATCCGCATCATAATCACTAACACTGTCAGTAAAAGGTCGTCACATGTTCATGAAGAAGGTGAGAAAATTCAAAAATGTATACAGCAGCAAGTGTTAGCAGTAAATGATAAATAGACTAAATATTAGATGTATACAGTCTGATTATTTTGGAATGCACAGATTATAAAAGGCAAATGAAAGGATTATTCCGACACAGTAACGTCCTAATATGATATGACGGAGACACATCAAAGGGAATTTTAACTAAAGCGATAAGATCTCTGCGTAAATATAAACTGCGTTTTTGTATCGAAAATAAAAATGTGGAAACTTTAAATATTCAAACAGGAGAGGTAAATATTTATTTATAGATAGGTTTCTTTTATTAAAAGTCATGTATTTTATATGCAATGAATAATCTCTGCAGTCTCAGCATCTTATATAAAAATAATTATTTGAAAAACAAAAAAGGTAATTGTAAATTATGATACATATACCAACATTTTGTGTAATATACATTATTACTTATGCATTCTTGATGTTTCCATGGAATTCACCAAATTTGCGCAAAAATCTGTCCTCCGAAAACGTTCCCAAATAAGTTCTGCGTGTCGTTTAATATTATCTCGATTTCTTACTTAAAATCCGTTATTCACATCAATTTCCCAATTTCGAGTCATAATTGCTCACATATTCTCTATGGGATTAAGATCTGCAGTCTTGTTGGCCACTCTATAATGTCGATGTCGTTCCTATCTTCGATCCATTCCCTACCAATTCTTGCTGTATGAATTGGCGAGTTATCTTCTAGAAGTTTTATTAGTTCCATATCCTCTTCGGAATAAACTGCCCTTACACTCGGAACAAAAATATTCTCTAAAATATTTATATCCGACATAAAGTGCGGTGGCGATATCTGCGTAATTCACCTGGCCCATCCTTTGAAATCTATCCCCAAAACCCAATACTAATTGTACCACTCCTTTTACAAGGAATAACATGTTCAGGGCTATACCTTGTATTATTTGGCCTCCATAACAATACTTTTTCATCAGTAAACATTACTGTATTCCAATCACGATTCTGATTAGCTTCGCAAAAGCGCAGTCTTGCTGCTGCATGTTGTTCCGTCAGCAACGGCTTTTTGGCTGAAATTCGACTATGTAAGCCAAGTTCAATCAAACGGCTTCTAACTGTAGATTTACAACAATTTAATTGGAGACTATCTTTTATTTTTGTGCAGGACGTAAATGGATGCTGCCGCACATATTCAGCAATATTATTGTTTTCCACTTCTGTTTTTACTCTTGGTTTTGGTGGACGAAGTGTGACAAGAGGCCTATCACCAAGTTCTTGTGATTTACGTATCCACCCACCCACTTCAGTAACCTAAATAGAGACAAATTAGTAATTATAAATACATTCGCCCTTATCGCTTAAAATACTTACTGATAAATTGACTTCTTCTGGTATTCTTTGTCTACCGGCGGCCATTCCTATTATCTTACCCCCTATTTCTATTGATGAATTTATATGACCCACTCGTCTTGGTATATTTACAAAATTAATTAACTAAACCAAATAAATGAACTACACACGAAAACTATATTTTAAACGAAATCACTTGAAATTTAAGATTCAAAAAATTAATTACAAGGCAACAAACATTATATATATTATATATGTTTGTATTGTAAACTTTCTAGCATTGGAAACTTTGTCCTAACTAAAGTGCAACACAGGGAACATTTAAATTTCTCTGTTCAAAAGCAAAAATATTTATTTTTATATACTTATTTCTTTGATGTAAAGTATTTGCTTTCAATTAAAGAAACTTATCAAGTATGCTTATATTTATCGCTCCTGTCTGAATATTTATCACATTTTTATTTTCGATGCAAAAACACAGTTCATATTTACGCAGAATTTTTATCGCTTTAGATAAAATCCCCTTTGATGTGGCTCTGTCCTATTAATATTAGAACGTTATCATGCGAAATAATCTCCTTATTTGCATTTTATGACTTGTGCATTCCAAAATAATCAGACTGTATCTTCTCTTCAAAGTATAATTCTTTAAATTTAACCATTATTGACCTGAGCGGTTTTTAATCAAGCTGCTAATCATTAAAAGAGATTCATTTTAGTGATCCATGAATATCACATTAAAATGTGTTGGTTTGAAAATTATTTCGTTTTCACTACTACTAAGGGACGGCGAATTCGAATCTCGCTCTGGTCAATTACGGTAACCAGTTTTTCCGGCACCGTGATGATGATAAGGGCGATTTGGATTCAAACAGAGAAATGGATATGAATTGTTTGAAATTGATAAGTAATTTTATATTTAATGATATTTCTCTACATTTTATTTTTATTTAGTGAGAATATTTCATTTTGTGTTTCCATTTGACGTTACAAGAGCCTGAAGATGGCCAGTTTCGGTCGAAACATTTAGCCTTTCATAGATTTTTACTAAATAAGAATGGAATGAACAACATTTGCTTTCATTCGAATATATTTATCCATGCAAGTAGAAAACATCCAACATAAAACAATATAATTCTGCATTACAAACTATTTAAAATTAAAATTACGTCTTGCAATTATTTGGTAGATTCATTTGCTCTAAGCAAGTAAACAGTACTCTTTAAATTGTAGTTGTCACCACAGGAGGTGTAATAAAACCAATACGGTCGTTCAAAGTGATATTCTTATGTCTTGAAATGTACTCTGTATTGGATTGGAAATACGACTACTTTTACTGCGATCCTTTCAAATTGTTGTGACTCCTTATGTGCCAAAAAATGCTTCTCATTATTATTGTCTTACTTCTCATCTTTGAAATCGACTACTTTACGTACTAATATGGGAGTTCTGCGTGCCCAATAATACAAGCTGTTGGTACAGAACATGGACTGGCGTTTCTTCTTTAACATAATAAAAACTGAAACTAGCATCCTCTGCTGGGCTTATAGGGTACATACGCCTAGATTACAGTGTAAGATCGATAGTCCTACTATCTTATCTGTCTTTCCGTTTTTACTAAATAGGTCTTAACTTCAAGCCTTGGTTCTTTAAAAATGGTTTTGCCTATCTTTATCATAATGATGGCTAACACCGCTCCTTCAACTCGTTTATCCATTCATTGACTTAGTAATTTGCGACTTGGTAGTGCCTAAGGAACGTCAAACAAAAAGCCTTGATGATCCCGACCTAACCACCTTACCTGTTACCTTCCCTTCCACGTCCATGTGGCATTTAGGTAAAATTAATTTCTTTTTGCACTCAGACCCAATCCCAAACCATTTAAAATCAACACTTATAGGACTAACCACTTAATAATTAATTGCTTTAAGTACTGAGCTGTAAAAATGATTGCCATGACCTCTGTCTGGAGCACTATTTTTATATACCAAAGTTTGGGCCCGATCTTATCCGTGAGGCTTTCCTCCGTGGCTTCGTATGTGATATTATAACATGATATCACATGACATCCCTACAAAGTGAGTTTTTTAATTTATCTACTAAGTATTGATTGTCGACACTCTGTGTTTTGGCGGTTCCATATACGTAAATGTATAGCGGTGGCATATTTAGAATTCCTTGAGGCATTACTGCGACAGTAGGAGTCCACTAACATCATCTCAGGCGTGGCACATACACAAGCCAACCTTCTCAACATTCCATTTGGTTCTGTCATAATACCATACTCTTCAATGCAACGTTTCTGTTGTACAACGTTTCCATACACAATGAGAATGACGTTGCACATCGCAAACAAGATTATGAATCAAAACGATACCAAAAAGCATTCTTAGCTAAACATACCTTTCATTTTGTTAGTAGATGCTACCGTACGTTTCATCTTATTTGGCTGTTGTAGTAAAAGAGCCTACATTCTGGCAGTTTTCAAATAGAAAAGGGCCTATTTAAATTGTTTTTAAACTCCTTACTTTGGACAAAACCCCTGATTCTACTCGAAATCAGTAATATATTTATGTTTTAGCTAGAGCTAAATTTCGACAAATATTTCAAAGCCGATATCTATTCAGATATGAGTTATTTTTAGCAATTAGTTTAATACGGCAAACATTTGGACAAGGAAATCGCACGTGAAGAGTTGTTTAAATATAGTAGTCTAATATACGCCGGTTCTGGACCACCAATTTGTGAAGGAGTATAAATAGTAATTAAAAATATTATACACTAAAAAATATAATATATATTCAACACTAAAAAAAAAATTAGTTACATAATTATTTTAAATATAAATAAATTGGTATGGATCCTGATAAAAGTTACACGAAGGAAATTAAATCACTTAATAAGGATCCGACGAAGTACATAAGTTCATATAACTCATTACCTAAACAACCAATAAATAAACTTCTATTCATTACAAACCTTTCAAAATTCGAGAACATTATCACAAATTCATTTGACTATATAGTATTATTATAATAATACTTAATCGGTTAATTTGTGGATGTGTTGGCTTAATAAATAAATGAACTATTCTAATTATTTATGTGATTTATTATTTATTATATAAACAATTAACTAATTGATCTGCGGTGGTGATGGTGTAGAGCTGTAGAGCTTGAATCAGATGATGACTATCCTGAATCTCCCAGCCTATGAAAATATAGGAATTAGAATAAAATAATTTAAATCATCATTACCTAAAGTTGAGAAAAAATGTAGAACAGAAACTTTAATTGCAAGAATGCTTCTTAATTCATTAAAAGATATATGTGTATATATAATAAATATTAAAATAATACTATTTTAAAACCACAGTAATTTTTTAATGAATTATTCTTTCGTGATGGTCTGTGAGATACTCGTAAAAACCTTACCAGTTACTAGATATATTGTTTTCTTACCTATCAGAAAATCCATCTCGTAGAAACTCCTCTTTATCCCGTGGCGATGTAAATCTCAGGATAAAAAATTCCACACCATTAATGAGCACATGTTTTAATGTCACACAATCAATAGAAAGATTATTGATTATTGTTGTATCTTTGAGATACAAGAGTAAGTGTGTTCTGTGATAGAACTCAATTAGTAACACTTTTAATCCACGTACAGTAGTAAAAGTAATTTCAGATAATTCTTCGGCTGTATTATTAATTGTAACACCTACTTGGTACGAAGCCATTTTGGTATGTGAAGGAATTTTCTTCTTTAATCGAACCATGTTTGAAAATATTAAATAAAAACGGTATAAACTTTTTTCAAAGGTTATGTTTTGTTTTTCATCATGTACAGCAGATACCAGTGTTCCCAACCCTTAAGAATAGAATTTCCCAGGAGAACTATCAAAATTTCCCTTTTTTTAACAAAATTCCCACGAATGCACAAAACACAGTAAATACCATGATATAACTATACAAGGTATGTTCTTGCGCATCTCGTGATGACGCAATTGGGATCCAGTCTTATACCAGCAAAATAAAGTAGTGACTAATAGTATAGAAGCACCATTCTAAAAATAACGTAAACAAATGATTTGATCATTTCTGGTATTTGGAATAGCAGGCATTTGTATTCTAAGGGCGTGTTTGAGCGATATGCAATTTTGTTATTAATTAAATATTAAATCATTAACTTAATTAAATAATCATTAGCACATAGCAATGCAAAAAAAAGAAATCAATATAACCATTTAAATTTAAATTTAAACGACGCGTACATTAAGCACCCTCTGTCCCCGATATTCCAGAACTAGTAGTACGTTGCGTAAATGTTAGTGAAAAGTGTGTAGGAACTATTGGAAGTTTGATATCCTTCTCTAAGCTGCCGTAACAACATGGTCGAGATTTTAGCACGTTTTCGATAGAGTGGGGACTATAGCATACAGTCATATAGGTATACTCTAAGTAGATACCTAACTCTACAATATATGAATATTTATCTACTAGACGATAGATGGTGCGATTTGTTTTGATTTTTATATTTGAATTCAATTTTTAAAAATAGTGAGTTTATAGTCTCTATTAGCTTTATTTTTAGTATAGATAAATGACATTTACAATTAAAAAAGATTCATCAATAATTTTACAAGACAAATCAAACATTGTTGAAGGTGGTGAAATAATGGGAGGATATCTACAGTTCTTAATTCCTATATTAGCCGCTGCAGCTGGACCAGTATTAGCAAATATTTTAAATAAAGTTGTTGACACAATAGATGATAAAATTAAAGGTAGGTCATTAACATTAGAACTTCCTAATCAACCTCCAATTTCTTTAAAGAAAACGTTGTCTCAAAAAGATAAAACGCAATAGAAAAAAATATTAGAACTCTCTTGAATATGAATAATAAAGATGATTCAGATTGTGAAGATGATATACCATTATTATGTTTAGATAAAAATAAACAAGTTGAAAATATTAATCCAACAGAAGAAATTAAAAAATTGTTAAATATACAAAATCCTCACTTATTTTAAACAAAATTATAAACGAGTATTGCATATGTACAAAAATAATAAACACCACCAACCACAATTAACATCATTAAAATTTTGAAATTTATAGTTATTATGCGTTACTGTATAATTTTTGGGAATTATAAATTTTTCAGGCAATGAATTACCGAATGAATCGGAGAAATAAATTGTTTTATTAATGTCATCTATATACCGGGTGTCCAGCCTAAGATGCACCGGTCCATAGCGGATTTATTATTATTTTTTCGGAAAAATGTTTCAAATAAATGTTGCCTCGAATCATATTCTACACATTTTAAAATTAGTTTCACTAATAGCGGACTTCCGGTTGTACCGGAAGTAGATACTAACTTTATTATTTTAAATGGAACACCCTGTATATTATTGTATTTTTGGATTCCTTATTAAATTTAAATAACAATACATTAGGCATACATTGGGGCTAAGTTGTACCGTTTCCGAGTTACATGACGTTTTTCGAAAAAAATGACATTGCAATGTCTGCGATGTTTGGAAATATCTCCGGAAATACGAAAGTTTGAAAGATGCGGTTTTCAGTTTTCGCTTACACATGAAACAGCACACGTTTTTTATTTTAAAATTGTTTCGTTTAAATTACAAAATTATTAAATAGGGCTCTGTAATTTTCGAACTCTAAAATCATGGATAACTTGATTTTTTTAAATTTAATGGTATAGCAATTTTTACATAAATGGATGTAAAATTTAATTTTCTTTCGATTTTATATGAATGTCATTGTGTCTATCTCCAATGGTTTTGGAGATATTCGCGATTTTTCAGCTTTTCATGATAGATACGTATTGCGAAGCGCCGGCCATCTTCCCCTCGCATTTCACCAGGCTTGGAACTAGCTGCAGTAATACTGGCATGCTTAGAAAGTGGCCAAAAGAATACAATAAAACCACTGGAAACCAACAAAACTTGAAATTAAAAAAATGTAGAATTTACTGAAGCGCGTTGGAAATGAACATAGCAAAGATAAAAGAAAACACAACATTACTGGTATATCCATAAATCAGAACATTTTTCGAACTATATTACTCTGTCCAATGAATGAGCGTCTTGCTCGCAACAGCTTACACTTTAAATGTTAGTGCTAGTGTTGTAAATATTCGGATGATGTCAATAATCGGAAGACTACGATATTCGGAATAATATTCATTCCACATTTCATCATCCGACATACTTGTATAAGTTGTACATATTCGGATGATTTCAATAATTGACATGTGAGATTTGATATCTAAAAAAAAGGTCGTCTGTCTAATAGACATCGAGGAATAATTACACAAAAAAAATCAGAAATTAGAATTATTCATCAACTTGTAAAAACCTTTTTCAAAATCATTATTTGCCTTTTGTCTTAATTTTGAATTTAGCTCAATATATGGCTCTAAATATTTCTTTTGTTGGAATGATATAACGTTTTTAATATTTTTTAATATTATTCCTTGAGTAATACATTCTTTAATATTCTGTAATCAATAATATAATCTATTCACAACCACCTTAACACGAGATGGCCGCTAGACACCATGACACCAAGATCATGTACAGTAACGAGCCTAGGCCTCTTTTATCTTGGCAACTCTGTATTAGCCAAAAGCAATATCAAAGCCTTAGTTGGTGAATGTCATTACTGTCAAGTACCATAAGACAGTGATCAATCGTTGTTGGCCTGTAGTCCTATCACATTAGCATATTTTTAGTTCCATTTTGTTCCGTTAAAATATGTGTTGACTACGCTAGTAGAAGTTTTCTAAGGTTGCTTTGGTACGTGGTACCGAATAAAAGAAGAGATATTATAATTTGTCATATCTTATAGTACAAGATAATGACATGTGTACAAAAATACAATAAAATGATAGTATATACCAACGCATTTCAATTGCGTAGGCGGTTTATGAACTAACCAAATAATCATCAAAGGTGTTCTAGGATTGCAATTTAATATGCTAATCAAATGAAAAAATTCAATAGTAATAGTTACAAAATCTCAGTGTGCTTCCAATATTTCTGTTATGTTTCAGGATTTATTAATGAACCTCTCCGCAAATAATAACGGGACTAATAGCAGTCATCCGACACCTGTGAGCCAAGAACCTCCCACGATGACCCAGCGTCCGTTTCTTTTGAACAATATCGATCACCTCTTGTAAACTCATATTTTACTCCAAATTACGCTACATTAAGGGTATCTTCGGCTGTGCCGGAACCCGAAGATCCTCCGGAAGTTCCACCCCTTCCTACGTCGCCGTCATTACTACAGAATCCGATAACAGTATCGTCACCTCTTCATTATAGAAGTTTACAGACCACTTCTTCTATCAATTCAAAATCGAAAGTTGTTAATTTAGGAAATTATTTTCCACGTGTTGGTACTGATCCGCCAAATAGGAAACGATATCACACTGCACCTAGAGAAAAACAGAGGGTAAATAACTTTAATATGTACTCGTTAGATGCTTAGAAAATTTATAGGGCTATAGATATAGTTTAAGAGAGCCGACAATTCCTTCAAAAAAGATTACCTGATATAAGAAATGACCCAACATTTATCTAAATTAACTTCATCTTTCGCAAAATAAGCCAATTAGTTGGTTTTACGTTACTAATCCAAAGCAATGTTGCGTTTTGCTTCATACATATACCTATATATCAAAATTAAAACACAAATAATGTTTAATTACCTGGTTCTTTGATATTTTCACTCTTATAGTCATTATTTGCATGTAAATTGTCTGCTTTATATGTGGCATGTTACTGCTTTGCTTCTTTCTTTTGTAGTTTTGCATGACTACTGTATTTTCTGTTTTCACAGCTTTGCAATTTAAAGCAGATTACAGACTTACGGTAGCATTCTATGCATGTCTGTTACGCCTATAAGATTATCTGTAAATCTTTAAGGGTGTATTATATGGCAGTATAGATATGCATAGAATCTCATCATTAATAATATGTATACCTAGTTAGCTCCTGTATTGATATGAACATACAATGGTTTCTTTTTCTATTACGTACTAGTTTGGGAACACTATGCGGTCGATTCAAACACTAGAGTTACAAAAAAATTGTAACTACATGTTTTGAATAATAACGACAAGTTTCAACAAAGAAGAAAAGAATTTAACCTATTGTACAGCTATGGGGAAGCGTATGGAAATATATTAATACAAATATCGCGATTCAGCGCTTTTATAGTTACCTAACTATGAGAATTAAAATATCGGCAATTTGATATGACTGACCGGAGATAACAAATCTTGCAATTCCTAGTAAAACTACAAGTAAGACAAGTTGTCGGGTAGATCGCAAAGAAGACTAGTGGCGACTCCTCGTGAAAGGCCCAGTCACAAGTTAATCATTAAAAAGCTTTTATTTTCTGTAAAAATACCGATAAATACACTATACACATTTAAGTAAGTTAACCACTTCCAAATTGGCTCCGATTTCAGACGGTTTGTAGATCTCTGCGGGAAGCTAGCAAAAAAGGGAGTGGTCGGACTATACGCAAAAAATACATTGAAGTGGCGCCAGCCATATTTTGACTCACTGATCGTTGATTGATTGATCGAGTCACGCGGTAGTTAGTGTTAATTCTAAACACGGTGTATATAACACACTATGCTTACGCGTACACGTCATTGCGAAGCAAACATTGCGCCACATATGTATATAATTATTATTACATTTTGGTCAGACAAAAATCGATTTCGGAGGAGTGTGAGAGGTTTTGTTAATGGAAAAGGTAGGTTCAGGAAATCGGGATGGGGTTACGGAACATATTTTAAAAGCGCTAAGGTTAAGATTCGTTTTTCTAGAAAAACGACGAAAATGCTTTGTAAACTCACAACGAAGTTCGCTAAAAATGTAGGAATAATCGCGAGTTCTACTAGATGGCAATAAGATAGACAAAGTAAACGGTAATCTAAACAGGCTTTCTAAAGCAAAGCTGCATTTGAATTATATTAATTAATGGCTGTGGATAGATTTGGATTGTAACATTTTATTGGTTTTCCGTATATTTACCATAGATGAATTTCGTAGTTTTGATGCACTTCGCAATGGTCTCATCTAATCGGCCTTGACGAAGTTGAATTTCAAATCGAACATATTGTGTTATTTGTACCATTATTCTAAGCATATGCATTCGCGAACACGTCATCAGTATATGTTATTGATCTAGTTACTGGCACGATTTAAAGTAGTTTATGTGGTTTAGCTTGTGAATTTAACAAAGAAAAAAAAAATTTGCTAGCTCAACGGAATACATTTTTGAACGCAAAAGAACAATTAACCTCAGAGTTACCCTCGCGAATTAAAACTTGAAATCTGACTTTTTTAATTACCCGAAAAATTGAAAAGGTTTAAATAAAAATAAAAGAACAGATTTTTTAACCCAAAAATGCTAATTAACAAAATTTATTTTAAAATGGGTAAAATTACAGATAGAGCAGAAAAAAACCGTGAACTGAAGGTTCTGGCCTAAAATAAAACTGCACTTGATTCTAAATTAAAATAGGACTATGCTATTCCCTATGTAAAGCAAAAGATTTGTTTGCGTGGACAATTTCTAGAAAATTACAACAAATAAACTGAAATGCAAGTACAAAGCTTCTACTCACCCAACCCATGTGATTGATAAATAAAAATGAAACAATAAAATTGAAAACCGAAAATTAACTCATTAAACTATAATGGGAGAATAACAGCTAAAATATCTTCCCGAACAAAAATAATAAATGATCTTATATCTACTACGTGTACACGTCAATATATTAACAATTATTACAAAATGAATTCCTTGATGGACTAAATTTTTACAGGATTAAATCAGAAATGTTAAATTTACGAAATCAAAATGGCAACAAAAATTGAAAAATACGTCTACTCACGTTAATAGTAGAACAAGAAACTGCCTGACAAAATTCTACAACTGTTTTTCTTATAAAAATCCCTCTCTCAAAAACGAACAACGCAAACACATTACAATACGACGACAATTGAATAACATAAGCATTAAACCTACACTAGCAAACACTAGACAAATAAATGAATGAAATTAATTTAATAAAACTTAATAATCATGACAACAAAACTATGCAACTTAAAATACACTCAGCGGTAACGCGGGTAACCTAAACCATAGCAGTATGTAAATCGTGAAATAAGAAAACTACTTTGTTTAAAATTTTGCATTTTTTAACTAATTTTTATACTCATTTATAGCCTTGCGTAATTTTTCATTTTAAAATGGCTTCTAAATTTGTCTCTGGTGTTGGTATTATTTTAGTTAGCAATAAACGAGGTAATAAATTACTGCAAGCTGAGTTGAACTGATTCAAAACTTTATAAAATTAATAAAATGAGGGGGGAAGAGGGCAGTTGGCCCGAGATTGCCCTACCACTCAATATTGTCACAAGCCGCCACTGAGAAGCACAACGATTCAAATAAGTTGTAGATATCAAATAATTACACGTTTACACTTGTATTGCATAATAGACCACTCCATGCGCTCAAAAGCATGCGTAAAGTAGCATTTTATGCACTAGTGAATAAAATTAAATTGGTACTACTACTAAAAGAACCAGATACATGTATGCAAACGTATTAACATTCCTGGTGATATTTAGGAAACAAAGTAACAAAAATAACTAATATGTCAAACGTTACTGGAAGCTATGTTTGACAGTACATAAGTAGATAGAAGTATTCGTAATAAACCAGAAAATATTGATATTTTACTGTTAAAAGTATTTGTTACACGTACAAAAAAATATAGTGTTAACTCGTACGTGACACATTCTACGAATGAGTGGCAGTTTGTAGTGCGCGCCGAAAGCATGTCTTAATTCGTAAATAGCTATTTTGTATTTGTACAGCAATATGTTTATTTGAAACTGCCCAACTAAGTGAACAACACCATAAATCTACTTAAGTATACCCAAATGCAGAATCAGTAGCTATATATCGTTGAATGAAAGTCCGTAATTTAAAATCGATCAGTAAACCACAAAATGTTGCATTTTCATTACAAGCATCTGTCAGTTGAGAAAGCACTTTATCTATAAATATAAAACTTGTGGTGTTCAGGAAGTTTCTGATAACGATTTTGATGGAAGACTCGAATTTTGTGAAGTTACGGTAGAGACTTGCCAGTGTAATTCTAAATTTACTATGATTCGTCATGGGACAACACTTTGTTTAAAATGCACAGACTGTAGATTATGCAGATTGCATAATCGTCGGTACTGATTCAGAAATCATCCACACTGGATATTAGGACCTCCATAGTTAAAATCTCCAAAAAAAAATAACGATTTTCATAGAAATGCTTCTGTTTTAAATCATAATTTAGCAAGTAAAACATTTGAGCTCCTTAAATATGCAAATTACTTTTGCCTTAACGAAAGAAAGACGATTAGCAGTTGCTACATCAACCGAGAAAAAAGAATGATTTATTTAACCACTTACAACCAACTATAGCGTTCTTTTTTTTAAATACGGGCAATAAGTTTTAATGATAACCTTACACTGTTGAAAATTTTAACACTTTTTTGACTAATTTAATAGTCAGGAGAGGTTCACACTGTTTTCGTGTTATTTTGTCGAGAACTATAGAAGTTTAAATTTGACGAACAAAGATAGTCAAGTGTTGTCTATTGCTAAGAGGTTATTTTGTCCAACTAACACGTGGAATTATGATATACTTCTAGTCACATTTTATTTGATCTAGACTAAACAAATTTACTAGCTGTTTAACTAAATGAATGCGATCTATTGGATGACTTAACACCGTTTTCTAAACACAACGTCTTTTTAATATGCAACTCCTATTTCTTAGTGCTATAATATTCTCTCTTTAAGGCGTTTTCTCAATTATAAATATACAGAACCACTCATTCAAAAGTTTTGGTTTCAACTAAACGTACTAAGGTAAAGTCAGGTAAGTGTGTAGTAAAAATTGCATAGTGCGAAGAAAATGTAACACTGTTCACATAATAAGACATTTTGATAAATTTTACACATAGAAATACGTAATGTATGCCCAGTTGTAAGCCTTCAATAGATAAGCTTTTTATAATTACCAACGGTTTGCTAGAAAAAAAAGAAATTTTAAACAGTGTCAATACTACACACTTACCCAGCAAAATGGGGTAAGTGTGTAATCGTTCCGCATTTTATATATTAATAGCATTTCCTTTAGTTCGGCCAAGTGTGTAATACTATACTGATGCCTTTTTAATAACGTATGATAAATTTACAAGTTATCTAAGTTATTACACGTTAGCAGGTGTGAATTTTTATTTGTAAAACTAGTATGAAGTTTAGTACATTAGTATTATAACAAGAGGACGTCCGTATTTCAATTTTAAAAATAAATATAAACAAACTACATACTTGCCCGGGTTACACACTTACCTGACTTTACCTTAATTTTAAAATGATTTTTTGAGAACCATTATAAAATTAAGTGAATGTTTATGCTATTTGATTCAAATCTGAACTAATTACGTAAATAGTTGTTCCCAATACATCTTTAAGATGTTGAAATTTTTTATGCCCACTGGAATTAACGTTTAATAACACAAGGTTACACTTTGCAGGTCAGTCACATTTGGTGGTTTGTTTGGATATGTTAATACGCAGAAACAAACTCGAAAACAGATACACGTACAATGCAGGTGGTGCGTATAATGCAATACTGTATTAGATTAGGTGGGGTTTCTATATTTCTATCCGAGGGAAAAATTCTGATTGGTTGATGCTTCTGAATGTCTAGAGAAAATAGTAAATCCTCATATCTGAACAAAGAATTCACACCAAATTCTAGTAATTTCTGTTCTACTAAACACATGTAGTCAATTCGTCTGGCAAAGTTTGTAAAAATCAACACTAAAATATTTGACTAGCGCAAAATTAACGCCAACACCGTAATATTTGCAACAGTGTAGTCACGCGCACTTAGGCTAGTCTAACCGGTCCCTTTGTCCTACTATATTGACTTATTAATAAAAGAAATATAGTAAATTATGCCTTTTTAAAACAGGAATATGCTAAAACATCAGACATCAGACTAAAATGCAAGTACTGAATATCTAAGTAATATCTACAACGTTATTGAGAATAATTAAGTACTGTTCGTATTCAAAATTTCTTTATTTATTTATAAATACCCGACCTATATTTCTTTTTCATTATCACAATATAAACAAAAATCTCTTTATGATATGCATGTAGGACGGACTAGCTAAGTTTTATTTCCCAGTGTTAGTATTCATATTATAAGTATTCCAATTTCATCTCAAAAATGCATCCGGACTTAACTCACTTTATGGTAATTTAATCAATCCTTACATAAAAATTTATTTATACAGGTTAGGCAGCTAATGAAAAATTTTAAGATCAAGGTAGATAGTAATAGATGGAAATAGCGACCAAGATGTTGTGTTTTGAAATGACAGAATGACATATGCATACTAGTTAATTTCCCAAGCAACCAAATTTAAATTTCCCACAAATAAATTTCCCAAAAAACTATTAATGTAAGAGAAAATTATAGTTAATTTCATGATGTTTAAGTTGCTAAAAATAATTGTGGGAAATTTAAATTTGGTTGCCTAGGATAATCTACTGTAAATATTTATTTAAACCTGGAAACTTGTTGAATATAAAAAAAAAACAATTTTAAAATATAAAAAAAAATTAATTTAGAAGAAAAAAAATCATTTTAGTTTTATAGGCAATTTTGATATATCCTAAGATTGTCATCTCGATTATATAAAAATCAAAAAAAGATCAAAATTAACTAAAACCTTTATTTTAATTTAGCGAATTCTCAAACAAACCGCCTTTTTTCCTAGCAATACCTCATAATATAGCCTTCTTGTACATGCAAAAGTGTTTTAGTAATTATATAATCAACAGCATAAATATTTTTTTGCGTAGGTCATTAAGGGTATGAACTCCTTCTTAAAGTCGTAAAAGATTAAGAGCGTCAAATCAGGAGACTGAGGACGTAATGCTTTTGCGTTTCTCGTGAACAAAACACAATGAACTAAGAACAAAAAAAAAACAAAATGAAATAACCAGAACGATTATAAAAATTTTAAATGAAAGAGAAATAAGTAAAAGGCCGAGATGAGAAAAAGTAACTCATAGCAGCGGAGACCTACATTCATCAATGCAGCTGGATTAATACTGTCGCTTGTAATTTGTTTCGAAAGACTGCGAGCAGGAGTAAAGAATGGCAGTGGGTGTAGTTTTCTATCCTCACTGCAATGCGTTTGGCGAGCTGAGGCGATTTTCTATGCATAGACTTAGGGCCAAAATTATATAGTAATATTAATAATAGTATATTTACTCGGCATTTAGCGCCTGCATTTGCCGAATGCCTTGCAAGGTGTCGACTAGTGCAAGGAGCCCCGAGTGTGGATCTCGCTCTGGTCATTTGCAGTAACCGGTTTTTCCGCGGTCGTAATGATGATTAGGAGCAAATTTTAGCTCTGTGGGAATGTGCTGATAAGCAATAAATTGCTTATAGACCCTTTTAAAAAAAAGGTAGATATATATATTATTTCCGCCGCCACAAAATATATAAACACACATCAAATTGTATCCATGTACAATTTATAAAAACAAAGTAACGTCAAAATTTTCAATTTCTTAACCAGGTTCCAAGGTATTCACTAATAGTATGTAAATTAAATGCATACATGTTAAAAGTTAATACAAAATTTCCAATAATCTCTACATGTATAGATGGACTACTGTGACTCCTGCTTACCTCCTGCTTTCTAAACAGCTCGTATTTACATAAAAGCTATCAATTGTAGAGTAATTAAATCTATGAATACAGGTGTAATACTTGCCAATAATCCTATTTCGATACGTGATCCATTTACGTCCCTACTTCTAATTGGGTTTACCTATCAAAAAGACACCCTCTTATTTTATATTCAATGCAGTAGGTATTTGCAATATTTTCTACAAGAATTACATACAGGTCAATATATGCACGTATCTCTCGTTTTCATAGCGGCTATTAAAATCATTCACTGTACACCCTACATCTGAAGCGTCTCGTCTAACAACAACACGTCCTTATTACAAAGTAAGTGAACGAAAATCGTACAATACAATTGAGTGAATGCCATTCTTTTCTTATGTACAGAATAAATGAAAATTAACAAATTTACCGTGAGATTCTGTGAATATTTATAGCGCCTATTATGTTACCTATAAGTCTGTAAGCATGCGTAATACATGTTTACAGTTTTATAGGTAGTCTTACAAATGTTGCAGATATGCATAGAATTCCAGTATAAAATGTATAAAATTTGAAGACGTTTTGGCGACACAACTATTCGTGTAATCGATCAAACGATTCCTCATGTAGGTGTTAAGTTATTAACGATTTGTTCACTAGTAAAGTAAAAGGCCCGTAATATTTGGCTGAGTTTTAAATTGCTAATTGCTTAGCAAATATAGACGAAAGTTAAGATTTTGCTCTTGCTTTATTAATTAATTATAATATAAAAGATAAAAGAATGCTCAATCTGAAATTGATTTAATTGGGTTTACTTATTCTTTTTTGTCTTTTGTACATTTACTTGGTACTCAATTAGACAAATTATGAATTTTTAAATCTTTTTCTTCGCGACCATTAGAAACGTGGTCAGACGCTAGTCTCATATACGGTTATACGGATCGTAGCAGCTGGTTATGTAATAAGGTAACGACATCTCAATCTATTTTTTTTGTTTCAATTCAAAACTGTATGTCTCTGTCTCATAGTTACGATCACAAAACCTACTTCAATTTTAACTATTAACGTAAGCAACGTTGTTTTCTATTATGAATACGTAATAACAATATATCTTAAAGATTTGGGATCGTTAAATCGTAGCGTTTAAAAACTCTAACGATCTGCTCGCTAAAATGTTTACGATGTGATACGGAATAAATTGATTACACATAATTTGAAAAATAAGCAAGATTCTGTGGCAATATTATCAAACAACATTTAAAGGTAACCTTAAAAATTTATATCTCAGTTCCTTTAATTGTTGGATTTTTCTCATTTTTTTAGATAATTGCATTATGTTTATATTTTTCTAAGTTCTAGTAGATTACGCTCTTAAAAATTGTAATGCATTCAATAAAACCGCCAATATGAGTCATAAACATTTATTGACTATATTTTCGAAGTAAAAGCATAGCGTAGGAAAAGCATCTGGAATTTATTTAGTATAGAAAATAGTTGTTCTTTTGGGCGTTCTTGTTTATGTCGTAGGACGATGAAAATTCATAATTCTATACGGCGTTTTATCTGGCGTTGAAGCTATTGAATTTGTATTGTAATATATACTTCCTTGCTGCAATAAGGATGTTCACATATTATTAAATCCTAATAGACTGAATTGTATTAAATTAAATTTTTGAAAGATTTGCTAAAGGATGTCATGGTTTATTTAACGATGGTTTATAATTTTAAAGCTAAACTATATTAAGGATGAATATATTGGAATTATTTTAATGATAATTTTTCTTTTGTTAACGAATCTTATTTATTTTTAATCTAAAAAACGTTGTTAGAATAACCGAAACGTCGCCTATAATACAAGAATATAGTCAATAAATGTTTAGAGCTCATATGGGCGATTTTATTGAACACATTTTCCTAATTTCAAAATTGTTCACATAAATTTAAAAAAAACAACCTATATCGTATGTATATTTTAAACTTTTTTCTAAAAAGAAAATGAACTATTTTTAGCCACTAATTTAAACTGTTATTTTAAAATACCAGTAACACTTGACAATTACTACACCGAATTTACAGATTTACCCATCTCTATTATTTATTAAGGAATTAATTCGACTTAACTGAAAATAATTTATACTTGTGAAATTATGCGGTATCTTTTCGAAAAGAAAAGTTAAACTTTTCCGTCAGGTCACAGCTTGATTTTAAAAACCGATAAATGAACGAATTAAAAAGCTACACTCTAAATGTTTATCACTCCGCTTTGTATTCTAAATGTATACGGGACTCATGAAAATCTTTTGATCAATCAAAACGAGTATCTGCCGCTTAAAATCTCTCCTTCCCTTCGAATAATTAAATTGCCCCCCTTAGGCCGGTCCCAAAGTGGTAATTATTTCAAACTTTTTCAAGCAGCGAATTCAGCAGAAAACTTTGAGTCGCTACCGAACAACCGTCTGTTCTTCGGCAGAGTCACGTTCCATCAGAAACGTACAACCGGGACTTATTCAAACAGATTTAAGTGGGCAGATAATACCGAATAATATTAACTGAAAATTTGTAGCACCACAGTGCAAGTGAGTGTGTACAAATAATGCATAAAACATATTATGAATTGAATCACTGTCCATCTAGAAACTTAATTAATAAGACGAAAATTAGTTTATATCGCCCTGCGTTTTTCGTGATGGCCCTTGCGTAATTTTTTTATTTTATCAAATAACAAAGACTGTATGATATCTTTCCTTGGTTACTGATTTCATATTCTATATAAATATAATCGTAAAACATTACAAACAAGTGCAGTTAATAGATTTATACATTGACCGGCATAAATATTGAAACATATGGGATTTTTTTATTATTAAAATATGCTAAAATCTTTTTTTGACGGATAGATTGTATATGTCTGGGAACCTTAAAATTTATTTTGACACACGGCACGTGGCCACTCGTATGGCGGTAAATTTAGAAAATATGCGAAAAAGTTGCATAGAATTGAATTCTGAGGTTGTTGCAAATTTTTGTAAACATATTCAAAAAAAATAAAAATCAAGATTTTTCCAATACTGTTTCATTGAATTACATATTTATATTTTTTTCGTTTTTGTCACCTCAACTGCACACGGAAAAAAAGGATTTGTTAAAGCAACAAAAGATGTTTTGTCAGGGGTATTTATTTAGAGCAAATAATAATTTATTTAGCCCCACATTTTCGTTTATTTGGCTATACAATAATATTTTGTCAGCAAAAATTAGTTGAATCAAACAAATATTTATTAAATGTTCCAACAAAGTATGAAAATTTTATTCAAATAATTATGATAGTTTTGAGTCAAAAAAGTATAGCCTTTTCAGTTAAACCATTAATTTTTAACGCCAAATATTCTTTATATTTAAAACTGAAAAACTATTTCCAATAACAATTTCAGAATGTTGTAATTTATTGTAAACTTAAAAAGAAAGCAAAGAAATTCAAGAAATCATTTACATGTTCATACGATAAATTGATTTATTAAATCAATAACGTAGCATAATAAATATAAATACAGTTAGAATGAAAACAACTTCCTTTGACGCAAAATACTTGGTATGGTTAAATGAATATAACGAATACAACCAAATCGGTAATTATTTAGTGTAAGCAAACGTTTAATGTGAAAGAAATAGTTAATTAATTGATTCAAATATGTAGGTACATTTAATCCACTTTTCTGGAATATTTAACCTAATCCAGTTTATCTTTGTTAAAACAAGTAACTGTAAACATTTGAATCGAGTATCCGGTACTGACAAAGTAAGTTACTTGAAGGAAATAAATATTTGCTTACCCATATACAAACAAGCCACCTGTTTGTGTCAATGAATATTTCATTGATTTAACAATTTCTTTTTTTCTGTGCAGTAATATTTCTAAATTTGGTTGATATTCAAACAGTTTTGTCAAGTTTTACATAATTAACACAAAAACTGAAAAGTACGATTTCAATGTAACAGTAGTTGTAGCAAGGGACTGTATCTAGTAGTAATCAACAAAATTTCACAAACAGTTTCTCTCTAAACAACTTAGCAAACTCCTTTTTTTGTTTTCTGCATTAAAGTGGAAACCTTCAGTTCAGAACTGATAACACTACATGCACGCACCGAAGGTATTAAAGTAGATTTTGAAAATAGAGAAAAACGAATAATAAACAGTAGATAAAATAAAAATTACTAGTAATTGCTTATTTACCAAAAAATTAAAATAATTTACTACGTTATTTTGTTGTTTCTAATTTCAAAGCCTACCTAACTCTTACAAGAAACAGAACGATATGTGTGTAGTAAATAATTTTAGAGTTTTATCTCTTAGTTGTTCATGCTATTAGTTATTGTTTAAATGTTTTTGCTTATTAAGTATTCTTATCATTAGCTAAAAGTACCTACTAGTTATTTATTTCTACTGAGTTTTGTAATTTCGAAACCCACTTAGATATTTTCGGTGTGTTCAATAACATTGTCAGAGCTTAGGTATGTAATATTATCAGGTTTGGAGTAAAAATTTTCACTTTAATGCAGAAAACAAAAAAAAATATCATAAATTTCAATAAAAGTAATGTTTGCTAAGTGGTTTAGAATGAAAATGTTTGTAAAATTTTATTTATTACTTCTAGATACAGTACCTTGTAACAACAACTGTCGCACTGAAATCATACTTTTCAGTTTTCGCTGTGTTAATTATGCACAAATTGACAAAGTTGTTTGAGTATCAACTAATTTTTTTTAAAAATATTACTGCACTTGAGCTGTTAAAAACGAAAGAAAAAATGGAAATATGAATAATGAAGCAATATTTGGAAAAATCGCGATTTTGTATTTTTTTTTAATATGTTTACAAAAGTTTGCATACAGCCTCAGAATTAAATTCTAAGCAACCTTTTCAAATATCTTTTTTGAAAATCACGTCACCTAACCTCACTTTTTGCAGATCCATGGCATATTTGTTAAACTTACCGTCATACTAGTGCTCACGTGATGTGTATAAAATAAATTTTGGATTCCTAGATGCGCAACTTATCCCCCAAAAAAAAGTTTAGTATATTTTAATAATAAAAAAATCCTATATGTTGCAGTTATTTATACCGGGTCACTGTATATGAATATGATATATGACTATCATAAAAGCATCTAAAACAAAAAGCAATTTAACAATAATCTCTTGACACAGCGTCTTTAAATCTTTTCTTTTTTGTGGGAACCGTCCAATACATGAATCTCCTGCAACACCTCTGGGCTTTTGTATTACTTAGAAATCACTTTCCTTTATTTCTTGCTCTAAGATGTTTGTTAAAAAATGTGATACGGTGGAGCACATGGTGGTGTGGTTAAATATTCTGTTAATACCAATGTTTTATATAAAATAGATTCGCATAATTTTCCGTGAATGCTCAAATCATTTGCTATAGTTACGGACATAATTTATAAGTAAAATATTTAAAGAAGTGTTTATGTTCATGTGGTAATTGGAAAAGAAAAAGCTGTGAACCAACAAGTCAACACTAATATTGAATGTCAATAATATTGAGAATATAGTTTCAATATGAATTTCCTGCATTTCCGAATATATGTTTTATTTACTTCTATTATATTATCGACTGTGTTTAATTCTTCTGTTATTAGAGTCAACCAAAGGATCTCAATAAACACTAACGAAACTAATTTTGGTAGTTCCCGTTCCACTCTACCTTCCCCTACTTATCTTTGATTCACTTCCATGTTCTTTATGCATTTTAGATTATCTTCGTTGGATTTGCAGCTTTCCCCTATGGCGCAAAGCGCTCGCACTTCCTCCTTCTTTAGTTTTGCATATATGGATTTTTGCAACGTTGAAAGGGCGATCATAAAGGATCAGAAGTGGAGTATAAATCTCTAAAAAGCTTTCATTATCATGAAATCCTATATTCTCAAAACAAAATATTAAAACAACATTGGATTAAATGCGTTTTAGAAAATATATGTGTAAATATTACCATTTGTGGAATTTCATATTTACTTTTAACGAAATACTCTGCGAGCGAATACTTCTGTGTATTAATTAAAATATTAAAGCCGCAGCCAGCTAAGTATAGTGAGAAATGCCCTTGAGCATAATTTCGTTCTTGTCTGCCATATAAGTCACACCGAATGGCTGTTATATTTGTCAAAGATATCAACCCTAAAAAGTCATAGTTTTGGACAAAAAGAATTAATTTAATTTAAAAAAAAATCAAAAATTACTTTTATTTTTTTTTATATGGCGACAGGTGCATTTGTGGCTAAAACATCAAACGCCTACTCTCTCTAATGGGGACAGAGAAAAGGTATTCCACATTTTTTTTAGGGGCTTTATATCCCGTGTACAAGGAGTATCATATTAATGCGACCGATGGCTATATAGAAAGTAGTTTTCGAAGAAAAAAAATAACTTTTTTAAAAATTAATTCTTTTTCTCCAAAACTATGAGTTTTGTAATGTTGATATTTAGGGGTTTTGGAGAAATATAATAGCCACCCAGTGTGACTTATAGGGTAGACAGGAATAAAATTATGCTCAAAGCCATTTATCACTATACTTACCCGGCTACAGCCTTCAACCAAGACAATTTTTGAACGTTTTGATCTAATTTGACTTCTTCATAGCCCATATAAATATGCACTTCTTTATAATAAATCGTTCTTGTTTATGCTATAAAAACAAAATACATCGACATACAAGTAGTAAACAAATTAAAAACTAAAGTGAGTTCAGGAGCGAATGATATTTCCTGGGGTTACTGCGACCAGTTGCTTCGTTCAACATTAAGCCATTAAGCTGAGCTAGTTAACTATCTTTTGAGAAAGATACTTCACCAAGGCCACTAAAAATGGCTTGTGTGACTTCAGTTTACAAGGATGACTTAGAAAAAGATAAATCAAACTATTACCCAATTTCCCAAACGTTTTCTTCATCTAACAATACTTTATAGGTATAAATATGTTATACTAACTCTCTTATAAAAGCACTTGGGAATAAATAACTTCATCACCGCTAGACAGCATGATTTTAGAGAATATCATCCTACCATCACTGCCGTACATTCTTTCATAAATAGTGTAGTTCGGTCATTGCATGATACCCTGCTGAAGCAAAAATTTCTCGAGGCCTTCCAGTAGTGTCAACATGTCACCTTATTGAGAAATTAGATAGGTGGGGCCCGTGGTATGTCGCAGTGGTTTATTGCGTATTTTGCACATAGGGTCGAATTTGTTAAAATATCTTTCAAAAGTGACAACTGCGTGCACAAAGTCTATTTATTCATTATGTTTGCCTGATACCATAGGAATTCTTGGGGTTCAATATTAGGCCGATTTCGTTTTTTAATGTCATTAACGAAATGTTTTTATTTATTCTATATTAATTTTATATTCTCTGGATGATCCATTTATCGGCAAGAACTGTAAAAGGTACAATTGTGCAAATAACTTGTGATAATACTATCAATAAATGATATTGAATTTGATTAAAATAATTACATTGACTTCATATTTGGCGCTATCAAAGTTTTACTAATAGTAATTAATAACAGGTTACATATAGTGCATAAAACAATAATTAATTTTTGAGCATGACTGTGGATGAGAATTTAAATTGGAAGTCCCGCTTGAATGTTTCTCAAAAAAATAAAAAATTATTACTTGCTATCAAATTAGAAATTTAAGTAATTTTGCGTTGCAGTGACTATTTATTTTATTATAGTTTTGCTCCAAAACCTGTTGGCATGTATTTGCTTGTTGTGCTATACATGATGTTTTATCGTCAGAAAAGATTTTAGGTGTTTAGTATGCTGTCCGGATTTTCGCTGGCTAGTAATCTACGTTGGTGAAATTACATCTTAAGTTTCTCTTTGAATTAAATTCGAGTATGAACGAAATATTATATCAATGATAGACAATTCAATTTTTGTTGTTACGTTTTTTCGCAGATATTGATAAGGTTCTAATAGTGTAAGTAATAACAGGTTACTATAGTGCATACAACTTAATTAGTTTTTGAGCATGATGTGGATAGATTAATTGAAGTCCCGTTTGGATGTTTCACTAAAAAATAAAATTAACTTGCTACAATTAGAAATTTAAATATTTTTGCGTTCCAGTGATCTATTAAAATTTTATATATTTTGTCAATACCTGTGCATCGTATTCTGCTTGTCTGGCTATCCATGATGTTATCGTCAGAAAAGAATTTAAGATGTTAGTACTGCTCCGGATTTTCGGCTGGCTAGCAATTCTACCGTTGCTAATAACATATGAGTTTCTCTTGAATTAAATTGCGAGTATGAAGAAAATATTAATATTGATAAGAACCAACTTCATTTTTGTTGTATACGTATTTCGCAATTTAGAATGAGTATCATAGTGTTGTTATAACAGTTTACATATGTGCATAAAACATATTAAGTTTTTGGGCATGACTGTGGATGAGATTTAAATGGAAGTCGCGTTGCGAATGTTCACTAAAAGTAAAATTTAGCTTTATAATTAGAATTTAAATTAATTTTCGTTCCAGTGATCATTAAAATTTATTATGTTGTGCTCATACCTGTGGCTCTATTTGCGTCAGTGCTATACATGATGTTTTTCGTCTGAAAAGATTAAGATGTTTTAGTGCCGGATTGGCTACGCTAGCAATTCTACCGTTGCCTAGAATATACATATGAGGCTCTTGATTAAATGCGATATGAAGAAAATTAATATCAAATGATAGAACCAATTTAATTTTTGTTGTATACGTATTTCGCAGATATTCAGTATCTTCAGCAACGTATTATATATATTTATTATTTATTTAACGTCCGGTACTAAATTTGTATTCCCATGTTTTTCTTGTTTACAATTTTATATTTATTTTCTTTCACAAGTTTTGTTTTTTATTTATATTCACTTGTAGTTTCAAGTGTAAAGTATATTCTGAGAGGCTTAATGTCTGCAAAATTGTATAAATAAAAAAATTATGCCCAAATTTTATTGTTTGCGAAGAAATTGTTCTTATTATTTAAATATGGAGTTACTCTGTTATATATTATTTAGCCAAAAACTTTCTAAATTTCTGGCATCTATAAGCATAACACAGGAGAATAAGAATTATAAGGATATAC
Source organism: Protaetia brevitarsis (assembly GCA_004143645.1). Taxonomy (NCBI): domain Eukaryota; kingdom Metazoa; phylum Arthropoda; class Insecta; order Coleoptera; family Scarabaeidae; genus Protaetia; species Protaetia brevitarsis. The sequence continues at coordinate 1,327,311 of RXPK01000069.1, read as the reverse complement.
TAAATAGATTGAAATCCCGTGCTTGTGATGAGAATTTGCTACCAAGCAATCTAAAATCTTTTGGCTGTGGTGACTTTTAGCGTCGACTAAAAATGACAATATGTCGTGAGTGCTCTATCTACCATCTAAACAAACTGCTGAGGTGCTGCTAGAATGAACTCGCCTGGTGAATAATAAACCTAACATATCATGGCTTTATTTATGAAAACCTAAAAAATCATAAATCCGTGCTCCACCTCAATACTCACGAGGTTACCTATTTTAAGTACTATATGGATTCCATAACATTGAAATGTATACTCTAAATGATCCTAGATTTTTAATAACAAAGATATAATACGTAGCCGCAATTATGTGAATACTACTTATGTGAAACGCTGAAATATGTGAAGTGTGATTAGTTCGACATAATTGCAATTCTACTGTAAATGGTCAGCTTCAGTGTTATAATATTTCGCTCATGGACCACTTTAGTTATGTCCCAGCATTCGCCAAGGAGTAAGGGAAACCCAGGCAAAAACCTTACTCTGGGAGCAGGTATGGGAAAGCAAATTATTATCCTTCTGGTGCTGAGAAGCGCCTCCAGTTTCCTTAATTCCGACAGTCGGGTCGTCTTCAGTGCTCCTTCTACCATCATGAATTTTCATGTTGAAGCAGGATGAAGAACGATCTAAAAACAAACAAAACATAGCAGTACCTGTTCTAAAAACATAGCTTATCCTAATTATTCTAAGCAATAGTAATTAAAATAAGATTTATATTTTAAATATTATTTATTATTCTAACTATCTAAAATCTATGACGTTAAACTAATTTCCGACTTCTAATGCATAAAATTTCATTCATAATATCTACTACCCTCTAATACCTAAATTTCATGCCGAACCGATCTGTCCTTAGCAAGCATTACTAAAAAATTCCCACCATTCAACCGACTAATTACCTTAATATCTGTTTCACGAGCAGCCAACTTAACGCCTTAGTAATGCCTAACTCGTACCACCGCACTCTAGTAGTGGACATCAAATAAAACAACCCCCTATCTCCCCCATATTCACGAATCCGAATCATTAAACCCTCCCAATTCTATATAAATTAATTTAAAATTACCGCGATGTTGTTAATTCTAATAGCAGGTAAGATTGTGGCGCTAGTAAATACGTCTATTAACACATAAAAAGTGAAGAAATTCTTTTATCGACAGCACAAAAGCCCAGCATCCGCAGTGTATTTCTAACCGCTTTATTAGAATTGTCTAACCAATTCTTGTTTGTGATCACTTTCCGAAATTAAACCGTTTCAATAACGTGTACATGAGTTTTTTATTTAAGAATAATTCGCTGAATCTGGTGATTTATTTGACAATGTATTAACAGTTGACACGACAAATCTTTCGTTTCCCAGAAAGTCCAAAATCCAAAATCAACTAGATTACTTTACTTTTTGCTCTACTTGTTTTCTTAAATTAAGGTATACCCTTTACTTTATGATACCCATTATAATTAATTTCTTTGGGTTGTTACTCTTATTTCTCTCCCATCAGGTTATTATAATTGTCATAAATCACATCCACATTATAATCACACACTGGCAGAAAAGATCCCCAGTTCATGAAGAAAATGAGAAATCAAAAGATATATACAGCATTAATGTTAGCTATATCTTCCAAAAATAATATATAAAATTATAGAAGATGTAATATACCTACTCAAGTAAAATTTAAAATTTTAATCATTATACCATATCCCTTCATTAAGTTAGGAGCAGTAACTTAATAATCAAGTTTATCGCCTAAGAGGTGCAAAGCCATTACAAACCTTAAAATATTATTCTTATATTTTGAAGACACTTTACATATATTTGTTTTGAATAATTTTTGTGTGAAATTTTTTTAGATGCTTTTTGGTATTTCTTAGTAATAGTGGAAAATAAGGTATGATAAGCAAAAGATGATGACTGATTAAACTGAAATACTTGATGCTGATCGTATAATTGTAGTGATGCTCCGCTATGTATATAGAAAGACTCTGAGTTCTATTTATGATCCTCGAAAAAACTAATTGAGTTATATTTTTTCAATGTAAAAACTATTTACAAAACTTTTTTATTTACAAATATCATACACATCCTACCAAAAGCTATATATTTTAATATAAATTTAAATTAATGATGGCCAATAATAGATTAAGAATTTTTACTTAAGTAATGTTTTATAATTTAAAAGTCATTTCACTAACTTTCCTGATGCTTAGTCTCTTTCTTTGTTCACAGAACACATCATTATGCATAATATAAATTTCTGAAGTCCCACTCAAATTTATAATAATAGATAACTCCACTTTCAATACCAAATTTGTTTATACTCCAAATATTCATAAAATATACTAATTTTTGAATTCTATATCGATTTAATCTCTATTTTTTGAAAAATTTCATACGTTTTTCTGACATATATAAGTCAAATTTCAAAATCAATCAATCAATCTCCTTTTTTTACCATAGTTAACTATTTCAAATATTTTGTATTTTTAAACAAGATTTTTGCTTCATAGATTGTACATAAATTTTAACATAATTTGATACACTTGAAACTTTTTTTTAAGTAGAAATTAATTGTTAAAATATAATTTATTATACAATTTGGGTGGAAATATGGTAACAAGAAAATAAGAAAAGAGAAATCACCAAAATAAACAAATTGAACCATTAAACAAGATGAATATACAATACGTAGGATTTTACAAAAATCCTTCAGTTTGAAAGTTAAACTTAAAATATTCCTAAAAAGTTGAAATTATTAATGAACTTAGACCACATTTTAGAATTAATTCAATTTTGTAGTTTTGGTGATGATTTCACTTGTTAATATTTTTTACTAAATTTTTATTTGAAAGAAGATTTTCAGAAGAAGTTCTACGATATTATAAAGGATATGAAGCAATAGTATGAAAATATAAAAAAAATACTAAGTAAAATTAATATAATAAATTAAAAGTTTTTTGAATTTGATTGTAAAAAGTCAGAAAAACATTTTCTAATAGGTAATGTGACTAGATATATGTAAGTTAACAGTAATATGTTAAGTGATTTGTGTTGTTTTAAAATTATTGAATGTGTTTGCGGTTAAATGTACCATTTAAAATAACCGTTCTTTGTAATAATTTTTATTATTTTGATATTAAATTCTGACTTGAAATAACTCAAAAAGTCTCTACTCCCTACGTAAAAAAAATATGAAGTAAAATGATTAGGAGCGTGCTATAAAAATCAGAACTAATTCCCCACTAGTTAAAGTTATCACTACTTTCCCCTTTTGAGGGGTGTTTTTTTGAGTTTGGTTTAAGGTGCCAACTTGGCTTTTTGTTATATTGGACTGTATGCATTTAGGTTTATTATATGTTTTTTTCAGTTTTTTCTGTGTGGTAGAACATGTAAATAAAAAATAACGTATCTTTGAATGATTTTTAGTATGAGCAATTTGTTATTAGTTGTTTTAGAATTAAAATAATTATTCATTGATTAATTTCAGGATTATTTAAGTGTTTCAGCCCTATTAGTTATAAAAGCACCGAAATATACAAAAGCATATTGTAACAATAAATAATATTTAATTCCGTACACGCAGTTAAAGTTTATTATTTTCCCTTTTTGAGGGGTGATTTTTTTGAGTTAGGTTTAAAGGTGCCAGTTTGACTTTTATTATACATAGAGTGTAACAATATATATTTGGGTTTATTATATATTTCGTCAAGTTCTTTCAGTGAAGTAATACAAATAAAAAATAAAACCTCTTTGATTTCAGCAGCAGCATTGGGTTATTGACTATTTTTAAAGATCAAAATTCAATTATTCATTGATCGGATTCAGTTATTTAATGTACATTTCAGCCCTAAATCTATAAAAGCATCGACATATAAAAAAGAATATTGTAACAATAAAATAATATTTAATTCCGCACACGCAGTTCGAAGTTATTTTCTGCTTTTGAGGGATATTTTTTCAAGTTGGATTTAAGAATTCGACTTGATTTCTTGTTACCTATAAATTTATGCGTTTTGGTACAACATATATATTTTTATGTGATATAACATATTAATATAAATCAATCAAATCTCTGTTAGATATTTACTCTTCTTGTAATAACATAATTCTATCCACATTTGTTGTTGCAACAAGCTATGTATTTATAGTTGTTAATGATTTTCTTAATGTGAACAGAACCGCTATTCGTATTTTAATCTTTTGTTCTACTGCAAATAGAATATAATACATTTATTATACATATTTCTATCAGTGTTCTGAGACGTGCATAATTTGTTTTAATATGACAATTTTTTGATGTGAGAGTTTGAAGACTGTTGTTTAATGTAATTTCCTTATGTAGAATAAACAGCAGTGCTGTAGAAAATAAGTTAAAATGTGTTATCACATAAGTGTATTAATCGCGGTGGTTTGCTAATAAAAATATCGGGAAGAAAAAAACTTAAACAAATAAATAAACGATGAAGATGATAGAAATAGTTATTTGGAGCTATTCATTCTTCCCAGAAGAATCAGTGAAGGTTGCAAATCAAGAGCGTACTTCTCAGTTCATACGACATCACTTGTAAAGAATTTATTTGGAAAAAAGTATATAATAAACTCAAATGCAGGCATTACTATATCTTAAATTCAAAAACCTACCCCCCAAAGGGAACTTTGAACTTCGTGTACGAACCTAAATACTATTTTGTATTGATTATAAATACATATATGTTAATAATAAATGTAACAACAGATAATATGTTAATAATATATTACTTAGCATTATTTATTCTTACAGAATTATTTTTATAGTTCAGTGCTTTCATATCTACTAGAGCTGAAATGTACAACATATAAATATCCTGAAACCGCTCGATTTCCCTTTTTATTTGCATGTCTACCACACAGTAAAGAGAATTAAAAGATATGTAATGAACCCAAATACATACATTACTATATAACAAAAAATCAGATTGAATTCAATCCAAAAAAAACGCCCTTCAAAAAGGAAAGATAACAATAACTCATAATCAATTGCGTGTACGGAAATAAATATTATTTTGTTGTTATAATTTTCTTTTTTATATTTCGATACTTTTATAACTACTAGGGCTGAAACATACATACAGATAATCCTGAAATTGATGGATGAACAATTATTATTATTTCAATCCTAAAATAAACAATAACAAATTGCTCTTACTTAGATCCTTCAAGGAGATCTTATTTTTTATTTACATGTTCTACCACACAGAAAAACTGAAAAAAATACATAATAAAGCTAAATGTATCCAGTCTAATTTAATAAAAAGCCAAGTTGGCACCTTGAACCAAACTCAAAGAAAGCACCCCTCAAAAGGGAAAAATAGGATAACTTTGAACTGAGTGAATGGAATTAGTTCTTGATTTTTTATAGAATACCCATAATCAGTGTTTACCTACATAATTTTTGAACGTGATAGCTTAAGTAATTCCTGAGAAAAAATTGATTTTTTTTCCAACCCTTATACTAATATACTCGAATGGGGTGGCAATCGATTGAGGTAATTTTTTTGGTATTTTAAACAGGACATAGTATCTTTGCTTTAATTTCAGCCGGCTTATCGGAGCAGAGCCTTTGTATTATAAATATACTCATAAGCATGTATTTTAATGCTAATCTTTAGTGTCACACTTCTATATTTGTTGATATTATGCAAAATGTAGCTACGGGAGAATATAATATTTCGCGCAAGCACGAACTAGAAAGCCACCAATATCAGTTAATATAAGCAAATCTTTGCAAAGTATAACAATATGCGAATATTGCAGTACCGTACAAAATGTAAACACAGTATTCGCTACCAAAACTCATGCATTCGAAAAAGTAAAAACAAATATTAAAAAAAAAAACCTAATAGTATCACTACTACATATATCCATACAAAAATACGGTATTGATAATCAAACACCTTGCGTCGGTCGTAAAGTTTGAGAGTGAATCCCGTGGTGAGTGTGATCGCATATTGAGTCCATTTTCTACATGTAACACTATCACTGGCCGGAAAACCAATCATATAACCGACTGTTTCAAATTTAAACGTAGACGTTGCTAACAATTAAAGCGAGTATTTTTTTATTTCGCTTGCAGATCCCACCGCCTGTTATTTGTATGAATATACGCCGAGATGACCCACAGTTAAATTGTAGAGAAGCCGAATGATTCCAACCGCGCTATTCACTTAGATAGTTGAAAAATGGGGTCGTCTCATGCGGGAGAAGGTGCGTATTAAGTAAAGCAGTACAAAAATGTCAGGCGTAATTTAATTAATCTGGAAAAGCCTGGGAAATTTACAGATTACCTGTACAAACGGAAGGCTAGGATATAATACCGAAATAGGGCGATTATGGCGGTAAGGACACAAATGCAGATCGAACAAGACGAAACGGACCGAGTTCAATGGAGTCGCTTAAGGGAGGTCGTTTCCGGCCTAATTTATCAGATCCCAATATCTGCAAAGTGCTCGGCGTTTGTACCGCCGAACAGCCGCCCTGGACCATTATAGAGTATGGGGATATGGGCGACTTATCTCAATACTTGCAGTTTCTCGCCAAAAGGAATGGAAACGCCAGATCATCCAAGGAATTACCTTTAAGGTAAGAATAATGTATTTGTTCACAAACACAAAATTGTAACGCTATGTTCATAATTGTTTTGCTAAGTAATTCTTTTTAAGCATTTTTAATTAAACATATTTATGTCACCCTTTATAAAAAAGACATTTTTCACCATCAAATACTAGAGTCAATACTTGATCCCGTAACGCTAATTTCCTCCCCTCATTCGGGAAAAGAAAAAATGCTTATGAAAAAACTGATAAAGTATATGACTTCCTTTGATCTTGTTTTAATACTCATAGCAATAAAATATAGGGATTACTTGTAAATTTTTCACACTTAGGAAGGCTCTTAGAGAAGGGGCATTCTTAATTGAAAAATGGAAATTGAAATTTTTGGTAACGAAGGGAAAGAAAGCTTAATATCTTAAAATTTTAAATTTGGTCATATTACCTGTAAAATCAGAAATGCTAAAAAAAAAGGTAATTGAGGTCAATAACTACATAGTCATTTCGATATCCTGGTACCTCGTGTTATTTTGTACAGGTCTCCACGCCAGTGATGACCCCATCAACTTTCTGTAAGTGTCCTTTCAGAGTGAAATATCCTATTAGATTCACATCTTCTTTCGCCCTCAATAGGAACTTCTGCTGCGGAAATAGCTAAATTGTCCTTATTATTCATGAACATGCAAACCGCTGGATTTTGATAAGTTCAGTTATAAAAGTCTTCTACAGCATCTTTGTCCACCATAGCGCGATGCATAAGTGATCATGGATTTGACCATGTTTTTTCCATGGAGTCTTCTAGCCAATATAAGTGTTGCCTTCGCCCTGGTTTTGATTCTCTGAAAGGGGCCCACTCAAGAAAGCTTGAAGTAAATATAGTAATAAATCAAAAATAATGCCACAATCTGACAGCCACACTTCTTCAGTACAGAGCTTTAGCGGTCGAAAACCATTTCATCTTCCTCTTCTGATGAATACCATTATGATCATTTTGAAGGAACTGATTTCCTTCTCGATCGGGGAGAAGTACTACGGTAAAACGTATCAAAGTAGAAATTAAAAGTAGATGTCACAATATTAGGGAAAGATGCCAAATGAAGAACTCCTTTTATTTGTTTCTATAGCTTTCGAAATAAATTCATCTCACCTTTATTAGGTAACAAAATAACATGGTAGACTACAATAAACATCATTGAAGAAATAGGAAAATGTAATTGACAAACATAGTGCAGTTGAGCCTCCTTAATTCGAAACCCTTTACAAATCGAATTTCCATTTGTTCCCTTGGAAAAACCTCACTTATTCAAACAAAAATAACAAATTAATTTGAAGTTTTGAGGAGATCTTGTGTGACCTCGTTCCGTTAATTTTGGCCTCTACAACTCAAAGTTGTAAATCGAAGTATTGGCTCATAAACCTCTGCAATTCGAGCAGCGAATGCTGTAAAGAGTAAACAAACAAGTTGAAACGTAATTTCCGGCGTGTTTGTACACATTCTGCATATTACTGAATACTGTAGTAGTTCCATAACCTTGCACTGGGTTATGTGTGCAACAATAAGTTCTAAACGAGAAACGAATAAAAGCTTAAGTGTTAAAGAAAAAGTTAAACACCCTCTCCACCATTCTGAAATAGGAACAAGCGCTAAAGAAAAAAATGACGAAGATAAATTAAATCAAAAGAGAACACGAAAAGGTGAACTGCCTGATGTAGAAGAATATCTATTAAAGTGATTCAAGCAGTGTCAGAAGAAGAACATAAGTATAAAGGGGGCACCTTTAGTGGGAAAAACTGGGACTTTTGCTAAGTCATTAGGGCATAATGATTTTAGAGCAAGTAACGGATGATTAGGAAAGTTTAAAAATAGGAACAATATAGGATTTCATAAATTATGTGGAGAGGGTGCAAGTGTGAATAATGAAGTGTGCGAGGAGTGGAAAAATGAGTTAGAAGGACTCATTTCAGGCTATGAGCCCTGTGGCATTTTCAATGCCAATGGAACGGCGTTATATTTTAAATGTCTGCCAGACAAATCATTAACATCTAAAAATGAAAAATGTTACGGAGAGAAACATAGCAAAGAACGTATAACTCTCTTATTGGTAGCTAGCATGTTAGGTTCAGAAAAAGTTAAACCCTTAATGATAGGAAAGTACCAGAAGCCTCGTTGTTTTTCTGGCGTTAAATCATTCCTCCTAAAATACATAGCAAATAAGAAGGCATGGATGACTTCCTTGCTGAATTGTTTTCTAAATGGGTTTGTGACTTAGACAAGAAAATGAGTAAGGGAAAACGTAAAATAATTTCATTTATTGATAACTGTACAGCCCATAACAACATTCCAGAAATTCAAGCTGTTACAGTAAAGTTTTTACCTGCCAACACTACATCTAAGTTGCAACCCCTTGATCAAGGGATTATCAAAAATTGTAAAATGCTGTACAGGAAGGAATTTGTTGAAAAAATCATATCTGACATTGAAGGCAACCGAACTTCTTCCGTGGTTGAAAAGTCATGGAACAATGTGACACAAAAAAAACCATTGCTAATTGCTTCAAAACCTGTGGTTTTGCTAAGATTACACAGCCTGAAGAAGAAGAATACGAACCAATTTCGGAAATGAACGTGGAACCAGAGTGGATAAAATAAATCCAATGATGAACAAATAACGTTTGAAGAGTTTGTTAATGTTGATACAAATGTCTCGGTTGCCGGTACTTTGACAGAAGAAGATTTAGTGGCATCAGCTCCGCAAGCGAAAGACGAAAGTGAGGAAGAGTAGCAAGAGAAAGATGAAGAACCTTCAGTTACAGCAAAGCGGGCAAAATACGCTTGACATTAACTGCAAATTTCTTTTCCTTCTCGAGAAATCAAGCAATATTGAAAATAATGTGTTCTCTGCAGTCGTAGCTATTGACAATTGGATTAACTCTCAAATATCCAATTCTTTATCTAAAATAACAAACTTTTTTTAACAATACTGTTTTTAAAAAATCAATTTCATTATGTATTCTTCCTGTACATATACATAATATTATGAATACATATGTAGATACATAATGTGTTACGTTTTTATTAGTTTAGGCTCTGTAATTTGAATATTCTTTGTCCAGTCTCTACAATTTGAGACCTCTTTAAATCAAAACCTCTGTAATTCAAATCAAATGACTTTTTCCTTGACGTTCGAATTAGAGAGCTTTGACTATAAAAGTTAACAAAACTGAATTATAAATTAAAAACAGTGGGAAAACACGTAAAGCAGTCTAGAGACGATGAGAGAAGATGAAATGAATTTAGTTTGAAAGCTATAAAAACAAATAAAGAAGTTCTCAACCTTCACTTTCTCTCAATATTGTAACATCACTTTAAGTGCATGTGCAATTTGACTGTATACATTGCCTAATAGTCAAAAAGTTGTCGAAACAACCACGAAAATGACATTTTGAAGAAAAATGTGTTCTTATAAAGTGTAAAATCAGAATAAAATCAAAAATTTTTAACTAGAGAACGCTGATATTTTCAAACCACAGTTGCCAATGTAAAATTACGTTAAATTATTTTATTTGAAAATAAGGTGCTGCAAAAATCTAATAACATAACAAAAGTGAACTAGACTGTTATTGTGGCCATCATTTTGATTAACAGTTGTTAGGTATATAAATTGCTAATAATTGCAACGTATTGACCTCATATACCTGATATATATGCACAATTTCTTCGATTTTACTTGAATTTGAACAAATAATTACAATCAATTACGAAGAGTATACTTATACAATCAAGCAAGTTCATTTATACAGATGCTATAAAGTTGTTGCACAATTTCATAGCAAGACTTCTGAAATGTCTGCACTTTTGTAGTGTAATCTCCTTCCGATGTTTACTACCTTCTATATCATTACTGAAAAGCAACTATCCTTAAAATCCCAATGAAATCGTCATATAACATTGAAGGTAACACCTCGGATGTTGTAATAATTTTCCCTCCAAACGATTCTTTCATTTAGGCAGAATTAATCCTGACTCACTGAGAAAAGAGATTGCATTAAATGAAAAGTTTTATAACTTTTGGTTTTTATCATGTTCAACGAAAAGAACACCTTTTCTCAGAAAAGTGTTTATTTTAATTGAAATTTTGCCGGAAGAGTATTTTCTTCTTAAATACATACATGCTTTTCGACGAAAATTAACCGTAATTAAATGGAATGCACCTTATTTTTGATTAGTATTTTATAATGTCTGTATAACTTCTGTTTAAGTAAGGCAATACACATTACATATTATATTGTTATTATTATGTACATGTTAACAAAAAACGTATTTTTTCCGCGGGTAACAGTTTTAAAAAACGTTCAAACACTATATGCTTTGCGTGGCTTATAATATGCAACATTAACTGAAAAGATTCTAATTGTCCCTAAAATTCCTTTAGTCTTGCCCGAAATTATTTACCTTTGTTTACTATAATTTATGTATCTGAACTTCATGCATGTGAGAACATGCATGAAACTAAAATACCTTTGCGTAAAAAAACACTTAGCTTAAATGCAGACGCTTGCATTTTCCGCTATAAGCCAAAAGTTTTAAATCAATGTATTCATGCGTCCGCGCAAATAAACTAAAACGCCTGGTTTTTTTGTTTAAAGTAACGTTAATATAATAATAGCAATATAATATGCGAATGTGTATTGTTTTAAGTTAAACAGAAGTTATACATATATTATAAAATATTAATCAAAACTAAGGTGCATTCCATTTAATTAAATTACGATTACTTTGCGTCCAAAAGCATGTACTTAAGAAGAAAATAGTTTTCCGAAACAGCAGGCTACTTTCAATAATATAAACATTTTCTTCGAAAAGGTACCCTTTTCGTTTAACATGATAAAAACCAAACGTTATAAAACTTTTAATTTAATGCAATCTCTTTTCTCAGTGTAATCAAATAATACGTATAGGTTTCTCTATTTTGTGATCTTGTTAAGAATGAAAACTAAAGCCTTTATACATATATCTTCAAAGGAACCAGCGTTTTATTGTTTCGTTTGTATTAGGTTTTCTCAAGACATTTTTGTTATACTTCCAGTATCGATACCCTGGTATTTATGTCAACCCAGATAGCCTCCGGGATGAAATATTTGGAATCGAAGAACGTAGTACACAAAGACCTGGCGGCAAGGTAATTGATTTCAAACGTCTCGCTTCTTTAAATCACGCAAAGCTTTCTTCCGTTGCAGAAACTGTTTGGTAGGTCGGGTTATGTTGTTAAAATCGCCGATATCGCAATGGTAAACCTCTACCGCAAAGACTACGCTGAAATCGGTGGCCGACCCTCCTTGCCCCCATTAGATGGTTTACCTTGGGAAAGTATTTTACTGTAAGTTAACGAAATTGTAACATATATTCTAATCCTTGTTAGTTGCGTAATTAAAGATTGATTCAAATCTTTTTGAAGTGTTGATTTAAAATATAGGTGATTGCTAAATGAATAACTATATCGCTTTCGAATTAATTATTAACATTTAGAGCTACCCACTTGCGAGTAAATAAATGTATAATAATACTGCTGAAAGCTAAAAAAAAATGTTTTTACTATAATACACATAAAAATGGTTGACATGAAGTGTTTTATCTTTGTAAGCATTATTTGTTACATTTTAAAACTGTTCCAGCTGTTTCTACGGTCACGGTTCAGCAGGCACTAATACCAAATGTCCTATTTCTGAAGCGAACCAGCTAGATTACAACTAAAGTAAATCAGATTTCAGCTTATTGTAGATTAGAGGTGTCGATGTAAATTGAGTAATTTCAAAACTCCATCCCTAAATGCAAAAACGAATAACGGAAGCAAAACAAAGCGTATGAAGCTAATATCCCAATAATAAAATGTTTATAATAAAATTTGTGAGGCAAAATTGTATCACTGTGACAAAATAAGGTATGTGTTGACCTACAATGTAATATGAAATGCAGTAATACATCATTGAAATCCCTTAAAGCCGTATGTTACACATACATCTCGCATAAAACTAACGTCGACAAGATTAATGTTACTTTTTGCGGAATCATTTAGAAATAAGGGACACAGGAATATGAGTTTTTTCCCCAAAGCTTTCATCCACGTTTACAGACTAGAAAATAGAATTCATAATACAAAACATGTCCCGGCAATTTTCTTTCGGCATTATATACATCGGGAGCGCGTTATTTAAGGAAGTAGGTTATGTTATTTACAATGTCATTCAGATAAGGAAGGAGATTAAAGGACCGCGCCGTGTTTGTGCTTTAAACATGCTTGACGTCTACTCTCTTGGACAAAAAAATGTGTCCCATTCTACTTTGGAGATTATGAACGTTTATATGCAGGCAGAATAAGTAACGTAATACGCGATTACACATATCACATCCGGAATTTTCGTTTCGTATTTATACTCCACAATAGGAACGGAACTAATATTTCTTCCTCATAACCNTTCGTAATAAAACCTGAAAAATTACGAAAGGCCATTAAACAGCACCCCCTAATGCCACGCTACTAATCACACATTAGCCATACATCGTTCGCAAATTCGTTAAAGCTCGCGTATTCGCGCAGCCATCCGAAAGCACAATGGAAAAATATTAATGAAAACATCTGCATAAACACAATCGAACCGATCAACGAATGAAAAAATGCCCGGAAAATGCAAAAAAAAAAAAAAACCAAATCAAAACAGACACTCATTCCATGTAAAATGTAGCGGAAAATTGACATTCCAGCACACAAAAAATGAATTTATTGAAACCTTGGTTGAAAATCTAGGAAAGAGAGACAATATATAGAAGCTAAAGTACCGTACATAGAAAAAAAAGAGAGAGAAATGATAGAGCATATTCAGAAAAACGAAGCTTTTATAAATGAAATTTCCGATATTACATCTTGGCAATTGATGGCCACGAGTAGTAAATAGGACACATATTGAAGGGCACATTGAAAATGGAGAAATAAAAGTAAATTATCACGCTCCAGCTTCGGACATATGTATTTTTTAGAAAATTGAAAGGGGTAAGCTGTGTTTGAGCTTTTAATTTTCCATGTAACTTAGAAAGCTATAATGAATGGACAACATTAATTCTGGTACTGTTCAATCTCTTTAATCACAGCTGCAAAATATATGTACTTAAACTTTGATTAGTAAGTAAGGCATTATCGAAATCGATTTTTGCAATTACCTTGTATACACTGAGGAAAAATAGATTGTAGAAATTAGCTTATAACTTCCTTCATATTAATTATTAACTAATTATTGTCCAAAAGGATATCTGTTGGTTTATTAATAGTAAAATACTCACATTTAAAAATCTCTAATTAAAGAGATGTTTATCGGATTTTACATCTACTATTCCAATGAAAATAATGTTAATCTACTCTTTTGCTGATCCTGCATAATAGCAGGAATATATAGGTAATAATGTTTTGCCTGCAATATTATCCTGATATTTAGACGCATATCCAGTCTCCAATAATTTTTATAACGCGTTGCCCCATTCCTTGCTTTATTCATCGTCGAACTTTACCGATGAAACCGACCAAATAAGACGGCAATGTACACTGTTTGAAAATTTTAACACTTTTTTGACTAATTTACATAGTTAGGAGCGGTCCACACTCTTTCGTGTTATTTATTGTCGAGAACTATAGAAGTTTAAATTGACGTGCAAAGATTAGTCAAGTATTGTCTATTGCTAAGTGTTATTTTGCCCAACTGACACGTGGAATTATAAAAAAACTATTCTAGTCCACATTTTATTTTTGATCTAGACTAGACAAATTTACTAGCTGTTTAACTAAATGAATGCGATCTAATTGGGTGTTTTAACACCCATTTTCTAAACACAACGTCTTTTTATATGCACTCTATTCTTAGTTTACTATAATTTCTCTCTTTTAAGAAGTTTTCTCAATTATAATATGCAAACCACTCATTCACAAGTTTTGGTTTCAACTCAACGTAACCAATTCTTAAAATGATTTTTTGAGAACCATTATAAAATTAAGTGATGTTTATGCTATTTGATTCAAGTCTAAACTAATTGCGTAAATAGATGTTCCAATACATCTTTAAGACTGTTGAATTTTTTATGCCCACTGGAATTAACGTTTAAATAACCACGAGGTTACACTTCGCAAGTCAGTCACATTTGGTGGTTTGTTGGATATGGTAATACGGAGAATCACACACGAAAACAGGAACATCGTGCAATGCAGGTGGTGCGTATAATGCAATACTGTATTAGCTAGGTGGGGTTTCTATAATCTATCCGAGGGAAAAAATTCTGATTGGTTGAGCTTCTGAATGTCTAGAAAAATTGTCAATCTCATATTGAACAAAGAATTCACACGAAAATTCTAGTCGTTTCTGTTCTATTAAATACGCGTAGTCAACTCGTCTGGCAAAGTTGGAAAATCAACACTAAAATATTTGACTAGCGCAAAATTAACGCCAACACCGTAATATTTTCAACAGTGTACGTTCTTGCTGATTCCTGCTTGTGTCTGATTGTTGTGTATCTTGTGTGATTTCAATTATAAAAATAATGGATGCATACGTGGAGCAAATGTTAATCGATTAGAGTTTGCCACAATTAGTAAACATAGTATATAAGTACCTAATAGATAATATAATATACTTCGTAGTGGATGCTTATGTTGTGATAGAAAATTAATCTAACGCTTGCGTGCTTGTGATGGTTTTGTTTTATGTTAATGAGGTAATACACGTTAGAATTTTGCAAATTCTCTCAAAATTTACAAAAAGTACAACTAAGTTGATACAGTCGTGATCTTAAACAGAAACGGTGCTAAATCAAAAGTGACCTGTGGTTTCATCAAATGAAATCTACGTCAGCTGTAGACATAATCTGAAGGATCTTCGATCAAGATCCAATAGATTAAATTGCAGTTTACGAAAAGCGCCTATTATAAATGACATAACGTATCTTCTCTAAACTATACATTTAGTTTTCGTTTTCAATTCCAATTTTTTACTTACCTATTATGCAGTGTTAAAATAAGTAGAGATCTTCCAGGATCGAACATACTTTTATCCCTTCAGTAAAGAAAAATGTATATAATTTACTTCACTGTTTGTGTTTCAACAGGTGTCTTGGTTATTATTTTGGTTGAAGCGACTACAAGGGATGTTATTTGGAGTAAATTTTATCTTGAATATGTAAAAACTCTAAAGAAAACCATTACTGGGCTGGTAACTGGACACTATCCCCTGAAAAAAGCATCTATACAACACAGGTCGAGTAAGCGAAGGGAAGGATCTATTGGAGCCCTCGAAGGTTCTCAAGTTTCCACTGGGCAAGCTACTGGACTTTATAGAGAACACACACTGCTCGAGTGGAAATAACAGACTTAATAGGGATGGTACAATGAGCACCTAGCTCAAGTGCCTGGACTATAGGAGCCCATCCTAACTTAATGAATGAACTCTAAAGGGAGGTGATGTTACCCCAATTTTAAAATTACAAAAGGACGGACATTTGCACATAAACACTCTAAAATCAAATTTCAAATCCTTCTTCCTTAAGAAAATGAGTTTTGGAATGATTTTGAAGTATTTATGTGTAAGTGTACATCCTTTGTAAATTTAAATGGTGCACAACAATCTTCATTTAAAGTTTTTAACTATTTAAGATAAAATTAACGTCTCAATGTATGTCTCTAATTATTTTAATGGTATCTTAATTTGGAATTGCAGGCCAATATGCTACATATGAATTACAAAGAAACTTAAATAATTCCAATTTGTGTGTACATAATTAAGAAATGTATTTATATTTTAATTAATGGTTTAAAAAATAAATTCCTCTTCTTCGACAACTTTATTCCATTCCTTATTTAGTAGCTTTAATAGATTTGTATATTGATACGAGTTGTTTTAAAGCGCATAGCTAGCTGTGAGTAGAGTAGACACTATTTCCAGCAAAATGCTTGTGATATTCAGCCTTATATGCATGATCCATGAAAACAGGTTTCTCGCAAGTGCGCATGCAAGTAGTTAGGATGATGTAGGAAAAAAGAATATAAAGTGCCTTTTTGATTTTTAATAGAGAAAATTTAATGCTTTTTGCAATAATGGCTCTAAATAGAAAAATGAAGTAAAATGGATACCACAATTTTCATATTCTACTATTCGCATGCGGGAATTGCGGAATACTAGGTATAGTACTATATTTTACATTACAAGTATCAATTCATAGTGTTAGCATATGATATATTATATTATCACTTATTATATACTATTTTAAATACTAAGAAACGAGATTACCTTAGTACAAAATAACATTATAAGCATTACAATATTATATAATAAGTTTGAATATCATGTATTACACACAGTAAAATATTACATTACAAAAAGTACAATAAAAATTTTAAGAATTATTATCAAAAATTATGAGTGCCATTGGACATTTATATTGATAATTAATAATGCAAGTATATAGATTTTCACTACTATACGAGTTAATAAGCACTATTAATAGAAACTTATTATACAAATATTCTCAGCGGTAATATAAAATATGATTGTCCCTATAGGAGCTATAAAAAATATTAAAGCAGAGTATAGTCTATTTCTCTAAGTGTACTTTCAACAAGAAAATGCCCCAGCATACAGAACTAGAAATAAACAGTCTGAAGAGCGAAAACATGGTTCTCACTTACATTGTTGAATTTTTATTTCTTAGTCACTTTAAAAAATAAGGTCTTCAGAAATCTATAATGTAATTTAGAAGAGTTGCAAGCTGCTATACGACAAGAAATTGAATCACTATAGCAGAACTATAAAATATACTTGAAAATTTAAAGAGAGTGTTTGGATTGCAATTCCAACATTTATTATAACTTTAGTGATATAATCGTTTTTCTATTCTTGCCTGAAGTTATTTACAATACAAACCTGACGAAACGAAAAAACCGATGAATTAGCAAACACAGGATGGTCAGCTTCATATGAAATATATATATATATATAGGTGTCTCACGACGAACTGCTTCGGTGGATATATGAAATATATCGATATACATTGGAAAATTTTGAAAATTTCGCACTATACCAAAGCCGACCTGCGCTATTAAATTAAAATATTTTTAATAATCTAGCGCATCCGGTTGTACCGAAAGTGCTGTAACTTGTTATTTTGAAATGGAACAGCCATATAGTATTACATTTTTAATTCGCTCGTTCAAATCTAAAGTAAGGTTGTTAAAACATGTGTTGTTATTTTTCAACCATATTTGAAATATTGCGTTTTTTTTTAAAATTTTGGACAGAGGACGAGTGCATTGAACTTCTATAACTGCAATGGTATTTAACTTCGAAAATTGAAAATTTGTAGAATTATTGACCGTATAGGGTAGCATCCGAAACCGAATGAATTTTCCGAAAACATTATACAGCAGATCCGAAAATTACAGTTAAACTTTCGAATTGAAATAGACACTTTTTCAATTTTTTTAAAATACAGCTACTTACTTTTCTCTTTTTCATAA
Organism: Protaetia brevitarsis; assembly: GCA_004143645.1. NCBI lineage: Eukaryota > Metazoa > Arthropoda > Insecta > Coleoptera > Scarabaeidae > Protaetia > Protaetia brevitarsis. The sequence continues at coordinate 1,309,137 of RXPK01000069.1, read as the reverse complement.
AACGACCTATATAAAAGACAAAAAAAAACAAAAACATAACTCTCCGTATTTGAGACACCAGATTAATCCGGATCTAGTGCAGCTTGTCTTAAAGACAGTTTGGATACGCTGTGAGTATCCCAAATAAACGATTTCCCATGTTTGCATTATTAACAATAGGTTTATGTTTTTCAATTTTTGCCTTGACCGGTTTAACTGTGTTTGGTGACGGCTTCTGCTTTTGAGGATACCGAGCAGCAAAGGTATCACATGTTCTTGTTATCACTTTATTGCATTCTTCATAAATAATAAACAAATTTAAACAATCTTCGTTCGTATAATTTAACCGTACCGGCATTGTTTACAATTGAAAACTAAGTGACATTTTATCAATGCTGGATTGTTTACCGAATGGTCAGGATTTACTTAGATATATCAAAGCAGGGCGACATTTTAGAAAACTACATAAGCTAGCTTCTTACACCATACATATATATTTTACTAATTATCTTAAAAAGTATCCATTTTAGATGGGTAATGAATATGACTTTTTTTTTATTTTTGTAAGGGCAGTTTGATGAGAAAAAGAAAAGTAAATAGTTTTATTTAAAAAAAAAAGTTTTGACACTTTTTCAATTCGAAAGTTTAACCGTAAATTTGCACTCGTCTGTCAAAAATTAAAAAAAAATGCAAATATTTCAAATATGGTTGAAAATAACAACATATTTGTTTTAACAAACTCATTTTAGATTTGAACGAGGAATTAAAAATGTAATATATATAGGGTGTTCCATTCAAAATAACAAAGCCACTTGACAGCCACTTCCGGTACAACCGGATGCGCTAGATTATTAAAAATATTTTAGCTTAATAGCACAGGTCGGCTTTAGTATACTGCGAAATTTTCAGAATTTTCCAATGTATACTCTTTCATATATCGATTGATGCAGTTCGTCGTGAGACATTCTGTATAGGTGCAGAACCTGTTCTGGGAGTGTCCAAAAACAGCACGAGAGCAGATGAGAAGTTGTGCAAAAGAAAAACACAAAGGAGAGTGGAAACTCCTTTATTACCATCAAGGATGAAGACTAAAGAACTACTGCAGCTTAATAGAAATCATCTTCGTACCATAACTGGTCTCCTTACAAGCCACTGGTTTTTGAAAAGACACATCCAGAAAATGGAGACCAACACTGAAATAGCAATTATAGACGGTGTAATGGCATGATAAAGAATGTTTACCACATTCTATGTGAATGCGAGGCTCTGTACGGAAAAAGGCAGGCAATTTTTGAGAAGCCAAAGATGAACCCAAGGGATTACATCGATCAACAGAGCACTGTATAGATTAGTGCAGGGTAGTAGGATATTGGAATGGCTGGTATAATTTAATGGGTAAAAGAAATGGAGAGCCCAAATACAAAAAGCCAAGAGGCTGCAATGTTTCCAAAAAAAAAAATAAAACAGTATCCCTTGACTCTAACATGGTGATAATTTAGCGATTCAATTTAAAATAACCACAAAACTCCATGTAGAGGAAAAATGTTGTAGTAATGGAACAATAAATACATGACAAAACTTATTTACATCTTCCTTAATATTGCGAAAAACATGGCCACCATAATCAATAATTTGTACATTTATTTTTAAGTTTCTAGTAAATAAAGTCTATTTCTTGCAAGTCTTATGAATCATACGAAACTGAACAGGAAAAATCTTTACACCATAATAGCTAGTAATTTTTTCTTATCTTTTTATTTAAAAAAGTGTTTTCAACAGCAAATTTTCCCGAACTACATGTAAATAAAAATTGATAATAACATTATAGAGATGCCCTTAGACGATAAACCCGTTATTTGTAAAGTTTCCATGTAGATTTAAGGAGAAACCCGGAAAATTTAACTTGACAGGAGAATTATTTTTAAGACGGAATATGACGGCAGACATTACTTCGGTCAACTGACTAATTAACCTGTCATGAAATGATTGGCTGTAGGCTAAGCCGGCAACTCCGTTACAGCAAATTGTTTGATGGTATATTAGAGTTAACTAGAGACGCCACTTGCCATAAACACGACCACAAGGCTTCTATTACAGATGAAAACCCATATTTAGACGATTAAAGAGAAGCTATATATATTTAGCTCGTTCATTATTCCAATGAATGAATAGTTTACAAGTATTGATATTACGCCCGTAGTTGTGAATTAATTTATTGGGGCATAATATTAATCCAGTTCATTAATTAGCGCTTGTAAAATTATCATTTGCGCATATTGTTAAGGTATTAAATAGTAAAATAACTTTCGGTCTAAATTAATGATATATTGTGTATTAATATTTAAAAGCGGTTTATTCAAAATGCAATTCTCTCACAATGTGTTAAACGAAACCACCGATTTTTATTTAGGATAACCTAGCCGAATTGAATGTGCCCATGTCCCCGATTTAAAACTAAATAGAATGTGTTCATGAGTTTGCGGTAATTTATATTCATAACAGTATTTGATTATTGTCAACAAGTGGATTCATTTGAATGAGAATTCTGGAACGTATTGTTTCGAATCCGGTGAATTTGTATTAATATATGGGCTTTTAATACTGGGCCCGCATGTTTTAATCGCTCATTTGTCCGGATACAAATGTGAGCGCGGTCAAATAATTGGGATTAGTGGTTATTCACTACTTTACGTGTTCGTATGAAAGCCCGTGTGTACATAGATAGGCATTATACACGGATTTGGTGTTTAGGTCCTGTAATTCCATCATTAGTATGTACTGCGTATGTACTTTCATTATCTGTGGTAGGAAGATAATCTGTGGTCTCTTCACTTATATGAAGTTGAACTTCTATTTTATGTAAAAAAATAGAGAATTCACTGGGAGGAATGAAAATAGGTTTTCAACAATTTTTGTAGTTTCAAATTAATGAGCATTGGTATATAGAATATATATATTGTCATGGAGAGATTACTTGATATTCTACTATTATTTAAAAAGGGAATGTTACTATTTTACTTAGCTATATTTTTAAAACTTATTAGTTATAATAGAAAAAGGATATAATATGTAGCAGCAGACAGCTAGACGATGTCCAGGTGATGTAGGTAATCTCTGCATTTGGCAGGTCCTTCAAGGCATTTTCCTTTAGAATTTTCCCTTCAGGAAGCAAGATGATCAGTAGTGATACACCTACACATCGAAAATGAATATTAGAATTTGTATAGTATTTTATTACAATAGCTATTGACAGATCAAATTTGGGATCCACGTTTAATTCGAGTGAACAGTTTTATTATTTTTACTGTGTATTTATTTCATTAAATTTTTGTTTAATAATGTTTTTATATGCGTTGGCAGATCAATTGCTTTGATATGTCAACAGACAGACATGGGAATTGCTGGAAATTGGATTCTGTAACAATTCTATGTGTATAAATGGTTGCCTACCTTTTGGGGGCACAGTAATGAATTTTTAAGATTGTTAATTTTTTATAGTAATAAGCGTTTAAAAATTTCAAATGTATTTTTCTCATAACTCAGAGACTCATACCTTTGTTATATAAAAAGTGTGAGGTGATTCCAGATTTTGTAATTTTATTTATTTTCACTTCGTTGAAACATACTATTGTTCTTGCGATCACATGGCCATTCTCATATGTAAAACAATGGAGGTTCCTTATTTCGGTTATTATAACGGATTTTGACAGACAGTTGGTCTCCTTGACGAAGACAATTGCTTTCAAGTCAGTTAAAACATTTTTAATTCGAACCATTCACTAACCGAGCCTTGTTCGAGGCAGACGTATTTCAGTTTGTTCTCGTAAAATTTAACGGCTATTTCGATAAAATCCAAATTTATTCCAAATTTCAACCTAAAAAAAAAAAAAATTGTTAATTGTTAAACAAAGTTTATCACATAAATTTTATTCCAATTTACACACGATTTTGGGTAATTTTTTCTTCAACGACGATTTTCCGAGTAATGTTCCTTCCTGAGCGACCCATCCTCTCTTGACCTGATGTATCTACGAGGTACGAGGGCCCATATCCGACTGAACAGTCCTGACCACCGATGATCGCAGAATTCGGCCCTGTAAAAAGGTACTCCTCGTCAAATCTACCTAAAAATTAACGTATTATTTCAATTCTAATCTAAATTGAATTGTACTTATAAGAAATTTTATTTTAATCCGTTCTGCAAAATTTGAGGTTAGAAAATCGTTTGTAACATAGCTAAGCGGTCTCCAGTTACTTTGGGGAAATTTGTGTAATTAGGTTTATAAGTATTGTTTATGTTTTTACGTACGAACCAATATCCAGGTGATTTACCATCAAGGTTGGCTACTCTGTTTCACACGTCTATTCAAATCTAACATAACTCCATTTGAACGGTCAGAAAACGCGGGATTTTTAAAATTTATTTCAAACGTATTTAAGTACGAAACTATGAATTTGAATTGCAAAAGGTGGAATTACTTAATGAAACTTTAGTGTTATTAATTAAACGGACTCACGGACTTACCTGAGATTATTATCCATAGATTTATGTCTGATTATAAACAAATTCACATTTAGTAATTTCTTTTATTAAATAAAATCACTTTTATTCGCACTTAAATGTTTCATTTACACATAAGGGATTGAATACGATTGAGGCATAACATTATCATACCTATGAGATCATTTAAACTGGTCTTAAACATTGAATTTGAGGGAGAGGACAATTGACAACATCATCCTACCACATCTCTATGCGTACTGAGTTAATATATAAGAGAGTTAACGAGCTATTGAATATTTTTTTATGTCACCGCCCCTCGATCGGAAATATCTCGCCCTGCATGCCATCTGGCTGGTGAGACAGAACACTTCTAAATCAAAATTATAAAAAATAGATGACACTGGTATATATAAAACTTGATTTTTCCTAATTCAATTAATGTATTTCTTTTAAATTTCAATTTTTTTAATCCGGGCTGTATGCTACTGTGTAGCGTAACAATATATATAGGGTAACGCTACACAGAGTAGCCTACAGCCCGGATTAAAAAAATAAATTTTAAGAAAAATACATTAATTAAATTAGAAAAAATCAAATTTTATACATCCCAGTGTCATCTATATTTATTAATTTTGAATTAGAAATGTGCTCTCTCACCAGCCAGATGGAATGCAGTGCGAGAAATTCCGATAGAGGCGTGTCGATAGAAAAAAAATAACGAATAGCTAAACCTCTCTTATATTAACTTAGTACGTATGAAGCAAGCGTGCAGAACTGTGTCAAAAAAGTTCTCTCCTTCAATTTACATGTTAATGACCAGTTTAGATGATATCGTAGGCACGATAATGTTGTGCCTCGATAAAAATCAATCTCTCATGTGAAAATGAAACATTTAAGTGCGAAAAAAAGTGATTTTATTTAATAAAAAAAAATTCTAAATATGAACCAGTGTAACATCAGACATAAATCTAAGGATATTTTTTTCTCAGGTTAGTACGTGAGTCCGTTTAACTAAAAACACTAAAGTTTTATTAGTAATTCCACTTTTTGCAATTTTAAATTCATAGTTTCGAACGTGTATACGTCTAAACTAAATTTCAAAATTCCCGCGTTTTCTGATCGTTCAAACGGAGTTAAGCTAGGCTTTAATAGACGTGCGAGACAGAAAGGCCAACCTTGATGGTAAATTACTGGACATTGGTTCGTAATGTAAATACATATCAAATTATAATACTACCAACTTATACAAATTTCCCCAAGTAACTGCAAACCGTTCAGCGATGATACAAACAATTTTTTAACCTGAAATTTTTTTCTAAACGTATAACAATAAAATTTCTTATAAATATAATTAAATTTAGATTAGCATTGAAATAATACGTTTATTTTTTAGGTAGATTTGACGAGGAATACCTTCTACAAGGACGAATTCTGCGGACATCGGTGTGGTCAAGACTGTTCGGGTGTCGGAGCCCTGGTACATCAGATCACGGATCCCACGGGTCGATCAAGACAGGAACATTACTCGGGAAAATCGTCGTTGAAGAAAACCACCCAAAAGTGGTAGGTAATTTGGATGATGTAATAAACTTTGTTTAACAATTAACAAATTATTTTTAGGTTGTAATTTGGAATAAAATTGGATTTTATTGAAATAGCCGTTAAATTTTACAAGAACAAATTGAGACACGTCTGGCTCTGACAAAGCTCGGCTGTTGAATGGTTTCGAATTGAAAATTTTTAACTGACTTGGAAGCGATTGTCTTCGATAAGTGGTATCACAGTTACAGAATGTCCATTAATATAACCGAAATGAGGGGAACATCCATTGTTTTATACATGAGAGTGCCCATGTGACCGAATGGAGTGTCGAATGTTTAGACGAAATAAAAATTGCAAAATACTGGAATCACCTTACAATTAAAATATGATAAAGGTAGGTGCCTCTTAATTATGAGAAAAATACATTTTAAATTTTTAAACACTTATTACTATGTAAAATTATCAATCTTAAAATTCATTACTGCACCCAAAAAGTAGGCAACTATTTATAACACATAGAATTGTTACAGAACCCAATTTCCAGCGATTTCCATATCTTTCTGTTGACATATCAAAGCAATTGGACTGCCAATGCATTTACAAAAATTATTAGACTAAATTTAGATGAAATAAATACACTGTAAAAAAAAATAAGAATATTCATTTGACTTGAACTTGGATCCAAATTTGATCTGTCAATATCTATTATTAAAATACACTATTCAAATTCTAATATTCATTTTCGATGTGTAGGTATATCACGGCTGATCATCTTACTTCCTAAAGTGAATATTCTAAAGGAAAATGCCTTGAAGGACTTGCCAAATGCAGAGATTTCCTACATCACCTGGACATCATCTGGCTGTCTGCTGCTACATATTATATCATTTTTCTTATAATATCTAGTGTATGTACCATAACAATAGATAGATAGAACTGTTGCGATAGGCAAGGTTAAAATAAGCAGTTGTTTTTCATTAAGATCACCACACCAACAGATTAGAGTTTTAATAAAAATTCTAATATTCCTATGGTTCCCTAAAACTATAAACGTATATATTTTTTATGATTTGAAATTATGGCGTGTAAGCGTATAGCGAATGCTACCATGAAGTATAGCCTAAAAAAATGCAAAGTAAAATTTATGTTTAACAATGTGTAATGTTATTGTTGACGCGATTTATATAACATTATGTTAAAATTTATAATACTTTACTGACGTACTGCTGTGTACTGATTGAAATAAATAAATTTTAAAATGAAAAGGAAAATTAAAATAGCTAGCTCAACGGAATTTTTTTTTAAAAGGACGCAAAAGGACTATTAATCTCAGAGTAACCCTCGCGAATTAAAACTTGAATCTAACCACGAAAAAGTAAATTGTGAGTGAAAGAAATCAGACTCTCTTAATTACCCCAAAAATTGAAAAGGTTCAATAAAACATAAAAGAACAGAATTTTCAACCCAAAGATGCTAATAACAATCAAATTTATTTTATAAAATGGGTAAAATTACAAAATGGCAGAAAAAAAACCGTAAACTGAAGGTTCTGGCCAAAAAATAAAAACTGCACTTGATTTTAAATTACAATAGGACAATGCTATTTCCTATACAAAGCAAAAGATTAGTTTGTTCAGGAAGATAATCCTAAATATATCAATATCAATCCACGTGGTTTCAAATTAAAACAAACTAAATTAAGCGTGGATAATTTCTAGTAAATAACAAGAATGAAAAACTAAAAGCAAGCGCAACGCTTCTACTCACCCAAACCGAGATGATTGACAAAATAAAAATGAATCAGCAAAATAGAAAAACGGAAAAATTAACTCTTTAAACTATAATGAGAGAATTACAACTAAAATATATCTTCCTGCACAAAAATAATAAATGATCTTATATCTATAATGTGCGCACATCAATATATCAACACTTATTACAAAACGAATTCCTTGATGGACAAAATTTTTAAAAGAAACGAAATTTACTAAAATCAAAATTGGGTTACAAAATGGCAACAACGATTTACAAAAATACGTCTACTCACGTTAACAGTCGACCAAGGAACTGCCTGACAAAATTCTACGGCGCAATGGTAACAATACGAACAACGCAAACGCACAAATCACCGACAAAATCTAGTAGAATACGCATTGAATCAAACTAGCAAACACTAGACATTTAAATGAATGGATATAATTTGAAAAAAAAACTTAACACTAAATAAAATAAAATAAATAATCAACTCTTTAACTAAATTTATACAAGCTGAAATCTAAATTTGTGAAAATTCTCTCGGTACATTGATTAATGGCCGAATGGATAAACAAGATAAAAATCTATGCAACTTAAAATACACTCGCGAAAAACGGGATGCCTGTCCATAGCAGTACGTAAAAGAGATAAAATATTTTAATAAATTTAGAAATAAAGTGAAAGAATACTTATTCGCAAAGCGTTTTACTCAATTAATGAATATATAGTGTATTGTAACAGCCTTTAATTTGTTAAATTCTTGACGTGTGTATATACAAATCATTTATTTTGAGGATCAATAAATTGTAATTATTATTATTATTGGCGAATGAAGGTTTTTACAATACGGCGAAAGGCTCTGCTCCGATAAGCCATTAAAAAGTGCCCCTAAAGCTATCGGGCTGAAATTAAAGCAAATGAATACTACTGTCACACATACTATAAATACCAAAAAATAGCTCAATCGATGCCACCCCATTCGAGATATTAGCATAAGGGTGGAAAAATTCAATATTTTTTTTCTCAGGAATTACTTAAGCTATCACGTTCAAAAAAATTATGCAAGTAACCACTGATTATGGGCATTCTATAAAAAATCAAGAACTAATTCCCTCCACTCAGTTCAAAGTTATTATTATTTTCCCCTTTTTAGGGGTGTTTTTTTTTTTAGTTTGGTTCAAGGTGCCAACTTGGCTTTTTGTTATATTAGACCGTATGCATTTAGGTTTATTATATATTTTTTTTTCAGTTTCTTCTGTGTGGTAGAACATGTAAATAAAAAAATTAAATCTCTTTGAATGATCTTAGTGAGAACAATGTGTTATTGTTCATTTTAGGGTTAAAACAATTGTTCATCCATCAATTTCAAGATTATCTGTATGTATGTTTCAGCCCTAGTAGTTATAAAAGCATCGAAATGTAATAAAGAAAATTATAACAACAAAATAATATTTATTTCCGTACACGCAGTTGAAAGTTATTGTTATTTTTTCTTTTTGAAGGGCGGTTTTTTTTTTTTGAGTTGAGCTTAATGTGTGAATCTAATTTTTTATTATATAGTAATGTATGTATTTGGGTTCATTATATATTTTTTTTCTTTCTGTGTGGTAGAACATGCAAATAAAAACGGAAAATCATCGAGCGGTTTCAGGATTATTTATATGTTGTACACTTCAGCCCTAGTAGTTATGAAAGCACTGAGCTATAAAAATAATTCTGTAAGAATAAATAATAATAAGTAGTATAATTATTATAAAATATATATCTGTTGTTACATTATTATTAACATATATGTATTCATAGTCAATATAAAATAATATTTAGCTCCGTACACGAAGGTCAAAGTTCCCTTTAGGGGGTGGTTTTCTGAATTTAAGGTTCCAACTTGACTTTTTGCTGTATAGTAATGCCTGCATTTGGATTTACTATGTGCTTTTTTCCTAATAAATTCTTTATAAGTGATGTCATATGAACTGAAAAGTATGCTCTTGATTTACAACCTTCACTGATTCTTCTGGGAAGAATGAATAGCTCCAAATAAGTATTTCTATCATCTTCATCGTTTATTTATTTGTTTAAGTTTTTTCTTCCAGGTATTTTTGTTAGCAAACCACCACGATTAATACACTTATGTGAGAACATATTTCAACTTACTTTCTACAGCACTGCTGTTTATTCGACATAAAGAAATTACATTAAACAACAGTCTCCAAACTCTCACAATCAAATAATTGTCATATTAAAACAAATTATGCACGTCTCAGAACATTGATTAAAGAAATATATATAATAAATGTATATATCTATTTAGCAGTTAGAACAAAAGTAAAATACGAATAGTGGTTCTGTTCAACATTAAGAAAATCGTAACTATAAATACATAGCTTGTTGCAATAACAAATTATGTTGTTATTAGAACAATAAATATCTAACAGAGATTTGATTCATTTATATTAATATGTTATATCATATAAAAACATACAGTGAGGTCGTAAATGGTTCCCCCCCTCCCCCCTGATAACTTTAGAATGGTATGAGATAGAGCAATGAAACAAAAACCAAGTGAAATTAGAGATAATTAGTGATTTTTTGCCTATAGAGATACGCACATGGCTTCTGATGTAAAATAGAGGGCGTAGCTATCTTTAAAATTTTAAATAGGAAGTAATTTCATTTAGAAGCTGATTTGGAAGATATTTCTATTACTTTTATGGCAATGCAAACAGTTTTACGATTTTCGAAATTTTTACCAACTTACCCAAGATTAATAATTGGAGTACTTACGTTACTTTTTCGATAGCCCTCGTATTCGCTTTTTGGATATAGTGTACAGAAACCTGTAATTACAGTAATCTGTAACATAGACACCCACACACATGACACATTCACTGACAGATAAGACACTTTTGCTAAATTTTGCAAAAACGTCATATTGTAAAATATGTCATATTTTACAGCAATCGCTTCCTAAGTCATATAAAACCACAATATTTATACGAGGGCTATAGAAAAAGTAACGTAAGTGCGTATCTCTATAGGCAAAAAGTCACAAATTATCTCTAATTTCACTTGGTTTTTGTTTCATTGCTCTATCTCATACCATTCAAAAGTTATCAGGGGGGGGGACCATTTACGACCTCACTGTATATATTGTACCAAAACGCATAGATTTATAGGTAACAAAAAATCAAGTCGAATTGTTAAATCCTACTTGAAAAAACATCTCTCAAAAGGACAAAACAACTTCGAACAGCATGTGCGGAATTAAATATTATTTTATTGTTACAGTATTCCTTTTTATATGTCGATGCTTTTATAGATACTAGGGCTGAAATGAACATACATATAAATAATCCTGAATCCGATCGATGAATAATTTGAATTTTATCCTTAAAATAATCAATAACCCAATGCTGCTGCTAAAATCAAAGAAGTTTTATTTTTTATTTGTATTACTTCATTGAAAGAACTTGACGAAATATATATTAAACCCAAATATAATTATAGACTCATGTACATATAATAAAAAGTCAAATTGGCACCTTAAACGCAACTCAAAAAGATTACCCCTCAAAAACGGAAAATAATAACAACTTTGAACTGCGTGTACGGAATTAAATATTATTTTATTGTTACATATTGTTTTGTATATTTCGGTGCTTTTATAACTAATAGGGCTGAAACAATTACACAAATAATCCTGAAATTAATCGATAAATAATTATTTTAACCCTAAAGTAACCAATAACAAATTGCTCCTACTAAAATCTCCTACTTACATTTTTTTTTTGAACGTGATAGCTTACGTATTTCCTGAGAAAAAAAAATTGAATTTTGCTAATATCTCGAATGGGGTGGCATCGATTGAGCTAATTTTTGGTATTTATAGTATGTGTGACAGTAGTACTCATTTGCTTTAATTTCAGCCCGATAGCTTTAGGGCACTTTTCAATGGCTTATCGGAGCAGAGCCTTTGAACCCTGCCTGAGCTGCGGCAATTATATGTGTACTAATGTATGATATATGTGTATTTTTTGTTTTCTTTCTTATGTTGACTTGTCCAATCTATATGTTTTGTATATCAAAATGAGTTAATAAAGATTTGATTTGATTTGAAAATATTATTTACAAATTTTTGGTACACCATAACTTTTCCAACTAGTCCAACTTTAGCAATGATCGGCATGGATTGTTTATTTTATAATGTTCTACCTAAATTATCATTTAAAATTCCATTCATTTTTAAATTTGTTCCATATCTAATAATATGGTAGATATTACTTTAAACAGATTTAATTCTCATAATAATCATTTACAATTCACTGTTAAATGAAAAATATATAATTTTTTACATTATTCACCTTTAAGAGGGTAATGAAACCATATTTAGAACAAATTCTAATTTATCCTGAACTCGCATATTACCATTTGTGTGTCAAATTTTCAATAATAAAAGTTATACAGTTTACCTTATATTTGTTTGCGCATTGCGTAAACATTATAAATCTAAATTACCTGCAAAATGAAGTTTGAAAAGCATGTAGGAATCTTCCGTGAGCTTCGTGTCTAGAGAAAAATCATCCCACATTCTACGTAACATTCTTTAACCTATTAAAAAGTTCATATCCCTCTACCATATTAAAATATGTCAACATCCACGGTATATTATCTCATAAAGTCGTCGCAACAGGCTAATACATTTAATAACGTTTTTTTTTAATCATATTTTCGACAGATTTTCTTTTGAACTGAAGACGTTCCCGAAATTCCTGCCATTTTTTTTTTCTCGCCTGTTCGCGAGAACTCATTACCATGCAACCTTCCCAGTTTCGTCCCTCGACGATCATCTCAAAATCCCATTGTGTCGTTCTGTACCCTGTAAATTGGAATTGTTATCGGTACATCCCCTTCGGCTGTCGCAACGTTTACGGTCGAGTTCCAACGCAGGTGCGGTATCTAACGGTGCTTCTTCGGCGATGAAAAAGTAGGAATTAATGGGTACACGCTCTTTTTTCTTCATTGAAACAACAAAATCGTATTTAACCAGTATACGCCATCAAAATGGAATTGGATAAAATTCCCCTTACAGCAGTCGCAATTTTGTTGAAATTTATATAGAAATTCAATAGAATGTACTTTAAAGAGCTTGCCTATTATTGTGTGTGCGGTAAATTAATCTCTAATATTGTTCGTCACCACAAATCAGAAACAAACTAAATGCGCCAGCATTTGCAATATTTTCTTATTTTTAGAAGAATTCAAGACCACAAATCACATAATTACTATATAAGAAAAAAGTCTTGCATGAGATTTAGAGAGGGATATAAATAAAGAGAAAAAAGTATAGGTCACCTATGAACTGTGCCGGCGTAATATAATAAGTATGTGTGCTTCGGACAGTGGCGCGCGCCTTTTGTGGATAAGAAGATAGGAAGTAAAATAATGGAGCAGTATAAACAGGTTGTATTTCGAAATTTTTTCTCTGAGAATGTATTCTGAAATAATATTAACATTATTAATTTCATCTTAATAATAGATTTTGTATTTTACTAAATATTACTAATGCATTAATTAAGTAGATAGATTTTTATTATATTTAGTAAAAGATGTAATACAACGCCTGTAATACAAAAAATGTAAATAGTATAGTGCCTAATTTATCCTTTTATGGGTCCTAAAAAATACATAAGTTTTGGGCTGCTACAATTTGTTTCGTAAGTGATATTATTATTATTATTATATATTATTATTATTATTATTATATGATTATTATTATATGATTAAGAAATTACAGATTTCAAAGAGCAAAAGTGCCACTATCCCTTCAGATCTAATGAACGCTGAAAAATTAATAATCCTTCATAAATGTATACCTGATACATCTGCTAATTAATCTAACACTATTACATCTTACCGGTAGCTCTACCTTTACGAATATGGATCTATTTTCATTTCATACTGTGATGAGGCTGAGGTAAGAGAGTTTATATATTACATTAAAAGCGCGCAGTCGAAATGATGGCATTAACAGTGGCATGTTGAAGTGTTGGTTCTACGTGCTGCCGTTTATCACTACATTATAAAGATGCCATTCTACAAACGTATTCCAGATATCTGGAAGACTTCTGTGGCATTCACCATACTACGAAAAATCCAAAATCGTGTCATTTACGATTTGCGCCCTATTTCTTTGTGCCTACTCTAAGTAAAGTTCTCGAAAAATTCTACGTAAGCAAATTACGAACACCTGTGTACTTATAATATTTTACCTGCATGCCAGTCTGATTCAGCAGAATTACAGTTGTACAACTGCTTTGCTGAAAGCACTGATAATATTCTTATTGCTAGAGATAAAGGACTTAAATCTGCTTATTTGTGTGGATTTTCAGCAAGCTTTGATACATTACTCATGACATTTTCCTCAGTCTGCTTCAGCATATTGGCTTTTAGTGGTTCTGCGTTTCACTAATGTCTACTTACCTGTCTGGAAGATGAGTACGTGGCTTTCGTCTAGTAATTCATACTGGCTGCTCAAGCTAGGGCGTTGCACAGGGCTCAATACTGGGTCAATTTTGTACTCGATATAACTATTTACCTTCCGTCTTGTGTTCTGACTTCCAATGTTCAAATGTACGCAGATGATACACAAATATCTAGCAGCTCCCCTATTACTAGTCTGCAATCATCTACAGAGTCACTGAATCGCGATTGGCTGAAATTAGTAAGTCTCCAAAGAGCATGCCTTGCATATCAATCCCACAAGTCTGCGGCAATTTTATTTGGCGACCTAAAGATGTTGATTCGCCCAAAGGCAATGCATTCTAAAATTAGATGACAAAATCATACAATCGTATCTGAAGCACGAAATCTCGGATTATTATTGATAATTCATTTAGATACACTACATATAATTTCCAACTATCGGTACTGCATATCTATTCTGAAAACCCTTAACCCTTATCGCTCTACTTTTACAACAAAACTAAAGCTATGCGTGTGGCAGACTCTTGTTTGTCTGTATTCAATTACGGTGCTCCTGTTTACGGCCCGTGTCTGGATTCTTTGACAAGGCACGTATTCAAAGAGTTCAAAATGCTTGCATCAGATATGTGTTTGGCATTCCCAAGTTTAACAGAGTCTCCACAAGCTAATAGACCTTGCATGGGTGAATAGAGTAACCGAAGACTACTTATTCGCTTCAAATTATTTCACAAGGTTATTGTCACGCATACACCTTCTTACTTGTTACACAAAATCCGGTTTCGTAAGATATACATAATATCAACATCGTAGAAAAAAATTGAAACATGGCCACTCACAGCACTTCGCTTTTCAACGGCATTTACAGATTCAATTTACTCTATGTATAACCCTTTACAAATTCTCTCAAGATTTTACCCGTGAAAGCATTATGGACTGCCTCCATGAGCGCTTTAAGATGCGTATTTATCTTTCTACTAATTTTTTTTTTTTTCTATTCGTTTTCTCTTATTGAAACGTCGAGGTGCATACTGCGAATATTAGGTTTATTAGGATAAGGTACTTTAGCATGTTTTCGGTATTATATGTGTTAGACATACGTGTGGATGGTGGAAGAGCAAGGTGACGGTTTGTGAACCGCTTACCCTGATAACACCGCAGGTTTTGACAATTGTAGTGTTTACACTATATTCCCATAGTGTTAGCTTTTTATTCATTTATTTATTTGTGGTATTGAGGTTATCATATATATACTACTTTAGTTTTTTTTTGTAGCAGTTAGCTGCAATGTTGTGAATATAATCATGATTTATTATTATTTTATATTATTTGTAAATACTAGGATGACGTA